>KB445810.1:67721-605610 GCA_000320605.2 Gelatoporia subvermispora B
CAAGACTAGTTGCAAAGGGGTTCACGCAAGTTGAAGGTATAGACTACAACGAGACGTTTGCACCGGTGACCAAGTTCTCGTCAATTCGCACGCTACTCGCCCTGGCCACCAAGCACGATCTGGAGATCCATCAAATGGACGTCAAGTCCGCGTTCCTCAACGGGGATCTAGAGGAGGAAATCTACATGGGATGCCCGCCCGGACATGACGCCGGGGATAACAAGGTCTGGAAATTACGCAAGTCGCTCTACGGCCTCAAGCAGGCAAGTCGCGAATGGTACAAGAAATTGCGCAAGGAGTTCGAGGCCCTCGGCTTCAAGCGCTGCAACTCCGACCATAGCATTTTCACCAAGATCGAAGATGGACATCTAATCATAATCGCCGTATACGTCGACGACATGCTAACGATCTCAGATCATCTCGGAACTGTCAAGCGCGTCAAGGTCGATCTCGGAACTCGATTTGAGATGACTGACCTAGGCGAGGCGCGCTGGATACTCGGAATGGAGATCATACGCGATCGCGGCAAGCGTACCATCGAGTTATCGCAGCGACAATATGTCGAAGGAATCCTAACTCGTTTTGGATTCGAAAACGCACGCCTGGTGAGCACACCTATGGCAGCGAACCAAAAGCTGATAAAATTATCGGCACCCGAGATCGATCCGAAGCGATACCAAAGTGCCCTCGGATCACTCATGTACGCGATGCTCGGCACTCGACCCGACATCGCATTCGCAGTGGGCGCACTTAGTCGCCACACAGCGAGCCCAGGAGAAGAACATTGGGCATCCATTATTCGAGTCTACAAGTATCTACGCGGGACTACCGACATGCGACTCGTCTACCGAGGAACGACGCGGGAAGACGAGCTGTTCGGCTATGTCGATGCTGACTGGGGCAGCGATCCGGCAGATCGTATCTCGATCACGGGACATGTATTCCTGATCGCGGGCGGAGCTGTCAGCTGGTCATCGAAGAAGCAGGCGTCCACGGCACTATCTACTACGGAAGCGGAGTATATGGCGATGGCATCAGCGACAAAAGAGGCAATCTGGCTCAGGACGCTACTCACGGAGATCAACAACGCAATCGCAAACGCGACGACGCTTCTGGCGGACAACCAATCGGCAATGGCTCTCGCGCGCAACGCGGAGTTCCACGAGCGGACGAAGCACATCGGCGTGAGGTACCACTTCACCCGAGAGAAGATCGAGAGCGGCGAGGTGGATGTGGAGTACATTCCGACGTCGGATCAAGTGGCAGACGTGTTGACGAAGGGTTTAGCACGGGAGAAGCACGAGAGGTTTACGCAGGGGATGGGCTTAGAATGGTGAGCGCTCCACTACCGCTGAGTGGGCGTGTTGGAAGTCGAGGGACGCAGCACCGGGAGTGGACGCGGTGGCTGACGCACGTGGTCGAGGAGATTAGGTAATCGAGGAGAGAAAACAAACAGCAAATGTTTCGAGTGCCTCAGTCCGTACTGCTACGCTACGCGAGCGCGAGACTGAGGTACGCCCGTTTTATTACTTAGATTGTCACTCTAGCTTACAGTAGACTAGACCGGCACTGCGTGCCTTTCCCGCAGGTAATGCTATAGTCCGTACTGCTACGCTACGCGAGCGCGAGACTGAGACCGGCACTGCGTGCCTTTCCCGCAGATCTAGCGCATACCGAACAAAATGATGTCCTTCAGCTCTGATTTTATTTGAGCAGATCGTGACAATTGATCAAGAGATAGAAGTCATGTGGGGGCAGAGGTTCAGCATTGTTCCGCTTCTCTTCTTCCTGATGCGCTGGACATGTCTTATTCTGGCGCTCTTCTATGCTGTCACATGGATAAACAATCTTGAAAGGTTTGCGGTACGGAAAGAAGTACTTCAGAACTAACAGAAAGGCTCATGTTTCAATAACTGCTGCCATGTTCATTCAGAGGTCAGGGTATATCACATATTGATCTCGTTCATTGAGACATCATCTTGTGCTCAGCTGCAAAACAATGCTCATAATCCCTTATGGGTTAATCACACTGTCGGCAATCTCATCATCAGGTGAATCTCAATACAAAGCCATAAATCTCCAGAGCCTGAACATCCCATCCTATCTAGCCTTCACAAGCCTTCGACTCTACGCAGTTACTGCACGCATTGTACCGACTACTGCCTGTTGGAACTTGGAATTGGAGTCGGACGATTCGGGTGGTACGGCGGCGCGACGGAACTGAGCACGGCGGGAACGGCGGGTGCAAGCTTACGCGCTCGCGTTCATCCGTGCCTGGTAGCTAGAGTTACCTTAATTAGTGGCGTTCTGTGTATTTAGATACCTCGTGCTCGTCAACGTACGGCGCGCGTTTGCAACGCGGGCTCACTACATCACCCCGGAACACCTCGCGCGACGGCTTGTTCCAACACAAACGCGCTGTATAGCCCTCTGTTCTTGACGCATCGCGATATTCCCTTTTTTGGGTCTTATCTGGCAGAAATTGAAGAACTATCAAAGAACCCCTGTTGACAACAACATACCCCACTCTATACTCGTACAATGTCTGATACCACATACGAACGAGGCTTCCCGCGACTTAATGACTCCAACTATGCAGAGTGGTCCATGCGGATGGAGGCCAAGCTCATCCGACGGAAGCTCTGGGACGGGGTCGTTACAGTCTCTGTTGCTACGACGGAGACCGAGCCGGAAAAGGTAGACGAGGAGACGAAGAAGATTTTGTACGCACGCGATGTGCAGAAGATGGTGGAGGCGCGCGCAGAGATGATCCTGCGTGCAGAAGATGGTCAGCTGGCGCACATGCGGTCACGCGACCCACGGGAGATCTGGCAGACGCTCGCGGAGGTCCACAAGGCTCGCGGGTTTGCAACGCAGCTGGCGATGAAGCGACACTTTCTTACAGCCAAGAAGCGGTCGGATCAGACGATGCAGGCCTGGATAGGCAACATAAGGAGCATGGCCTTCCGGATAGGGGAGGCAGATATCGTGGTGAGCGAGCAGGACCAGATTCTCGCGGTTACGATGGGCTTGCCACCATCATACGACACGGTCATCATCGCGCTCGACTCGACTCCGACCGAGCAGCTCACACTTGAACGCGTCGTCTCACGTCTTCTCAATGAAGAAATCCGACAGTCGTCATCGGGTGCCCCTCAGTCCCACTCTCGTTCCCGCGACCCCGGCGTTGCTGCAGCTACTATGAAGGCGCTTATAAGGGGGGAGATGCCGAAAGGGCGCCTTATCGACCGGTCAGAGGTGCAGTGCTATTTCTGCGATAATTTCGGCCACTTCAAGTCCGAGTGCCCGGAGAAGGCGAAGTGGGAGACAGAGAAGGCAAAGACGAAGGAGGCGGAGGCTGCGGGGGGTCATTCGGCAATACTCGCAACGACCTTTGGACCCGTAGCCGGAGCTTGGTGACTATGGGGGTGCGGACCTTTTTCTCTCACTTGAACATGTGCTCGCGCTGAGCTTGTGGGGGTGTGTTGGAACTTGGAATTGGAGTCAGACGATTCGGGTGGTACGTCGGCGCGACGGAACTGAGCACGGCGGGAACGGCGGGTGCAAGCTTACGCGCTCGCGTTCATCCGTGCCTGGTAGCTAGAGTTACCTTAATTAGTGGCGTTCTGTGTATTTAGATACCTCGTGCTCGTCAACGTACGGCGCGCGTTTGCAACGCGGGCTCACTACATCACCCCGGAACACCTCGCGCGACGGCTTGTTCCAACACTGCCGTAGCGGCATTTAGTCTGGCGGCAATTACAATCCTCGTGGTATGATTACAACCTCCTGTGTAAGGCTCCAACCTTTTACTTTACGTTTACAAAATTTGTGTATATAGATAGTAAAGTGTAAATAGATAGTAAATACCCAGTATAAAGTGTTTAGATGCTCTAAATTGGCGGGAGTTCTGGGATGAGCACCAGTGTCTTATAAATCCACTCACATAACATTGTAGTCACTTTGATAGGTGTTCAGAATAAAAATAATCACTTCTGGCCTGGAAACAAGAGTCTCGACACACAGAATCAAAACAGTGTGAAGCGTGGGAGTTCTCAAATGTGCATGTGACATAAATTGGCCAATCATAATGAGTGCCTATGTGACTGCCAGATGTGCACATTAGCCAGATTTGTGTAAGCACTTCACTTTGCTGGCATTCAGGAGCTTCATGGTTTGGTTTTCACTTGCATTAGAGCAGTATACTAACATCCCTGCACTCTTAATAAGTGAGGTGAGTAAACTGTATATACTGGGTATTTACTGTTTACTTGGGAGGCTGTATGTAGATAGCAAATTTAAATGGAATAAACAGTTTTAAACTGTTTATTAAAGTAAAAGGTTGGAGCCTTACTCCTGTGGCTAAACATTGAGGAGAAATCTAAGTGTACAACCAGCTTGTGTTTATCAAGTCCTTCGATACGACTGCATCTCTATTGGTTGGAAATACGTGCGTATTGGGAATTGAACTATCAAGTCATGCATACACAATGTAGGATTTTTCTGTCCAAAAATATTCACAAAAGTCGACTCATAATACTGCACAGGTGTGAGTAGTGATCTGTACCTGATACCTTATCACCACAACTCTCTTCCCTGAACTGCAGTGATAGTCACATCGCGCACATGCACCATTTTCATCGATGCTATCTTTGTCATCGCCACTTGGATCAAAGTCGGGTCAATGTGGAGATTCAGTCGTGAACTCGGCATCGCGATGCCTCTTGCTACGATGGTTTTACGAGATGGTAAGTACTCGTGCAGTATATTCCAGCCATTAAAGCACTAATCAACATTTCAGGTTTCCTGTATTTCTTGTATGTCGCCCGAAGACAATATGTTACTCTAGATTTCTTACACATCGATTGCAGCATCTTGACTGCGCTCAACGTCATTCAGATTGTCGCAACAGTGTTTAACGTGTGTCGCTATTGTTCAGACATTAAGTCGTTGATTTATTGACTGAGATAAACCGGCCCCAGAAATTCATCTACAGCATTATACTCATTACTCCGTAATCGAATTGATCATCTCATGGGCCACCCAGTGTTGACTGACCTGAACTCATATCTAGGATCTCCGCCATCCTATCTTGTCGGTTCATGCTGAATCTCTCGACCACACAAAACAGAACGAACGGAGATGATGAGAGCAGAAGTAGTGCATCCTCTGCGCACTCCAATCGACACCACAGTTTCCTCGATAACATCGGCGCGCCGTTGCAGTAGGGCGCGGGATGGTCCCGTCAACCTACTTTGGTCGATAGTGGACACCCAGACTCAGCGCCCGCCGAATGGTTGAATATGGTCGCTGTAAGCAACCGCACCTAATCGAGCTACTTGAGCACACAAGGCATAGGGTATGACCTCGCGAGTCACACAATTCTACAGAGGGAGGAGCCAGTACTGCGTTTGTATATTCCGTACGACCGCTAGCCTTTTGGAAACAATGGTCGAGTATCCCGAGTGCCATGTCGAGAGGACTATGCTAACAGAGATACACTTAGTGAAAGGTAAACCCGATGTGCAAGTTGATCATAGGATGACGAACCCTGATACAAATCAGGGATCGAACGGTGCGGACTGATCTTGAATTTCATAATCTCGGTCCAGCAGGGCTTGAAGCCTGAAGTTTCAAAGTCAGATATTTCCCGATGCCAGCTGAACCAGCTGTTCATACTTTCTTACCCAACTACACCTACCACTCGGTTGTTATCGCTACGCTCACGACGCCACGACTTTTGGGTCCGAGCATGCAAAGGTTGGGCTCATCCACAACCCACGCATGTCACGTGCAAATCGTGACAGACTTTTGTAAATCTATAGGCAACTCACAGGCTCCTGCTATGAGAAATCGAGAACCGATGGAATGTGCGCACAGACTTTTGCAAGATTTCATTGGTTCTCGATTTTGGATATGAGGATGATTGAGGATGAAGATAGATTTCGACTATAACACCCCTGAAGCGCCATAGGCGCTCTCGGACTTGTCGATCTGGTCCTTTCGCACCTCGACGCCTGCTTTTCGCCGCGGGGCGCCGGACAAGCATCTTATTGCGTGAGTGTCACATTTAGTCACAATCACATGACATGCGTGGGTTGTGGATGAGCCCAAGCTAAGTTAGCATCAAGTCAGCAAGCTTCTGTGGATAGAGCTCCGTGACCATCGTCTGGGACACCTCGATCCTCGATGAGCCTCACGGGGCCCTTTACACCACGTCAAGCGCATCCAGAACCCACGCATAGTGTACCGACGTCGCCTCTCTCACGGTGTGGGACATCCCACCCGCAGTATGGGCCTCCACACCAATAAGACAGACTCCGGTCATTATCGAGGGTATCCTAAGATGTGCATGTAGCAGGCTGTACAAGCTCTTGAGATTGTCCAGCGACTCGAACGCGAGCCCGTAGCTCCCAGGCAGAATATCATGTGCCCGCAGTAGGTGGTGACCGCATGGTCCGCTTCGTTGATATAGCATAAAGTAATTCGAGGAGACCTGGTGGCATACTACCCTCGACCAAGCTCTAGTAGAGCTTGGTCTCGAACGTACCATGTTCCAGGTCGTCCTATCCGCCTTTCATGCACTTCCACTTTGTCCCTTCCTTCCATCTCGACCTTGTACGATCTGCGGGATAGCGACCTGACGTTGCGAGTGAGGTCGGGCCGGCTGGCTGATGAATTGTCACAGGACCCAGACATATCCCCTTAGATGTTGGATCCGACAACCCCTGGTTTTGGCCAATTTTACCCGCACAAATTTGGCCCGTTTTTGTCCGCACCAGGATCCACTTGACCGCTGCGGGGGTCGCTTTTGTCCGCATTACAGATCTAACCTCAAAAAATCGCCCAAAATAGATATAATTCTGAAGAAATTTCTCTGCATCCGGAATACCGAGAAGAACAAGATCTACCACTTTTCCGGCCTCCCAGAGCGCAATTAGCGTCGTGAACATCGAATTGTAGAATTGCAAAGCAATTACAGCAGCGGAAGCGAAGCTCAGAACATCATCAGGCGTGATTCCTGCTACTATGCGCATCCGGAGCTCGTTGGAGCTGTATCATACTCCCTTTTGAGTTTGACTATCTGATAGTTGTATAGTTAGCCGGTAGCCGACCGAGACACATTACATGGCAGCCGGAGAGCACGATATCTCAGGTAGATACGGAAGGGTTATTTCCATAAATTCATCCAGCGAGGTAAACATCGAAGTGAACGTATGCGGGTCCTTCAGCGCGTTGGCTCGTTTTGTGTAGACATCCAAGCAGGTGTGTCGCGTCGGCCGCGCTGCCGTGCAGGGCCGATTTTGTCCGCACCAGGATCTCACCTTGCCCTCCCTAGTCCACTTCTACCCGCGCAGAATATCGAACTTAGGTCCGTATGTTGGCCATTTTTGTCCGCATGATGATCCTACCTTGGCCCATTTTGACCCCCATTTTTGTCCGCACCAGGATCCAACATCATATGGGGTATGCCGGGGTCCTATTGTCACTTGATTTCCAGGTCGAATGCGTGTAAGCTGTCGGCACTGGGACTTGGGTTTGCGTTCGGCTTTGACGACGGTGCAGATTATTCGACTGGAAGTATCAATGAGGAGAGGAAGCGATGGGTGGAGATAGACAACCAGGATCAGGTGGTCCCTATCTGGACGGGGTTCGAGCTGTATCACTAGCCGAGGAGAAGGGTGCTCGTATACGAAATTGCCATCATCTAACACTGTGAGGTTATCGTGCGATCATATTAGGTTGCGTTCTTGTAAGGTACATTCTAGTCGTCGATGCGTCAGGCCGCCCGGCCGCAATGACAGAAATGTTGACAATGCCTTCCTACACTGCTGTGGTTTGTGAAAGCCGCTGGGGATGGTATCAACCCCGGCACCATCGGATTTCACCGCCACTGCTGGAGTTGCCCCATTGGCTCCAGTGCAGAAGACACATTGCGACCTCACCGGAAGCGAAGCGCGGAGCACACAAGGATAGTCGACATTGCATAGATGTAATGTGAGTGTGACTGGCACGAACTGCACAAGGAGCGAGCTGGATATTCACAGCATCCTGCCGCGCGCGCCAGCGGAGATTTTGTAAATCGACCTGTTTTGCGGCGATTTGTGACAGGATCGCTATATACCTGGTATTCTAGCAGAACGAGGAGGGTGCGGATCTGCCAAGTTGTTACGTTCGCAGTCCGAGTTCCGGGCGAGACAAGTCCAGACAAGGCAGGTCGTGCTGTAATGGGCGCCGAGAGGAATAACCCGTCTTCCATCAGGACTCTGCGCGACGCTTAGCCATCGCGCACGCGACTCACTTCCTCAGCTTGATTCCATGCAGGCTGTATCTCGAGGTCACCAGTGTTCTTTGACGTCCATCTCGGCGACCACTTCATAACAATCGAAGCAGCAGCGACAACCGCAGGACGCTCAGCGCTCGTCATCATAGTATCTCCTTTTCGCCGGACGGTAGTAGCACCGAAGGCGTCAACCTCGCGCTGGGCGCTGCATCCTCAAACATTGCTCAAGGATCAGGAGACAGCCTGGGGCTCTCCTTGGCCCGGTGTCAGCTCGCTGGAGCCTACCATTGACTTCGCTTGGTCACTTGTCGCCTGACTCACATTTTGTGGCGGCAATGAAATCCTGAGCCTTTCTCGCCATTATGCATCGAAATCCACGCAAATTGCTATCGACAAATGCGCACCCTCGCCGGATTTCTCTCATGCAGGCACTAGCAAGATACGGAGAGGCGCAAGGCTCAGGACTTCACGACATTGTCGGAGCCGCTGAGAGCCGTAGCAGGAAACACATGCTTACTCGCTTGTGACCGTGCTTCTCGTAATGAGCGCGTTGGAAACGCCAGCGACAACTTGGCGAGCTTGTCTTATGCGCTCGCCGTGGCATTCCTACTCCATCGCTTCTTATATAAGTCGGCGGACATACATGATGGTATATACCACCCACGACAACGTCGTCCTTCTAACGTCCAGATAACATGGCTACGCATTTAGCAGACGTTGCGAACAAGACTTTCGACTACATTGTCATCGGAGGCGGTGTGAGTTCCTACTACACATTCCGTATGCCGTGTTGTTTGCAGGATTACTGACTTAGCCATCGCTATACAGACTGCTGGATTGACTCTTGCAGCTCGACTTTCGGAGGATCCAACCAATTTGGTGCTCGTACTAGAGGCTGGCGAGCCAAACCTCGATGATCCCAAGATCCTGCTTGGCGGACAGCTTGGTGTCACTTGGGGAGACAAGAAGGTCTGTACTATGATAAATGACTATTCTCCCTTTCATCTCACTCGCAAGGACTGTAGTATGACTGGGGCTTTAAGACCGTGCCCCAGAAGGATATGGACAACAGCGTTATCGGTTGGAACAGAGGCAAAGGCCTCGGTGCGTGACTAGCGCCAAGATTGTCCGACTTCCATTGACTTGTCGATCATTCAGGCGGCAGTAGCGCCATGAACTTCTGGGCTTGGATCAAGCCGCCCTCGGAGGACGTAGACGCATGGGAGGCGCTGGGAAACTCAGGCTGGAATTGGGAATCCTACCAGAAATATGTGCTCCGAGCGGAGAAGTATGTCGTGCTCACCCTATCATGACCGATGCTCATATGATCCTCCTAGATTCACTCCGACGACAGAGATTGATCCGGGGGACTTTGCACGTCACAACGCTGATTGGCGGGGCCAGTCTGGATTGATCAAGACAATGGTGTCGGATCGTGTCCGTATTCTCGACAAGCTATACTTCGACACTGCGAAGAACCTTGGAATTCCATTGCTCGAGGATCCGTATGGAGGAAATGTAGGTTTTTGCGACACCTTCCGCGCCCTCGTAAGACAGGTCGGTCGATGACAACCATTGGCGTAGATTACTGGTGCTTGGACGGCTTCTTCTACAATCGACAAGGAATCTCAGTGGAAGCGCTCTTACTCTGCGACTGCTTGTTATTTGCCGTATCTTGGTCAGCCGAATTTTACGGTCAGAATGTTCGATTTCCTCCTCGAAGTCTTTGGCTTGACACAACTTCAATTTTCAGGTGCTCACAGAAGCTGCGGCCGCCCAAATCCTATTCAGCGAAGAGAAGCAGGACGGTAAACTCGTCGCGACTGGAGTCAAATTCATCCATGGTGACAAGACGCACGTGGTGCATGCGCGGAAGGAGATTATTTCGTCTGCAGGGTCAGCTGCATTATCGTATTTCTCGTTTTCTGAGGTATTGATCCCGAATGTCTGATTAGAGCCATCAAGACCCCTCAGCTCCTGGAGCTTTCTGGAATTGGCCGTGCGGATGTATTGCGGCGTATTGGTGTGCCCCTGAAGATCGAACTTCCAGGTGTCGGCGAGAACGTCCAAGACCACCTTGTTATTGGTATAGGCCCTCGCTGTGTATTCCTCATACCCAATTTTAATCGCTGTCAGGTATTCCGATGGAGATCAAGACCACGATCGGCGTCTCACCAACCTTCGATCTGCTGCGCGACCCGGAGTACCTGAAAGCTCAAGCAGAACTCGTGTACGCCCAGTCAGCTCCAGTCTATTCAGATCGGCTGTTCACATCACTTTGTGACTTGACAGAGAACTCGACCAGCCGAACGCCCACCGCTACGCCATCAACAACTTCACGTACATCCCGTACTCCCTCGCCAACCCGGGCGACGCGCCATCGTTGGTCGAGAAGGCCGAGGCGCGCGTGCGCGCGCTCAAAGACAGCGGGCGGCTGCCTCCGGGGCTCGCAGAGCAATATGATCTGCAATTGCGCGCGCTGCGGGACAGCCATGTCCCTGATGTGGAGCTTATCATGTTCCCCGCGTTCTTCTCATGGAAGAGTGAGCCCCCCCTCCCAAGGTTCGATCGTGTGTGCGCTGAACGGTCTCGATGATACAGCCCCTCCGCAGCCGGGCACGCTTTATGTATGTCGTGGAGTTTGATGTAGTACGCGCTCTGACGCCGGTTTTTGTTTGCATCAGGCGACACTCTTCTGTGTTCACAACCATCCGTTCTCTAGGTAGGAAGATTTCTTTCATTTCCGAGGTTGTCTGCTGACCTGTGCATCACGAACCACGAACAGAGGAACCATAGTGAGTGCCTATCCGTTGCGAGCGTGATGGTTGTTTGATGTTCTCCAGCATTCCGTCAGTAACAATCCGCTAGACGACCCGGAGATCGATCCGCACTATTTGGAAGACCCAATCGGTATGCTGCATTGTCTATAGCCGTCGATATATCACACTCACCGCGTTCTCAATGATACTAGATCTGGAGCTGTATGCACAGAGTGTTCGTTATGCGAAAAAGCTTGCAAAAACCGAGCCCTGGAAGTCGATAGTCGTGAAAGGTGTTGACTCTGGAATGAATCATACCTCTGACGAGGAAGTCGAGTGTACGTGCGCTTTTCGCTCACATGGCGTCCGCCGGTATTTCGCAGTAGAGCGCAGAAGTAGTCAATGAACGGCGTGCTGATGAGCCTTTCCAGCCTTTGTCAAGAACTACAGCGGGTCGTGCTTCCATGCCGTCGGCAGCGCAAGCATGCTTCCGCGAGAGAAGAACGGTGTGGTCGATCCTGAGCTTCGTGTACGTAGTCGGGCCCTCCCTGCATTTTCCGAAGTAATCCTCTGACGTCGTTACGTCCCCGAAGGTCTACGGAACGGCGAACCTTCGCATCTGTGACATCTCCGTCGTACCGCTACATGTCGCAGCGCACACGCAGAGCCTGGCGTACGCCCTCGGCGAGAAGCGTGAGTGATAATTTCCGTGGCTGCGCTATGTAGCCCCTCTTTTCCGGCGGACCTGCTAATGCCTCCGTCGCAGTCGCCGACATGCTCAAAACTGCTGCCTGACGCGTACAGCTCTCGCCTAGACAAAGCTGCCAAGGTGGTGCAGGAGGAGGAGTTTCAGGTACGATTGAACGACGTGAGCTAGCTATAAGAGTACTGTACTATAAATCTATGATGCAACCCATGCGATACATAGCACCCTCTGGGCTACCGGCCGACCGTGCCGCGCAGCTGAGACACGAACCTTCATTTCGACGCAAAGTCTATCGGACAGACACTTCGAGCTGCCATGTCGAACCCATCTCTCGTCATCGCACGATTCTGCGACGTCGGGCCTGCACTGCAGAGATGTCGATGACGCGTTCGGGGCCCGAGGGAATGACCTGTGATCGGACGGTCGCGGCCTCGCAGGCTCGCCCCCAATAGACCCGTCGTGTTTCATCGAGATCGCTGCGCGCTCTGCGTGCGGACCCCTTGGGGGCAGACGCCCATCTGCGCATCCTGACGCTGATACGGATACAGATGTGTGCCCGGAAGGGCGAAAATGCTCCCGCGGCATCCTCCCGCGCGCTCGCCTCCGCGCTTGGGGCGGGCGCGTCTCCACCGCCGCCGCGCGCCTTGGTGCACACCGACAGCCGAATCAGCGTCCTGGGCTCGTCCTGCAGACAATTGGCCGGGCGCACCTGTAGAACACAATATTGAGGAGCACTGCATGAAGCTCGGGCGCGAGCGCTGGGAGAGTAGCTTGGACCGGATGCAGGCCCGGTTTGACAGAACGTTCCGCCTCGAGGCATCGCGGACGCGGAGGGGCGTGATGCACATCGCCATCATTCCAACAGAGTCCCACCGTGCGCCGTAGGCTGGTCGGCTGCTGGCGCTGGAAGCGTTGCTACGACGATGACTGTACATGCATGTGCCCAGGCGTCCGAGTACACTTGGCCCGCGCAGGTATATCAGCCCCCGCCCCGCGCTGCGAGTGCTGACCAGCCAGAGCACAGCGGCCCCGCACTGACCGCTAGGAGGACGCACAGGTAACCCTACTAGAACTTGCTAGAGTCAGCCAGGACGGTCAGTCCTGTCTGGGTGCACGTGCGGAACCGACGGGCGGCGGGGCGGTGTACAATCGCACTGCTCAGCGCGCGCAGCGCACGTTTACCCGCTTGCCAGTTGTGCCTGGCCGACCGCGCGCAGTGAGCCACCGAGTGACGAGTCGGGTGCGCCGTCTTGCCTGGCACCTACATCCATCCACCCGCCTCTCCTCGCACTTATCTCGTCCCCCCGGCCCAGCCTACAAATTGTACAAATACACTCACGTTGACGACCCTCACGAGTGACGGCCTTACGCCATGACGACCCCGACCTCGAGCCCCACCCACCCACCAGCCCTGGCCAGCCCAGCATTTGCGTCCGGCGATCCTCCCCTAAGCAGCACCCGCATGCAGCAGCGCAGCTCCCGCAGCCTCGTCATCTCGCCCAATCTGTTCGCCGCATTGGAATATGATGAGCGCACTCGCGCCGGTGCGTTCGCTTCTGCTTCCAGCCCGCGTGCAAAGCACTTACCGCACATGACGCAGCCCAGCAGCCTCCCTCCAGTCCCGCACTCGTGCCAGGAGGCGGTCTGCCCCCTCCCCCTCGACCCAAGAGCCGTGTGCGTTCGCCCCCACGCTCGCCCAATCCGGGACCATCCACATCGAAGGCACCATCCGCCTGGCCCACCGCTTCACCTGCCGCATCATCGCCTCCCGTGTCCGGACCAAGCCTCAGCGAAAATCCCTACATCAACCCCGCCCCGCGTTTATCATATCTCCTTCGCAGCCAGACGGTCGGCGCGTCCTCCGTCCAGGGCCAGGGCAGCTCCGATCCTGATGACCACGAAAGCGAGAGACAAGGCACCGCAGATCGCGATCGCGGACCACCAGCCGCCCCTGCTTCTGCATCTGAAACGCACGGTAGCGCCCCCAACTCACCAAGCACATCCGGTACAAGCACAAGCGCAAGACTTGCCCAGCATTTGCCGGCGACTGCTCCGAATTCGCCTCCGACGACGACCGATGGACATGCGCACGGACACGTCTACGGACACGCGCCATCACAATCGCTCCCGGCCTCGCCGTCGTTTGCTGCCCTGTCACGCCCCGCGTTCAAGTCGCACCGCTATTGGGCATCCCTGCACAAGGTGGAGCGGATGCTCGGCCTTGGCCGCCGTATGAGCGTAGCGGAGCTGCCAGACAGCGCGCCAGAGCCTTGTCCATCGGGAACTGGATCAGAGGGCGCGAAAGAGACAGGAAAGGAAAGAGGGAAGGGAAAGGAGAAGGATCGTCGGATGAAAGAGAGCGCGCGCGTGCCTGCGAGTGCGCCAAGCTCTCCGGTAGTGCACATCGCGAACAGTGTGGCAAGCGCTGCGGAGGGCGGGCGCCGTGGGTCCATGTCGTCGACCACGTCGAGCACATCGCGCGGAGAGCGGGCGCTGGCGGCGCTGAGCCCGCGGGTGCGGCTGGAACCATATATTGCGGAGACAGATGCGGTTGCCTTGGCGGTTGATGTGACGCGCCGTCGCGGGGTAGCCGGCGGCGGCGACGACGACGACGGCTGGGACGCGGCGGGGCGACAGAGACAGGCGGCGGGTGGCACGGCGACGACCGGCAGGCGCTGGCGGGAGACGGAGATGGGTTCCCACGACCGGTCAGAGAGCGAGTCTGCTGCCAACGCTAACGCCAACGGACCCGCCAAGTACGGCACCGCAATCGCGACGCGTGTCTCGCCTCCAAGCCAGAGTGTCTCGCCCCGCACAAGCGTCGAGGCTTCGTCGTCTGCTGCGTCCGCATCAGGGCACACCAAATCTAATATGTCCATGTCCACCTGCGACACGGCTGTCACGAGCGTCCACCCGCACAGCACCGACAGTCGCGACCCCCGCATCAGCATCTCAAGCACAATATATCCCACAGAATCCCAGGCCAGCCACGACCACCACGACTACCACGAGATCCACGAACCTGTACGTGCCCCCACTTCGCCGCGTCCCCGCCCGCTCCCATCGCCCCCGACACAACCACGCCGCTCTAGCACATCCAGCAGAGCAGACATGTCCAGCCGCAGCCCTGACCGCGAGTCGTTCATCGACTTTGCGTCCCCCACCTCGCCTGACTACCCCCACCCATACACGAGCTTTGCACAATCCATGTCCCCGCACGAATCGTACGTCTCGCCCTCGCCGTCTGCCTCACTATATGCGCAGTCTACGCCCCCGGGTGCATACCGTCGCAGCAGCGAGCACCAGAACCGGCACGAACACCGCACCAGCCCAGACCAACGCAGCAACACAGACCCAGTGCGCTCGTCCGCGCGGCCGCAGCTCTCCCCGCTCGCCATTGCGGGGCAGAAGCCGCCGATACCAACCGCGCCCAAGCCTCACTTCCGCCGATCCCGGTCGGCCCAACCACCAACAGATCCCGAGTCGCACCACGATGGACAGACGTCCGGTCATCCCGCGTCCGCTTACCCGCAGGGGCACGCGCACGGGGGCCGGCCGGACGCGTTCAAGAACCTCGGGGGCGAGCTCTCGCGCGGGCTCCCGCCGACGACGAACCTGCTGAACCCGCGCGAGCGCGCAGACGGCGTGCGCAAGACGCGCAAGCTCACGCACCTCTTTGGGCGAACGCCCGGGGCGACGCTCGGAGCAGACGCGGACCCCCCGGACGGAGACGCTGACGATCCGCTGAGTGGCTGCCTACCTGCGCCGAAGAGCATGAACCTCGCGATGAAGCGGCGCCACCAGAAGGGCGCGGCGTCGATGCTGGAGGTCGTCACGGCCGCTGTCGGGAGCGGCGGCGAGCTGGGCCCGACAAAGTGGCCGCCTGGCGAGGCGGATGGGCCGGCTGCGTACCTCGCGCTGGGCCCGCGCCGCCATTCGAGCCCGATGACGCCCGGGGATTTCGCGTACGTGGTCGACGGGCGGGGCAGCGAGGACGGCGACGGCGACGGGTGGGCGCATGTGCGGTCGAGCGTGGAGACATGGCGGAGCATGTCGACGATGGACGGCGACGGGGCGATTGAAATAGGGACGCGCGAGGGCGAGCCCAGCAGCGAATGGGACAGCCATATCGGGCACGGCGGGCATTCCGGCGAGAAGCGCACGAGCGGGCCGACGGGCTCGCCGACGTCGCCGACGTCCTTCATCGATCTGTCAGACGACGACTCAAAGCAGCAGGCGCCACCCCGGGGACGGCATGCACGGCCCCATTTCGGGCACCATCACGCCCTTTCGGACTCGCCGCTGGCGACGCCGCGGCCCGGGGCGGGGTTCGCGCCGGGCACGCCGTCGGTGATGAGCGTGGAGTCGGCGGCGGCGGCGGAGGGGGACGCGGAGGACGAGCGCCGGAGGAAGCGCGAGAGGTTGGCCAAGCTGCACCGCTTCCTTGGTTCGCGCGTGCCCCCTCATCTTGTCCTCGGCCTCGACCCCGCCGACGACCTCCCGCCCCCCGCCCCCGAGCCCCCAGCCGACATGCACGACAGCGACGAAGACAGACGCGTCCGCATCCGCCGCAGGAGGAGCAGCTCTGCCGCTGAGTTTGCACGCTCCTGGTCCGATGAGATCGACAGGCTCAAGGAGGACCTCAACGACAAGGAAAAGGCCATCAACGTCCGCCGCGCCGTCAAGATGGAAAAGGTCGGCCCTCTTCGTGGTGTGCATCAATGAGTACTGACATTGCGAACGTTGTCCAATAGATGTTCGGCGTCGCGCCCCCGCAGACGCTGTACCACACCCGCCAGGTGGCCTCTTCGCCTGCGACGTCCAGTGCTCTTTGGGAGCCTCCCTCCCCCCGCCCTGTGTCCCCGCGCGCTGGCATTCCTGGCCTGCGCAACGTCAACCAGTCTTCGTACCGCAGCAAGGGCAAGAAAGGTACCAAGGACGGCCGCCCGGGCACCTCCGAGTCATCCAAGCCCCTCATCGCCACGGGTGTCGACGACGGCCGCTTCCACGGCGAACAGCACATGTCAGACGTCTACCTGCACTACCAGCACTCGCTCAACTCGCTCAACGATATCATTGACCGCGTGAGTCCCCCCTCATTTACTGTCCCTTTACCTCATTGGGCCGTGCCATGGCAACGCTGCGGCTGCCCCCCATGTGTGCACGAGTGCTGATGCTGCGCCACAGGACGACAAGGAATCCCTCGCCGAGCTGCACGACTACCTCAGCGGGACGCTCGACGCCGACGACGACCACGCGCCGCTCTCGCCGCCCGCCAAGTCGGAGCGGCGCCGCTCGCTGCCTAGTCGCACCTCGCTCGTCTCGCTCGCGTCCGAGTTCAGCATCGCGCCCAGCCCACCGGCGGAGCGCCCCGACGGGGACGAGTTTCAGCTCCGCCGCCGGCGCGCCGCGAAGCTCACCGCGTTCTTTGGCGTTAATTACCGCGATCTGATGGGCGAGATTCTCGAAAGCATCGAGAAGGGTCTTGAGGAAGAACGCGGGCGCGGCACACTGAGGGCTGACGAGGCGCAGGTGCGTTCTGCTGCCATATTCTTCCGCTCCTGATGCGACTGACAATGCCTGCACCGTAGGACCTCCTCCAACGGTTAATGAACCTCAAGTCGAAGCGGAATAGCTTGTCCTGAGTGTTCCCATCTACTCATCTATGTATCGCACTTGGCATCTACGTCTCACATCAGTTCACATCTACGTACTCACCCCCTCGCATCCTACCCACGGAAGCCCCTTCTGTCCTTCCCCCGAGCCACCCGCCCCTCCCCTCATTAATTCTCTCCATCCTCATCTCGGTCGTCCATTTCGTCTACTCATCTCGCTACCACATGTCGCCTCGCGCACCCGATACCTGCAATGAAACGAAGTTACCTCTCCTGCTCGCGCGCCTGAAGCTGCTTTGCAGGTTAATAATAGGGCGCACACGAGACGGGACCCGCCGCGCCGCTGTACTTTTCTGCACTCGCCAATCTGTCCGTTGTCTGTATGGGACGCGATGGAAGGCTGGTGCCAAATACGAATGCAGTGCGAAGAGAGATGCCCGCTGCCTGTCGCTGTCGGGTGGGGGATTCGATGTGTCGAGCCGGCGGCGGAGCTCGGCAGCCGGCGCTGCGAAGACGTCAGTGCCAGGCACGATCGAACTCTGTGTCGACGTCGCGGGACGCCTGTGGGGTTGATCGTGTGTCATCGGTGCCCCGCAGAGCTTCGAACTGGCGCAGAGTCGCAGGTTGACAGCTGCACGCCGTTGCACGTCACTTTGGGGGTGGGGGATGTAGTGCAGGACTGATCGAAGGCAGGAAGAGGTTTTGGTAAGGTGAACGCGGTGTATTGGCTTCGCGGGTTGGGCGAAGATGTTGATGAAGCGTCTAGTTGTAACAAAGTCTGTTTTAAGATTCGAAACGCAATGTCAGGCTCTCTTTCGCGGAACATAGATCGGATGATCATGGCTGTTGTGTCAATGAGCACTCGTAATGTAGTCTCCAGACATGCTACGAGTGCATCGACAGGCCAGGCCACAGTTGCTCCAGGATAGGAACACCATTACACCATCCGTTATGCATGCACTCAGAAGATAATCGAAAGCCCTGGAACAAGGGAAACCGCTCATATTGGTACTTTGGTCCTCGTCATTATTACACCGACACAATGTGATGGCACGGGTAACAATAGGTCGCCAAGGACTTCGAAGCAAGCAGAGTCGGATAGCAAATTTACCACTGTCCTGCTATTTACATTTCAAGGCGATGTTCAGACGTCGACGCGGATTTGCTTCCGTTCTGCCCGTCCTCCGCACGGCTTCTACCACACACCCTCTGTTTTCACTTCATGATCTTCTGTGCGCAAATGACCCAGACACGGTCGCAATGTGACTTTTTCTAGGAACGAAGAGACAGGGACGTTGCATTAGTGACGTCATCTCACTACAGAAGTGTTTTTAATATTTGTTATCTTCTGGTTCTTACCTTTCTCCGCATTTGTTATACGGCGCTTCTCGTATGCTCCCTTCGGGCGATGTCCCAGCTGGTCGTGCGGCTCGGATGCACCAGAGTCTCTCAGTGAGTCTGTGTCAGCCAATCGAGACACCAGCAATGGGTCCTGGTGCTGTTATTGCTCAATTTTCCTGGCCATATCTGGCCGAACTTGGTCTCATCACGAGACTGACGTTAGGTCAAGTGTTTCTTCGACTTCTTCAAGCGCGTTTATGATGGCAGGTGTGTCGCCTGCATTCACCTTACATGTCGCATGGGCTTATCTTTTGCCAGACTTAGACCAATGTGCCCTCATGTGCGGCGCGCGAGGGGCCCGTTGGTCCCATAATTCGCAAATCAGAAATCAATGTTGTCGGGTCGACTTGTGCACAGGACTCACAAAATCATGAACCAGTCTGAATGTTAGGAAAGCAAGACTGAGATGCAGTTTTCGTGCTTTCGGCCACATTCCCATGTCTGCTCGGAGGGCCTTTTGATGAATAGGGTCGTCATTACGTAACCAGTTATGCGTGCACTCATACTAGAAGGTAATCGAAATCCCTGCAACAATGTTAATCACTCATATTGGTCCTCTTAATCTTCACGTCAGAAAATTGTGATAGTGCGGGTAATATTATGTCGTCAAGGACCTCGAAACAAGCAGAGGCGGACAGCGAATTTCCACCGTCGCGATACATTTCACGCGATGTTTCGACGCGGTTTTGCTTCCGTTCTGCCCGTCCTCCGCATGACCTCTATCACACACCCTCTCTTTTCACCTCGCAGTCTTCTGTGAAAGGGGTGGCACAGACATGGTCACAATGTGAAGTTTGCATTGTACGTCGCGAACGTGCCAGGTGAAGCAAACAACCGACTTTGCATGTTCGGAGCATGCCAGTGCACGTGCTATTCACGTGTCCGCGCCAATTCCGTGTACGTGCGATGGCTGCTGGGGCCGGGAGACAGACACACCCTCTCAAGTCTACCGAATCCTCCACCGTCAACATTCACTGACTCTCGTTTACATCCTACACTCTGGTGTCCCAGCACCAGTCAGATGTACTTCAAGGCGCTGGTGTACGCGTATGTGCTTGGTGGATTGACCTTCATACCACTGCTTGTCCTCGCCGCGGTCTTCTACACCATCTACACCTCCGTGCCCGTCTCCGAGACGACCGATGCCGCCAAACTCGCCCAGCAGCGTGTAGAGGACCTCCCCGAGGTCGACGACGGGGGCGTAGACCCGCCCTCCACGACCGCTGCGCCTGCCCCCGCTGACGTCAACGACCTCCCCCGGGTGCGCAGGGGCTGGCTCACCGTGCGCCGTACGTTCGAGGAGTCACCCGCGGATGCCTCGTACGTTGGTATGGTGCGTGGCTTCATCGACGCACGCTCCAAAGACCCGAAGCGCTCCCGCCCGAAGGACATGTGGTATGCCGTCCTCAAGGCCAAGATTCTCTACCTTTACGAGGACGAGAACATGACCGAGTGCGAGGCCGCGATCGAGCTCGGTGGGCACGAGGTCACGATCTACCCCACGAGCCTGCTGGACGGCGAGCTGTTCTCGCGCCGGAATGCGATCTGCCTCAAGCCGAGGGTGCCCCCGCCGGAGCGCGAGATGCCAAGCGTCACGAAGGAGATGAAGCTTCAGGAGGAGGACGTGGACGAGAAGGTCGACGAGAAGGGCGGGGGCGCGAAACAGAGGCAGCGCGAGCGAGAGCGGCTCGCCGAGCTCGAGAGGCAGCGCGAGGAGGCTCGCGAGGAGGCCCTGGACGTGTCGACACCCTGGTTCATCTTTGTGCGCTCCGTGGTCGACATGGAAGACTGGTACCTCGCGCTGGTGCACGCCTCGGAACAGCCGCCGAATACCCATACCCTAGAGCCTCTGCGGTCGGTCTTCCAGCCTGGCGACATGAATCATCTGGTCGAGACCCTCGACGAGCAGCCCGACATCATTCCTATGCGGTGGCTGAACGCTCTCATCGGAAGGATATTCTTCAGCTACTACCGCACAAATGCTCTGGAGTCGTATATCATCGGACGGTTCATGAAGAAGCTCTCCAAGATCAAGCGGCCTGGTTTCCTCTCGGACATCGTCGTGAAGGAGGTCTCTGTAGGGAACAAGGCTCCGACATTCAGCAAGCCCATGCTGAAGGAGCTCACGAAAGAGGGCGATGCGGCGCTCGAGGTGCAGTTGCATTACAAGGGCGAATTCCGCGTCACGGTAGAAGCCACGGCCATCATCAACCTTGGCGCACGCTTCAAAACGTACACAGTGAAACTCGTGCTGGCCCTGGTCCTGAGGGAGCTCGAGGGTAACATGCTGATCAAGGTCAAGCGTCCACCAAGCAGTCGCATCTGGTACGCGTTCACGCAAATGCCTCGCATTGTTTTGGATGTGGAACCGGTTGTGAGCGACCGTCAGATCACTTGGGGTATGATTCTGGGCACGATCGAGTCAAGAGTCAAGGAAGTTGTACGTGGACTTTCTTCGTTAGCCTGCGTGCCCATTGCACATCGCTCACGGCACACAACTAGATCCAAGAATCGGTGGTTCTGCCTAACATGGACGACATCTCGTTCTTCGACAGTTCCAAGTACCAGCATCGCGGGGGCATCTGGGCAGACGCCTCGCGGCAGGAGCCTTCGCCACCAGTGTCTCCCCCCCAATCAGCTGTGCCGGACGACGAACGCTCCGTAGCTTCCGCGCCACTGGCCGAGTCGTCCAAGCCTGCGATGGACGACGTCGAACGTCCTCCACTTCCAGAACGCTCTCACTCAGCAGAGGAGGTACAGACAGAGTCCAAGACATCTGCAACGTCGGAGTCGGGGCCGGTTCGGCCCGGGGCAAGCAGCGTTTCCACGTCTCCTCCCGGCACGTCCCCGACACGACGGCGGACCTGGTTCGGCGCACAGGAGATGGCCGCCGCCGCATCAAGCTCGAGCTCGCTGGGTGGTGTCGGGCCAATAGATGTCCCAAGGGGGCGTTCGTCAGATACGGAGAGCACCAAGTCGCGTCGGTCGGTATCGACGCCCATTCCGAAGGACGGAGCAGACACGAATACAGACGCGCTCCACCCACTCGAGGAAGACACGAGCGAGTACCTCTCGCCTGCGCCGCGGCGCTCGCCGTCGACGCACTCGCGCTCGTCCGCGGGGCACACCGATGACGGCGGGTTCACGTCGGCTTCCGAATCGGAAGCCCCCGCGCCCGCGCAGCGCACGCACAAGGTGTCACAAAGCAGCAGCAGCAGCAGCGCGTGGCGCAACCCGCCCAGCAGTCCGACGTCGTTCCTGCAGACGCTCAAGTCGCGCGCGGGGGATAAGCAGGCGCTGAGCAATACGGCGAAGGAGGCGATGCGCAAGTGGGGCATGAACTGGGGTGCGAAGAGGGAAAATGGGAATGGGAACAACATTGGAGGTGGTACAGACGAGCGTTCTACGGAGTCGGCGCAGGGCGACCGCGAGAGGATGGACGATTCGAGGGCACATAGGGTGCGGCCGAGCTATGCGGAGGTCAGGGCACACGTCGCGCATCGGAAGGAGCGCGAGCGGGTCGATCCTGGCGATGCATCAGCCAACGCGGAGCAGTCGTCTTCCGGCCCAATCCCCATACCTCAAAGCGACAGAGGCAAAGAAGTCTCCCCCAGCCCCCCGTCCTCACACGATGCACACTTGCTCGCACCGACATACTCGAGCGGCGCCTCCGTCTCACCCTCCGTCTCACCCCGCCCAGAGTCGCGCTCCGTCTCTCCCATGCACCGGACCGAGTCCCTTCCGCCACTCGCCCCTGACGAGCCCGAGCAGCCGCCATCCCCGATCCACACACAGCCGCCACCGCCCAAGAGCATGACGATCCCGGGCATCCACGCGAGCCACCGCGGCGAGGTGATGTCGCTCGGCTACGCGCCCCCGCCCCACCCCCGCCAGAGCCGAAGAAGGCGCCGGCGATCCAGAGCGTGTATCGGCTGTGGAAGAACCCTGCGCTGAATGCGGGCGGGGGCGCGCAGAGTTCGAGCTCGAGCGAACCGCAGGCAACACAGGTCCAGGCTGGGTTTACGGGGACGGACCAGGATGCCCCCAGCGCGTCGAGCACAAGCGTGGCAAGCTCGCAGCCACAGCAGCCGCAGACGGACCAGCCGCAAGAAAAGCAGGCAAGGCCGACCCCGCCTGAACTCCCTGAGCGTCCCCAGCCCACACCTACACCCGCGCCCGCGTCCGCACCAGCTGCGCCCGGCCTCCCGCCGCCGCTCCCCCCGCGCACAAACTCGACGCGCGTGCTCGTCCGCCCCGCGCCGTCCCCGGAGCTCGTGCAGTCCGCGTCCGCAGCCGACGTCGCGCCCGGGCCCACGCCGTCCTCGCCCGCATCTGCCGCGCTCCAGTCGATCGTGTCGAAGGACCGCACGCGTCGCGCGTCGCTGCAGGCGTCGCCCGAGCGTGCGGAGGAACAAGGACAAGGTGAGAGTCCGAGGGGCTCTCCGCCGGCGTCGTCAGTTTTGAGTAGCCCCGGTGCGCGCGAGCCGCCGTCCCCGCCTGCGCGCCCGGCCCCGCCTGCGTTGCCCCCGCGGCGGACGCCTGCGCCTGTGTCTGCGCCCGTGGGCTCGTAAGATCTGTTATGCGCACAATGAGGGGCGATGAGGGTGGTGACATGACGGAGTGGCACGGCCGATGGACGATGTAGTATATTGAGGTGTACTATATCACACGATGCATTGTACTTTATTTCACGCATTGCATACGCATACATACATATATCGTTCCCCGGCTCGGTCTGGCTTTTGCTGCATGATCTGCAGCTCTGTGGTGTGGGCTTGGTGTTAGTTGGGTCCTCGCGTGTGTGTTACAAGACGTATACTTGTCGAGCCTTATCTATTCTTTCTGTTGCGACGGTCTGTTCACCTCCAGGACTTCCTGTGGCCAAGGACTCAGCCGTGGAGGTATTTCATAGATCGCTTAATATGGCAATCATACTTCCTTTTCAGGATTAGCACCCAATTACACGCGCCTATTGGACCGCCCTACTTAGAGAATCTCAGTTGCTACTTCAGATGACGATCGACACTTGGGGAGGACCTCAAACGGGCGCAAGAATGTGCACCTAATATCGTAGCATTGTACGGTAGTAATACAAGATCCATAACCTACATGTAACTGCCCTGCCTGTGTACACTCCGTGCATGCGCGGCTGCTCTCCGCGGCGAAGCACAACACTGTGACCGCGGGTCCGAAGACGCCTTTTGTCTGCGGCCCAGGAAGGGCCGGGAGAACATGCCCTTCGCAAACTGCTCCTCGGGGTCGGGTAGCAGTGCGCGCCAGTGTCCGCGTTCATAACGCCACTGTTCGACGAGCGGACATGGTGCTGCAACAAGTGGCGGAAAGACGGCGTTCAGGACGGGGTGCGCAGGCACCGCGAGGCGGTTCCCGAAGGACGCGTCTTGGTATGGAACGAGACACGCACGGTCACGCGGCTGCGAGGGGCAGAGCGTGATGATGATCGTAGGGAGCGACGGGTCGGAGGTTGTGATAACAATTGGTGTCTGTGGCGCGGGCGCGGTGAGGATATGTATGGGGTGAGCGGCAAGAGGAACCGGTGCACGCACGGCTGCGGACGACCTCCGTCGTTTTCGGGGAGGTCTGTCTAGTGGAGGTGTTGCGACAGTCAGTGATGGTGTCTCTGATGGGAGCACACTCGACTGTCCCGCCTGCGAACCCGATGTCAGAATATGTTGCGGTCTCGAGCGTCCTGTATAGACACCGACTTTATTGGCAACCTCCTCAGATGGCGCAGCTAGCGAGGGCGTTTCAAGGTCTGCGAGCAGCCTCGCCACCTCCTCCACGTCGTCATGCAGGGTATTCGATATTGCTCGGTACACAGGGCTGACCGTGCGCACGCACGCCTGTGCGACCTTGGCCCAGGCGATGTCAGGCAGCGGGCGGACCAGCTCGCGAAGCCCGTCTACATCGACCAGCTTTCCCTCTAAGTCAGCGAACGTGGGCCGAACCGAACAGTATTCCATCACTCACCAGGAGTTCTTCCCGCGTACTCGCGTAGTCCTCCGCATCTAGCGGTGCACGCAGCGCCCTCCCTGCACTTCTTGCTATTCGCGAGATCATACTAGGAATTCAAGGTGGTTGCGGGGCAGCGCGCGGCGGTGGTCGTGCTAGGAAGGCCCCAAGAGTTGAAAGCAGGGTCGTCGGGAGCCACCGCGCGTGCATCCCGCACAAAATAGCAAACACGGAAATATGTACAGCGGCTGCGCGGCTGGTCTGGGGTCGGTGGCTGTCCATACGGCGTTCTGATTGGGTAGCCGGTTAGGAGCTCACCGGGGCCCGGCTCTTCGCACTCGCATTGGACAAAGTTAGGGCCCAGGCACCTGCCAATCAGCGGGCCACGTGCACATGATCGGGCTCAGATCTGCCTCCGCTGGTCAATTGAGTCAGGTAAGGTCCGCGCAGCATTTGACTCAGTCTTTAGTCGATCGGATTTCGATATTTTGAACGAAGCAGCAGTCAGAAAAAGGCTGAACAGAGCCCTACACCTCAATATAAAGGAGATGTAAAGCTACACAAATTACACGAAATCCTATTATAGCGTGCGTGGTAAGAGAAGAGACGGACGGACGCGTGATGAGAACACTTTGGACGACCCTCGGGCAGAACCATGTAAAATGCACTAGCGATGTCATGGGCCATTGCGCTGCGGCTTGTGAGACACATTGGACGCCACATATGCCACGCAGAGTTGCAATAGGGTATATGCCGAGCAACACGCAGCAGGAAGACTCGAGCAATGTAGAGTAGAATGTACCGTACAATAACGCAACCTAATATGATCGCACGATAACCTCACAGTGTTAGATGATGGCAATTTCGTGTACAAGCATCCTTCTCCTCGACTAGTGATACAACTCGAACCCCGTCCAGATAGGGACCACCTGATCCTGGTTGTCTATCTCCACCCATCGCTTCCTCTCCTCATTGATACTTCCAGTCGAATAATCTGCGCCGTCGTCGAAGCCGAACGCACGATCAAACCCAAGTCCCAGTGCCGACAGCTTGCATGCATTCGACCTGCAAATCAAGTGACAATGCATCAGCCAACCGGGCCGACACTAACCAAATCACAGACGCGGACAAGCCGCAATAACACGGCGAGGGCATACCTGACAGTGCAAACAACCGCCCCAGGGACCACATCGCCCTCCCCCGCCCACAGCCCGCTCATCATCGCAAAATCCACGACCATCCCCCGCGTGAGCCTTACGCGCTCCTCCTCGTCCTCCTTCACAAATACTGTCTGATTGTATTCATGGTGCGGCGCGAGCGCGCGCAGCTCGGACTTCGTGCTCGTCCCCAGCGCAAACAGCGCCGTCTCCGGCGGGAACGCCGCGAAGAACTCGCGCAGCGTCTCCGGCGCGTCCGACGCGACGTACGCGATCGGCGCCGCGGGGAACTGCGCGGGTTCCGGGTTCACGGGAGACGCGTCTACGTTGAGCCCATTCGTGTACAGTCTGTCCCAGGTGTCCCGTGCGGCCTGCACGTAGTTCTCGAGCGGGACGTAGCTGGTGTGGTATTTCCACGACTTGGCTGTCTGGTCCCCGCGCCGGATGTGCACGGAGATGTAGGGGGAGGGCATGCTTGGTGGAGATGTCTCGGTTGATCGGTGGGCCTCACTCGTGGGTTCGGAATCTGAGAGGGAGAGAATGGATGCCATCTCGGTTCGTGCGGCTTTAATGAGCTCTGTGTTGTACGTATTTGGACGGATGGTCTGTGTAAATGAGTCTTGTGCACGTTCGAACATTGGCCGTTGTCGATTAAGTTGACGGCTGAAGCTGTGTTATTTGTGAGATCAAGAGTGTGTGCGATAAATAAATTCGAGCATACGGGTCTTCAAATTCTTCGAAGAATTCGTGACCAAAGTGGAATTTTGCTGTTTGAGAACTAACGACCTAAAGCCGCTGTGTTATGATTCTCTCGTCGTTATACATACAGTATTACGCACCCAATGCCTGCAAGATTCCGACTAAGGGGGATAAATTTGAATACTGTCGCGCGACTCACCTAGCTACTCGAGGGCAGGCTACAAGCTCTGCGACAAATAGTCAGTCGGGTAAGTACAGCGACAACCTACGAGGTAACGTACCTTCAGGTGGTGGTGGTAAACATCCAGGCTCAGGGCCCGATTCAAGTGTACGTACATCCTCAAAATGATCGGTCCATCTAGGCCGCATGAACAACAGACTCATCGAGAATACGTTGAATGACTCACTTTCCGCGGTTCCAATATCTATCGTCAACGAAGAATGTTCTATTTTGCTTTGTCCAACGTCAGTGACCGGTCCAGGAACATCCCGCATCAAGCAACATTGACATAGCAGGAACTTACCTCTCGCGCCATCCCTGCTGCCTGCGCCATCAAGGCCAAGTCAGCCACGAGTCCCACATGGCCGTCCAGCATATAAGTTATTGTACTCGAGCAAGTCAGTTGGCGGCCGTCTTCCGATACGGCGTCGTGGTGGGGTACGTCCAGCGGACCCATTTTCGGCGGCACCCAGTAGCCAGCGTGGTGCATAAATCCTCCCATCACTTTGTTACACTCCCTTAGGTACTCTGAGCCAGTCAGAGGGAACCGGGTATAGTTTTCGTATGACAGTAATCGTCCCTCCGGGGGAAAGCTGTCGACATATGATGCAACCTCTGGTTCTTCGTCGGTCGTCTCCGCGCTCCACAACTCTTCGAGAGTCCCTGGCTTTCTGAGCGAGACGGCGATCATGGAGAGGAGCAGGCCAGCTAGTATAGAGCCCAGGATCAATGGAGACTTGCTCAGCACGAGCGAAAGTGCATGTGCCGCTCCTTCCTTGCCCTTCAGGATCTCGTGGTCGTCTCCCCTACTCCGGTATCCCGCCGGGGAACCCGAGCCCGCAAGTAGCGGCCGCGACTGCTGGCTTGCTGCATCAACATGCGCATCCGCGTCGTCGTCCTGGTCGATCTGCTCCAGTTCAATCTCGGTGTATCCCTCCTCCGCGCGCCCCGCGCGCGAGTGTGGCGTGCGCGGCGTGAGCACGCGAGTGTGCGGTCGGCGCGGGCTGCCCATTACGGAGATGTCAGAGGGCGTCCGGCCTGAGCGCGTCGAGGGCCTTGTCATCGTCTGGAGGGCTGGAAATGCGGGGAGATGTGCTGGCAGACGAGAGACACGGTGCAGGGCATAAAGCGCTGCCTGCAACAAGAGATGTCAGGCTCGCGACGGCGTCTGTCGCGAACAGACAACGTCCATAGCATGCGTGGGAATCTCCATTTCGAGTAATTCATGCCTCCCGGCTTGGCGAGCTTCAAATTCAAGTCGTTGGTCTCGGCAATACGTCTCTTCGTTCTGCTCTCTGCCTGGCCAAAAATTCAGTACTTTGAAGCAACCGCCGTCAACATGTCCTTTGTCAAGCAGATATGTAGATTGATGGAGAAGGTCGCGCCTCTGCGCCTCGCGGAGAAGTGGGATAACGTCTGTCTCTCTTGAATACACTGCGTATCGCACGAGAAAATCAATTGACATCGTTGCGCCCTAGGTTGGACTATTGCTTGGTATTTTACCCCTGAATAAATTCTGCAACACCCGCCTGACTTGCGCTTTGAGAGGCACCTGAACGTGCTGTGCACCCCAAGCCGCGCCGCGTACTCCTGACCATCGAGTAGGCAGACGCTCCATACCCATACACACCGTGTGTCCACTCACCCAGGAACACCATGACTTCAGCCTCACAACTGCCGTGGCAGACGAGGCCCTCGAGCAAGACGCGAGCGTCATCATCGCATACCACCCAGCCATCTTCAAGCCCCTCAGCTCCATCACATTCTCCAACCCGATCCAAGCCTCCCTCCTCCGCTGCGCAGCGGCCGGTATATCCGTCTACAGCCCGCACTCGGCGCTGGACTCGGTCCACGGAGGCATCAATGACTGGTTGTGCCAGGTCCTGGCCCGCGGCCTGACCAGCGGAACCTATGAGACGAAATGCATTGCCGAGGAGAACGAGCTGGGCGGCCAGGGCAGGATCCTCACGTTCAAGGAACCAATGTCTATGGCCACTCTCGAGCAGAACATCAAGATTGGGCTGCAGCTCCCCCACAGTGAGCATCCGCGTTAACCCGGCTATCCGTCATGATATTCATGCAGCTTCGACTCCGCCTAGTCCAAGTCGCATATACCCCCGCGCGCCAGCTGTCGGACATCCGCTCGGTAGCCATCTGCGCCGGCTCTGGTAGTTCAATGCTCCTCGGTGTTAATGCGGACGTATACTTAACTGGCGAAATGTCCCACCACGAAGTCCTAGCCGCAGTCGCGACTGGGCACAACGTTGTACTTTGTGCGTTCTATTTCCAAAGCCCCGAACCCTAGTCGGCTTAAGTTCGTCCATAGGTGGGCACTCGAACACAGAAAGAGGCTATCTGCAAACCCTCGCGCAGAACCTACACCATCAAATCCACGCTGCCGCAGAGGAAGAGACGGATGAGCGACAAAAGTTGCAGCTGCAAGAGACGCAGATCCTTGTGAGTAAGGCGGACCGAGACCCGCTACAAATTCGATGAGCGGCTCGGAGGAAAATACTCAGACTGTCTTACGATCGGACCAAATGTTAAAATGCACGCTCTATGAAACATCCTCCATTCACAATATCTTACTCTACCGGTCAACCTCACTACATTGTCGTTTGATTGTATGAGTTCAGAATCAGCACTGGATTGTGAACGAGGAAATATATGCACGCACCCGAACACAAGATCCTGAAATGTGTAGTGTGAGCGAGGGTCGTAGACCAAAAAGGATGCTGACTGACCATGGTACCAATGATGGCAACAACATCAGCTAAAAGGTGCTGTGGGAGTTGGTCAGCAATTGCTCCACCCCGGAACGTTGCTCTCTTACATCTGCAAATTAGCACAGCCAGTCAGCACAAGTATCACAAACACGCGTATTGTATGAAACTCACGTCTCATCATGAAATCGGCACCAGCAAGGTGCGCGAAACCGGGTGCGCGGATCTTGCAGCGGTATGGCCGGTTCGTGCCATCCGACACGAGGTAGACACCCATCTCACCCTTCGGCGCCTCGATGGCGACGTAGGTCTCACCCGGGGGGACAGAGTAACCCTCGCTGAACAGCTGAAGAGACCCATGAATGCTGCTTAGATAGAGTAGAAATGCGAAGTAGACGTACCTTGAAGTGGTGGATGAGAGACTCCATGCTCTCCTTCATGGCCGCTCGTGGCGGCGGGGAAAGCTTGTAGTCGTCAACCTTGTACGCACCGGTTGGCATCTTGTTCAGACACTGATCAATAATGCGGAGAGACTCCCGGAACTCCTGGACACGGCACAGGTACCGGTCGTAGCAGTCTCCATTCTTGCCAACAGGGATGTCGAAATCGACCTATCACGCCGTGACCTCAGCTTAGGCTAGTGTGCATATCCGAAGGGTCCGCTCGCACCTCGGCGTACTTGTCGTACGGCGCAACCTTGCGGATGTCCCATGGCACACCACTACCACGGAGCATGACACCGCTGAAGCTGTAGTCGAGCGCCTGCTGCGCGGTGACCTTTCCGATGCCAATCGTGCGCTCCTTCCAGATACGGTTGCCCGTCACGACCTCCTCAATCTCGTCCACGCGCGAGCTGAACTGCGTCGCCCACATGTAGATGTCGTTCAGCAGACCATGCGGCAGATCGAACGCGACACCACCCGGTCGCACGTACGCGGCGTGCAACCGCGCGCCCGACACGCGCTCGTAGAATTCCATGAGCTTCTCGCGCTCTTCGAAGCCCCACAGGAAGGGGGTCAACGCGCCGACATCCATAGCGTGCGTGAGGACGGCCATGAGGTCTGCGGGAGATGAGATGAATGTGGACGGAGAACGGTTAAGCGTACGAACGATTCAAGATACGAGTAATCTCGCCAAAGAGAGTCCGGATCCATTTGGCACGCTCGGGGACCTCAATGTTGAGCAGCTTCTCCACTGCAAGCGAGTAGCAGAGCTCGTTCGTCACTGTAAGGTTGTCAGCTTCCCTGCGGGCCTTCGGGGCGGGAAGGCGCACTCATGGAGACATAGTCCAACCGGTCGAAGTAGGGCAATGCCTGGGTGTATGTCTTGTACTCAATGAGCTTTTCAGTTCCTCGGTGCAAAAGACCGATGTGCTGGGGTCTGTCAGGCACCTATCTCTTTCAGCTCAACTAAAAGTACCGACCGGGTCAGCGCGCAACACCTCCTCTCCGTTCAACTCCAGAATAAGGCGGAGCACACCGTGGGCGGCGGGGTGCTGAGGGCTGTAGACTTTCAATACCCGCGACCTATAGAACATATTGAGGGGCTACTCACCCGAAGTTGACTTTGAGTCGTCGTAGACGTGAGTTTCGCGCAAGCGGATGAATAGCGCAGGATTCTCACCAGTAAAATGCCGCATGTGCGCGTCCGCTCTCGTCCCCGACTCCGCCAGAATATCACTGGCGGTCATGCCCTGCCAATCCTCCACCACATGTGTGTTCGCGACCGTCCGCTGGGTCACGTCTTGCCCGGGCTGGAGAAGCGCAGCAGGTGTACTCGAGAGGTGCCGCCGAGCAGAAAAGAGGGGTACAGCAGTTCGCGGCGCCCGCGCCAGCTGGCGGCGGAGGAGCGTCGAGGCCATCGTGCTCGTCGTTGTCGGCGTCGTGGTTGGCCAAACGCACCGATTTCATTCGTCGGGGGCTCTCGGCCGAATGCGGAAGGTCGTTCCCACACGGGATCACCGACGTCAGGCAGGTCGCAGCTCGAGCGGTTAGCCGTTTCGCGACGCGCTGATATGCGCTGTGTCTCCTTCCAGCTCACTCTTGAGCCTATGGTCTCGCTCGACTGATACTCATAAGAATGCGGGAAACCTCAGGATGCCGGATTACTTGGATCATACCCTTGTTCTTACTCTGGCTGTGCGCCACAGCGGTTGTGGCGGACGAAACACCGTGTACGGCTCATGATGGCGGCCAGTTCTACGACATGAGCCCGCTGAAGTCAAGGTGGGTATTGTACACCAATCCATGCAAGTCAGGCTGCAGACCCCTTTCTTGATCACATGAAATATTCCGCTACTTATCTTCAACAATTGTCTGAGTCTGTCGAGGCGGCGTATAATGATTGAATGATTGACCTAGTTCTCCAGTAAAGACTACGAGTTCTATTCACCATCTGGAGAACATTTCGTCATCAATGTTTGCAAGCCCGTGTCTAATGACACATGGGCAGTGAAAGTCGACAATCCCGAGGACGTTGCAGGCTTCACTCGACGTGAGCATGGCGACTTCTCAATCGGGTGAGCATGCCACTCTGAATGTACACATTCGAGAACTGGCGCTCACAAACCGTATGTAATGAAGAGACGCAAATACTACATTGCTTGTTCGAGATGGTCACCCACTGCTGATCATGACCGAAGGCTCGGCGTGCCCTTTAGCTAGCGGCATGACCGCATCTACAGCAATTCGGTTCATCTGCGATACTTCTGTGTTTGGCCCCGGTCAGTTAAGAATAGCTTTCATTACTTGGTATAGTCAGACTAAATAGAGACGCGGGAACCTAGGAAAGCCTGAGCTTGTTGCTCAATTGCCTCCCGACGATGCGTCTGCATGCGCCTTCTTCATTGAATGGAGAACCCATGTAAGTCATTACATCTGCATTGTAATGTTTTGTATTTTGTACTCACAGGAGACAAGGTTGCGTGTCCAACTCGAGAAAAGGGCTCCTCCTGGGGCGTGTTCTCTATCCTGGCTCTGATGTACGTCCTCTTCCAGTAATCGTGTTGGAATTCTCTATTGATTGTAGAACAGTCTAGGTATTCTGCTCGCTCTCTACCTCATCCTGGGAACATTATACAACCGCTATGTCCTCCAGCTGCAGGGGCTTGAGCAGTTACCTCGATTTGGCTTCGTCGGCGAGTTCATGGAATTCCTGCGCAGCTGTGCCGCCCGTGTTAAGGACCAATCCTCGGACACCTGGCAATCCCGCGGCAGCGGCTCAGGTCGTTGGGGTAGTGGCGGCGGCTGGAGCCGCGGCGCCGCAAACGGCTATAGAGGGCTAGCGAATTCCAGAGAGGAACAGGAGGCGATCATTGGCGGTCCTCCGGGTTTCCTGGACGAAGAAGACGAAGAGGACGATCACCCACATGAGAGCGGCGGAGACTCGCAGAATGCGGGACTATCAGGGATGGATGCGAACGGAGTCATTCGTTTGTAATAGGTCGGTTATGTTCTGGATTTGTCTGCACTCCGCGCTATCTAAAGTATGTACTCTGAATTTGCTATGGTATTGTCTCTGTGTGGTGCGGTGCAAAAGCGCTTGTAGTGGCGGAGACAACGGCAGCTTCCACAAATACTTCCGCACTTGATGCGTTGTATCACACCGACGCCTCTGACGTCGCCGGTGGGAGCATCACAATTGATTCCATCGCCACCGCCTATGTCGGAGAAGCAGTAGCGCGTGAGCCTGTGTCCAACATCGCAGCCATTGGATGTAGGGCGGCGTTCTCACTCTGGGGATGGAATCGCAAGCGTGAGCGACGCACACGCCCGACTGGCATTTGACTTTACGATGTGGCTGCTGTCATGGCGAAAGTACTTTCTGGACTAAGAAGATGAACGGGCTCGCCTGGATGGACAAAAAGGTGGGCATGGCGATTTCGACGGTGTCGATCCTCATAGGCCTCATGAATGGTTATTTGTGTGTTCGGTTTGTACATCGTACAGGGAAGGCAAACAAGACGACCAAATGGAAGAGCATCGGGAGATGAGCTGAGATGGGCCAAGAAAAGGGACAATCTGGGGACAAAAGAAATTTGATTATCTTTGAGCGTGGGAAGGGCGAGATAGCGGATAGATGAGGCGGTCGGAGGGGAAGACGGGCTCTCTCCTGGACGTAATCAGAGGAACGACCTCTCGCGGGGTGCGGTTGCTTTGAGATTCACCGTCCATTGTCTTTCTCCTTCCTCTCTCTCTCTTTTCTTCTTTTTTCTTTTCCCATTGTGATTTAGTTCGCGCTTTCTTGCTTGAACGACCTGACACGACCCCACGATGGACCACCCAGCTCACGACGACCAGCAAAGTTTCGTCCCTCAGCAATATCAGATGTACTCCCAAGACGAAGAGGCCTCCTATGGCCTCGTGTACCAGCAGCAGATGACACCGTATCAAGTCGTGCATCCAGGGCCTGCACCTCGTGGGTTCATTCTTTGAGTAATCCCCTGCAGACACGAGTATTCTGACCACTCGACGCCACATTGCCGCTGCATGCTTACAGGCCAGATCTCAGAATCGGACCTCCAGCAAGCGATGCAATACCAGCGCTCGCTTAACATGATCCCTCAGCAGCAGTTTGCTCCCCCCGTGTACAACACATCGCCTCCTCATGGCGGTCTGCCGCTTTCCGGTTCTCCCCCTCCGCCCTCGCCCAATATGTACGACCCTCTTTCGCCTCCAGTTTCCGGATCAGATTCCTCGGCCGACGGTCTATACCACTCCCGGAACAGCAGCGCGACGGGCTCGCCCTCGTCTTCCCGTGCTAACAGCCTCGTCCATCGCCACCCCCTCCGCTACAATCCGACACCCTCTCCCACGAGCTCCTCCACCGGAGGCCGAAGCCGAGGCCGATCTCTATCTGACGACGACGACGGAATGGGAGGCTTCCACCAGAACCCTGCTGAGATGAGGAAGGAGGCGACCCGCAAGCAACGGATTGAGGCTGAACAAAGGCGCCGCGATGAGCTGCGAGATGGCTATGCTCGTCTGAAGGATGTTCTTCCTGTGTCCAACCAAAAGAGCAGCAAGGTTTCACTGCTCGAGCGAGGTACGTCCCTGAAAGCCAATGTAGCGTTCAGCGATAACTTACCGATGCTCGGATCAATAGCTACCAACCACATCGTCAGTCTGGAAAAGACGAATCGCCAGCTGCAGCAGCGCCTCGCTGCAATTGAGCAAGAGGTCCAACGCCTCCGTTCGCTTAATGAGAAGATCTCGCTTGCTGCCGGGAATACGCCCTCCCCTGGCAGCATGGACGTCGCTCGTCCTCTCTCTCCGCCTCCCGAAGGCTCGCAGCAAGTGCCTCAACAGCACCAGCTCTCCTCAGTCGCTGGACAAGAGCCTCCAGGCGAGGAGTCGAGCCCGTCTGCGTCGGAGAGCGGCTACTGATTTGCGAGATCTGACGACACGCAATGTCCTAACGCCCTCTCACGGACTGTTCCCTTCAACCACCATCCACCATCCCATTTTTTGCTTTCTCTCTTGCTGCAATCACTTCCACATCCAATTGTTCTCATCTATCTCAAGTGTCTGTTCAATCGCTACCCGTCATGATTGATTCCCCATTTTCTCATTCTGTAACATGCTCCCAAGCGAAGACAACCTGTGGCATCATCTCGAAGACGACGACGACGATAGGCGATCGATTTCCAAGCGCTGGACTCCCGCAACGCCCGGTGCGTTCGCTGGATGTCCTGTTGCCTCCGTACGGAAAGGTGAAAGTCTGCTGCTCGATGCTGCAGGCTGGTACGTATGCCGAAGACCAGATTCCCCCGGTCGATCCGAGAGCTGGCTCATCGATCGCCATATCTCATTGATCGACGATCGGGCGACGATGGCTCTGGCATAATCATGCTCGCTCACACCGCCGACATGAGAGAGGAGGGAGGCTATCGCACGCTGTCGTCAGCTATCGCGCTGGGCGCGACTGTAGCAGGCTTGTCCGCCTTGGTGTCTTGCTCAATTTCGTCTGAGTTACGGTCTTGCAAGAACAGTTATCTCTTGTAGAGCACAGTGCTACGCTATCGCGGCCGCTTGTATTTCCACAACGTCTCTGTCCGAGATACATATGTACCACTATCATTGGGCAATGGAACGCAAGTACCAGAACTCGTACGACGTCGTCGGAGCTCTATTCGCGGCAGAGTTGACACTCAGCGGGCCGTTACCGTGTCAGCAATCCATTTGCAGTTAGTTGTGGATCGTCGAGAAAGACCTCAGAGAGCTGGATCAATCTCAAGTGATTTCCCTGATTCATAGGACTACCCTGGCTGCGAAAGAGGAGATCCCTTAAGCACTAGCGGAGAGCTAACTGTATAAGCAACCCCTTCGATCCGCCGGGCATATCTGAGCTCAGGGTCCTGTGAGAGTATTGTCAGTTAAACGGGGTTGGCTGACAGCCTAAACTCAGTGTACCGAGGCCGACTGCTGGCGCGAACGACTTTCAACAGGGATGGCTCCTTCGCTGAATGATGCGCAAGCGACATAGTGGTACAGGTGTCACCAGGATCAGATGCGCAGCAATTCATGGAACCAAGGCCCCTATATTCGCCTTGGTTCAGAACAACGGCGTAGTTCGGGGACAGAGCAGCCTAGACGACCATACCCGGTCAACGGATTTGGGGCGCCAAGGTCCCCGGAGTCATACGGTAACGTGTTCTGACCTCAGAACACACCAGCCATTCATGGGCTGCGAAGGAGGGCCATCGGAGTCAGAACACGCACCCGGAAGAGCAATGAGTACTCTTGTTCATCGGTCATCGCGAACCGACAGTCGGACGGGTATACCATGGGCTACCGCAGCGTGCCAGGCAATGCACAGTACGGGGAAGAGGAAGGAGAATTCTGGTCGATAGATCAATCAATTGCACGACAGTAGTCGGAAGTACACGGAAAGTAAGGTGGGATTTTGCTTCCGGTCCGCGTTAGTCTCCTGCATGCACCAGCAGATCGAGGCTCAATATAGTGCACACCCCATCAGGGCCTGATTCATAGGCAGCGCGGATGAGACCGCCCGCGGGCCTGACCGTGACCTCTTGGACTTGTGAACCTCTGAGTATAGAACAGCTGCATCACATGGCTGACAAAAGTAGCTGACAGAAGCCTACTGCAATACACGGCAGCACAACACGGAGCGCCTGACAGTCGGGCAGGGGAGTTCTGCCCAACCATTCTGTTCAGCAGTGATTCGCTACAGAATCAATGTTGATACCAGTTGTGACTTTGCACAAGAGCGCGGAGGCCGTAAACACGGAGCGCCACAGTTACGAAAGCGTCCGAGCATCTGAGAACGTCGAAACAGGCGTTTACAGAGAGCCAAGGTACGCCGTCAAACATAGGTCGAGACTCGTAGCCATGCACAGTGTGTGACCAGATGAGCACAGCGTGTCAATCACGGGACAGGTCAGAGCGTCCCAAGAGCACGGCTCGTGCTTCTGCGACCCAAAATGGCACGGAAGCAGGCCAGCCCGCACCAACGTGTTCGCCGGCGATCAGAATCGAAGTGCGTGCCACGCTGAAATTTCGGACATGAGCTATACAGAGACGTACCCCCCTTCGTCTGCATGAGCAAAATGCACACCTCGTAGAGAGAGAAGATTCGCGGATATCCACTGGAGGGAGTGAATCCACTGGAGCTGGATATACTTCTTTGGTGAAAGTGGATACCACTTGTGCAGATTTGCCGGCGCTCACCGTGAGTTCCCACCGAAGTCAAATGAAGCGCCCAAACATGACCCGCGAACGCCTTCAGTGCCGCAGATGACCTCTAGGACGACGATAATGCTGAAGAAGAAACACAGGATACCAGCAGACGCAGACAAAGGCGCGGGCACGGTCCCAGCGTCAGCCCGACAGTATGGCTCCCGAACGCACAGCCTCGTGTGCGCGGAAGTTGTCGTTGCCAGAGTCCCACTTCCCCCGAACCAAATGTGCGCAAGAGTGGCCCGAATGTGAGTGAGATATACTGGCACATCGATGGAAGTCCATCGCAAGACGAGTATGATTAGCGTCGTGGTAGGATCGAGGGCCGCGTGATATGGATCGGGGGGACGCAGAACAAGGTCCGAGATAGGATGTGAAGAGAGCGAGCAATGCCCTCAATTCGAGTGTGATTGGTACCCTGGAAGGACTTTGTGGCGCTCAATGTTGGGAGCCGCCTTCGACGCCTCGACTGCGGTCCGCGAAGGGTAAAGTTTGAGTTGCGCCGCTATCAGCGAAAGCTCGGCCGCATTCCTGTGGGCGACCAGGTCGACAAACAGCCCGGGTAGAAGTGCTCCGTTGGTGCTGAGAGATTTCCTTGTAGATTCCGGTCGCTGGGCATCAGAAGCTCCACAGGAGAGGGTACTGATCACATGGGCCACTGCTAAGAATGTGTAGGGCCTCATTCCGATGGTCCATGAATTAATAGACTGAATATTGCGTTGATGAGCAATCTACTCAGCTGTGTAAGGCTCTCAAATGGAGCTTCGGAGTACCGCCTAGTTTCATGGCATGCCTTTGCGCGAGCATTTCAACACAATCCGTCATTGCTCCGGAGCTTGTGCATGAGGGCCAGACTGACAAGGTGAATCCGTGTCAATAGGGGGCACATCGGACGGCGAGAGTTTAATTGAAGACGCATGTTGTTTCAGAATCCTCGCTCCGGCATCCGCATCCATTCGCCAAGATCCAAGCCACGAGAGCATTGTCAGATTCGGAACAGCTGACTTGCAAGAGTATCCAATTTGTCATTTCCGAGTGTCGGAGGTCCACTCATGTGTAGAAGTGCTGTGACGACAAGCCATCCGCGATACGGAGCGTCGCCGCAGAACAGAATAGTCCGTTCTGTATCTTCTGGAGCAAGCCTGGGAGATGCTGGTCGCTACTTCCGCTGACAGCTCGAAGGTGCGGAGCATCCGGAAGCCGGGATACTACGGGCCGCTTCAGGACGGTCAGGTCAAGGCTTTAGAACGGTAAGATGTACCCTTTTTTCGCCACTCTCGATTTCTGGTGTTTGATGTTGGCGTTGAGTAGGGACGTGAGTGGACCGTTCGAAGCAGATCCTTGGCTTGGAAGAGGTGGAAGGAAAAACTAATGTGGACTAGCTAAGATCGCTGTCCATTTCTCTAACGCAAAGCTCTAGCTCATCAGCATTAACCACGTGTCGCATATTGGTAGAACTCAGTGTGAATCTTATGCCCGAAATATGCTTGACGGTGTGCACTAGTCCGGGTCGGAGAAACGTCCGAATGGTGAGCATCCAAAGGACGGCCGTATGGTACCGACGGCACAACGATTCTTGCACCCGCGATGCTTTCGAGCTTCGGTGTTGCATTTCGCCGACATTTGGAGGTTCTACAGCGTCTGCGATCAGCCCAGAAGTATGTCAGTTCGCCTGGGTGGTAGTGTGCTTCCTTGTCCACAAAGTATCTCATAGCCAGCATAACAGAGCAAAAGTCCAGATAAAGGCAAAGCCGAGAAGCCTATAGCTTCGCTTGGGACGCCGCCCTAGGTGCGCAAGGTACCAACGATGGGGAGACCGATAAGTGAAGCTTGAACATGGTGCCCTACTTTCCAAGCAAGCGATCAGCGGTGCCTGCCGCATGTCTATGTGCAGGTTATCCTTGGTAAGTGCAGTGGAGCAGGTCTCGGTGGTGCTTCATGTAGAATGTACTTGGAAATTTTGCAGACCCAAGAGGCACATTAGCGGACAGAGTACTCTAGGAAGCATGAGGCATCCACGACACTGCCCAGAAGCACTGTGGCACTGTCACAAAGCGACTAGGCATGGGTGTTTCCGCCCTGTACGTGAGAGAAACACATGTGTCGGCCGAGACGAAGTGATACACGCTTGGAAATGCTGCACGGTTTTTGGGTAATTCTCGAGCAGGTCGGAATTTGCGTCTAACTTGATTCTTGTATGCGTCAATAGTCTCCGCGAGACGATGCGTCTTCAAGTCTTTGTCATCCCAATGATCGCGTCTTGTACAACGACCGAGGCCATTCCATGCGAACCATCAAGCCTCGTGCAGACTAGGGACATCGAAATCACGCGAAGGATCGCCTGTCCTCAATGAGCGATGCAGCGAAGCGTCGGGCCGACTTGAGATCCACATGAGATCATGGAATCACTCCAATCTCCAATAGCATATCTTCGCCCGCCCCGCAGTCACGCTATGTCTGGATGGCGAAACCTGAGGCCATGCATGGAACGCTGTTCCTTGAAGCCCAGGTCTGCCTTGAGCACTATAGGAAAGAGCTATCAATGGGCTATCGTCATAGCATTCTTTCCTGAGCAAGCCTAAGGATCCGCACCAGGGGCAGATCGCGAGAAAGTTGACAAGTGTCGACGACCAAGACTTCGGAGAGCTAATGTCGGGGATACCGCGAGAGATCTAGAACATGCTCCAGCGGCCACGCTTATCGGCTTCAAATTCGATTTCTAGCGTCGCTGAAATCAGGGCCACCGCAAGATGTTCAGAGATCCACCAGCGATTTGTTCCCGTTCAGCGCAAGAGTGCGCCACGTCACTGGAACCAAGCAATGTACTGTTCCCGCGATCGTCTCTCGAGGACTCGCCAAGGGCCTTCGCCATCGATAAGGGCATCGTGCACACCGCATTTGCGGGGCGGATAGGCCGCATAGATGTCCAAAATACCATACTAAGTCCAAAATGGAAGAATGTCTCAGCCAGAGCGAGAAAGAGAGAACCAAAGGAGGAGCGCCACGCGAGGTTGGCTTGTCGATTGCGGAACGCAGCCACCGAACCACGACACACCAGGCGCTAAAGGCGCGACGCGACTTTGTCACACAATGTGACTGTGACTTCCCGAGATCAGCACAGCGCGCGACGTCATCACCCGTAGAGGCGTGACTAAGTGACAGGGACGGACGTCGCACCACGCGTGACTGAGCTTCGCGTCCCACAGCGACGTCTCGACGCAGCCCACGTTCCCTTCGTCCCCCCCTCCTCGGCCAGCAGCGGTAGTGCTAGCTTTCGGCGTCGCATCTCTCTTTTTTTCTGTTGTTGTAATAAACGAAGTTGTACGACGACAACAATCACTGCGATACCTGTCCTTCCTTTTCACTAGCGCTCTCTGCAACCCGACGTTTCCTGAGGGGATATTGGACGACGACTGTTCCCACCTATTTCCTATCGTATTTGAGGACGAAATACACAATCAGCTGAAACGATGTGGTGCGTGAATTTGACCTCGGGCGCTCTAATCGCGTTTGCGCTGACGCCGTGGAATTGCGTAAATCCCGCAGGTGTGACAACTGCTTGCTCCTCCTGCCTCTCGTACGTCTCAAACGTACTGATCATCTTGAAAATTATTTTAACAAGATGTATATTGATAGCGTACCGGTGCTATGGCATGGGCCGTGGTCATTACTGTGAGCTCCTGTTGATTCTGTACAATCTGGCCGGTGGCCACTCACCTGTCAAACAGCTTTACAGTATTGCCGGTGGTATATTCCTCCTTGAGTGGGGTCAATACCTCTTTTTTGTCTTCCCTGAATGGTGCGCTCACTGATTCGCCCTTTTCTGCACTCATTGACTCTCGTTTGGGGCGCATATAGGCAAATCTACGGTGGAATAGGCCTCGGGATTGGTGCAGCTGCGGTCATCAGTGTTCTCGCACTCGCAAACGTAAGTTCTACCCTGACCCGTTCTGCTCGTGCCTACCAAACGCTCCTCGCTTCAGCGTTCGTATATCTGGACACGCGTAGCAAAGTTCCTTTGGCCGTTTATTATCATCATCGCGGCCGTACGTGCGATCATCATGATCGTCGAGCTCCAGCGCGGGTCTGTGCCCTTTGTTACACTTCTGCTTTTCCATCACCCCTAATGCCCCATGTCACTGTAGGAAATCCAACATCGCGTGGGAGTGCGAGAACGGTGGCCAGCTTTGGACAGCATCTGCGGCCGCTGGATACGGTGGATCGACGTCGTTCCCCTCGGGCTTCTGCACAGCGGGTTTCTCTAGCATATACGCAGCCTTCATTGGCGGCCTGGTCGTTGATCTGGTCTTCCAGGTGCGGAATTCTCGCGGATTGTGATATGAGCTCAATGTTGAATCGTGCTGAATTGCTACGTTAGATGTATATGTTCTTCCTCATGTGGAGGTATCAGAAACGTTTGGAGCACTACCAGAGCATGCAAGGCCCGTTTGGTGGTGGTGCGTCCGTTTTCTATCCCGGTCTTTGTTCATTTGTCATGTTCTGCCCTCCGGCAACTCGTTCTATCCGATGGCTTCATTGTTCCGCGGTGAACGTGCTACCTCTCTCTCCCCTGTTTCACTCTTTGAAATGCACTGTACTCCATTTATGTACTGCACGTGTGCATTGCTTGAGGTTTGCCTTCCGGGATCCGAAAATCGAGAGATCTCTCTCTCGGAAGCAGTGCTATCCGCAGCGCAATGTCACACTCGCACCCACTCTGGCCCACGACATTCACTCCAGAGTCCCGTGTGCATACCCCTGTTTCGTCGTTCGCATTCATCTGATCATTTGCGATGGCACATTACGACTTTCCGCACCATGTCGTCTGATTCGCACTGCGCCATCTGATGAGCATTGCTCGAACGTTCTTGGTCCTCATCTCGTCTGACGTCGGGATTGCGCTCATTTTGCTAACGACGACATCTACAGGCTATTACAAAGCGTAAGCATGCGCGCGCGTGCCACTGGCGCGGGGGCATTTCATCTCGCATCTGCCTCGCGCCATTCATCTCGCCCGCTGTCCTCCACATCTCGATCAGCCTTCGTCGTATCCGTCTCCGAGCCCGAGATACCATGCCGAACGCTCTTCCCAGCTCCGCGCTACCCGAGAACGCTTCCGCCCTCGTCTCCGTTTGGTTCTGTTCTTTGCGTTCACTGTTCTCTTGCGTTCCGCCCTGTTCTGCTACTTCTGCACCGTTTACCACGTCACGACCTACTAACGACTTTACGACTCCGTTACGACTAAATTGCTCACGACCCTACGCTACGACGATACGCTTACGACTGACTTATTGTTTTGCTTGTTCCTTTCTTGGTCTTCTGCGCCACTTGGCGTTTGATAGCCTTACCAGGACCACGCTTCTCTGAAGTGGGTCCACCTGAAATTGATTGCGTTTTGAAGAATCACCATATCTGCCAACAAACTCAGATCGCCCTATCGGTCAGCGACAAACTTGTTGTGGGCGCGTCCTATTGTATGGACAAGCTTCGATATCTCGCGCACGTCAACCTGTGCGCGCCCATCAGGGAAGTAAGAGCAAAAACGGCCTAGACGCTGCCATCGCATGGACGCTCTCGAAAAGAATCTGCAAGCGCAGTTGACTATCTCGGGCAAACGGCTTCACAAGCACACGAACGAGAAGAAGCGGAGAGACGCGGGAAGCGACAAGCAAGCGCGTCCCTGGTCCGTGCATGCCTTGTAGAGACGCGCAGACCCTTAGACGCACACGCTGACCATCTTTTGAGCAGGCTCGGACGCCGGAGTTCGCTGAGTGTGCACGCGAACAGGGCCGTCCGCCGCCTGCAGGCATGGCAGCAGCTATCCGGGATTTCCAGTCGGGCTGCCTTTGTAGGCGCCTGGCATACAAGGGAAGAGTAGCGCTTGCTGGAATATGTCAAGTGACGCAGCGTTACGAGAGCCAGGGATCTGATGCTCCGACCGGTGAGAACCCGGCTTGTCCTGGTTTGACAATATGGAATTGCGGACAGTCTAGCTCAAGGAATACTCATTTTGCTGCCGTTATCTACCAGGGAACAAGCCACAACCGATAGCTGGAGGACGTGGCTCGCGAACGACACAAGAGCTCCCGCGAGAGGCATGTGTTTGTGCGTTCGCGCGCGGAGTGAAAGGGCGGCAACAAGAGGGACGAAGAACGGCGCAAAACAGGCGAAAAGTCTCCAAGAGGGGGCGCCTGGTGCATCGAGTGATCGGAGCAGCGATCGAGCCAGCTTCGGACGTCGCGGGTGGGACCAGACGAGCGCGCGCAGCTCGCAGCGGAAAACGGCGAGCCAATGCGGGTGCGGAACCCGGGGGTCAAGCGAGATGAAGTGAAGGGCGCAGCGTGACCTGCCGGAGATTAATGGGACTGGGACAACGTTGCTCGGGCTGCCTGGGTGGGAGCGAGGGGAGCCATTCCGGGCGTGGGACGCGGGGGACCTCGCACGGCCGCCCCTGGTGCGGGCGCGCGCCGCGATGGGCAGATCACCCACAAAGCTGGGGGCTGCCGCCCAAAGCGGTGAGGGTACGGGCGAGGAGGGCAGAGGGAAGGGAAGATGGACAAAGGCTGGCGCTCACTGACGAGGGTGGACATGTCCGGATCCAGGCCCGAGGAGGCGATGCGGGCGAAGATAAGGTGTGCGGGGGATCGATAGACCGAATGGGCTGGACACGTAAAATGAAAAAGGCGAGTGCGCTGATACGACTGGGTGGGATCTCGCTTGCGTATCTGTGGGTTGGGCTTACGTTGCGGTGGATTTCCTAGGACATTTCGCGCGAATTCTAGTGCGTTTGTCGGAGCAAGGTGGAGGACGATTGGGTCAGAAAGCAGGGCAATGGGGAGGACCAATTGGAGATGGGCTGCGGGGGAGCGGCAATCGTTCGCAGGGAGAATCGCCGCGGAAGCAAAAGTGGTATGTGAAGGTTAGCCGCTTTCACCCAAGGCTTGACGCCGCTTGCAAGAGAGGAAAACAGTCACACCAGCACGGACCTCTACCACCCTGGAAGCAGCATATTGAGCGGCAAGGAACACGAGGCTAATGATGGCACTAACAGGGTACTAGAGCCTGGAAATCCCACTCACCCATCCGGGATCTCGCAGCTCGAGTCGGCACTATAACTAGTCCCTCCCTCCGTCCTCTTCTCCCCATCCCCTCCCTCTCCGCCTCCGTCCGCCCCGGCCCCCTCCCTCCTGTGCTTTGGCACCACGCCCCCGTGCTTCCTTAAGGTGCGCACTTGACCCACAACCTCGATACGATCGTTCAATCGCTGACTCTCGTTCTGTAGGCATCCGGCTAGACTCTTTAATCGTATCTGTACGCCATACCTCACGACCCCTCCCGCCCTCTCTTCCCCCTGCTGCATTCTTCCGTCGCAATGGAGACCGCCCACCTCGAGCACGTCCTCGCCGACCACAAGTCTACCGACTTCATGGACACTTCTGGCCCGAATTACTTCGACACCCTCTCGGGTCTCGAGTACCTCCAGTACCCGCACTCCCCATTGGGCGGTGTCTCCATGGGTTGTGAGTTGCCCCTTCTGTCTGCCTCTGTGCCATGACTCACTGACGCCATATTCGGCAGTGCCCGGCTCCTCGCCGCATCTCAACTTCGGATCGCTCAACCTGCCCACGACCCTGAGCGAGTACACGTACGGCTCCGCGCCGACGTACCCGATGGGCGCTCCGGCCAGGCCGTTCACGCCGCCGGGCATCTACCCTGGTGCGCTCTCTGCAGGCGAGCTCTCCTCCGACTCGGGCTCGACCCGATCCCGCCGCGGCTCCGGCACCCACTCCCCCGGCCCGCTCGCCGCCAACCAGGGCGTTCCTCCCGGCTCCCTCGCCGCCGTCCCCCGCTCCCACCGCTTCAACCCCCTCGGCCCAGCGCCGCTCGCCCGCGCCGCCACCCGCGCTCAGGCCAAGAGGCGCGCCCGCGCCAACACCGGCGCGAGCGGTGGAGACGACTTCATCAGCGACGACGAGGACGACTTCAACCCGTCGGGCCCAGCGTTGAGCAACGACATGCGGCGCGAGGAGATCCGCAAGCAGCGCATCGAGTCCGAGCAGCGCCGCCGCGATGAGCTCCGGGACGGCTACCGCCGCCTCAAGGACGCCCTCCCTGTGTCCAACCAGAAGAGCTCCAAGGTCTCCCTCCTCGACCGCGCGACCACCCACATCCGCTACCTCGAGATGACCCAGCAGCAGCTCCAGACTCGGCTCCAGGCAGCCGAGCAGGAGACCCAGAGGCTCAGGCACGTCAACGAGGCGCTCATGCTCGGCACCGCTGAGCAGCGCCATGCTGCAGCCGCATCGGCCGTCGCCGCTGCCCAGCAGCAACAGTTGACGCAACCGTCGACGTTCTGAGCGCGCATCTCTGCGCCGCAAAAGCTCGTCGTCGAGCAGCCTGGTCTCGTCCGCATTCCTTTGTCCCCTCACGTACAGAATGATTTTACGCCACGCACGAGTCAGCCCTGCCTGGATGCAGGTGCCTGAGCACATGGACATCCGCACATTCACGCCGTCACGCATTTTGCATTTTTATTCTCTTTATTTCTGCATTACACACCCTCCCCCACACACCTATCCACATCCCCGCGTTCTCCACCTACCTACATTCTGTCTGACTCACACGGACTACCCCGCCTTCCCTCACTAGCGCACTTCCTCACCTGCCCTCGTGGGCGGTGCAGTCAGGCTGGTCGTGCGTCCGCGACGCACGCCAGGCCGGCATATGTCTCGCGGCCGCGCCGCGCGGTGGTTCAGCATGCTCTGACCGCCGGAGAACCGACAGCGACATTCACACCTGTCCCACCCCCGTCCTACCCGCCCGCATACGCTCGCTGCACGAAGCTTGAGTCGCCAACGCGATTCGCTGAGAGGTACACCACTTAACTGTGAACTGTACCGCGCACGCTGCGCCGCGCTCGGACCGGACACACCGCTGTCCGCACTCCTTTGTTCTCGACTGCCGACACCACCCTGCACCCCCGAGTTTATGATCCATGCCTCTGTCCCGCTCCCGCTCCTCTACGCGCACCCGCCCCGCCGTCTCACGCGCCCAGTGCGCACGGCGGCATCGACCTCCGTCCTTCAAGACTCCCCTCTCCGTCGCCGCGCCCCACGCCCATGACGCCGGCCATCGGCCACCCGCAAAGCAACTCCACTTCCGCGCGCTCCGTGCTCCCCGCCGTGCGTGCCAGTCACGCCGCGGGTAGAGTGCGTCGTAGCGCTGCGTGAGTGCGAGGGTGCGCGGCCTGCATGCAGGCTGCGCGCACGCCCAGCGGGCCCGACGGTCCGGTGTCTGTGTAACTGGTGTGCGACCTCGGTCTACGAGGGGTGTGGACGTTCCCATCAAGAGAGATGATGCCGGTGGATGTCCCGCGCGAGTTCCTGACCGTACATATGCCTCCATGCCCTGTCGACGGTGGCGGCCGCGTGCGTGTACTGCTGCTGTACTATACTCTCGCATGCGCCTGCGAGCTTGGCGCGATGTAGTTGTAGTACTGATGTGACTTTGTACATTGCGTGCTGTTTGCCTTGCTATCGATGCTTTCGTTTGCTCTGGATTGACTTGGTCTGCAGTGCTGTTCGATCGACTGTTGTCAGCGATCACTTTGATGTAGCGATGACCTGTCGTGCGCAGGTCCAGTGACAGGGCCGCTTGACCGCGATTGCAGGGCAACTGACTCTCGACATGAGGGATTCGGGATCCCGCAGAGTGACGACACAGCTATTACAACTGCAGCAAATTTCAAGCTCGCCAATAAAGCTAAAGGTTGACTCATAATCCGGCATCATAGGTATAATGTAGTTGTTGTCTGTTTCGACCTGCGAGACTACTGAGGTCGCTAGCCTCTGAGGTTCCTCCGCTGAAGTATAACGCTTCCAGGCACTCAGCTAAGCTCATTCGCCATTTGGCCCGGCTTCTTGACACGCTATTGCGAGTTTCATCAGTGAATGGCCATCGAGTCCACGAGAACCTGATACACCAGCGGCAAGCTAGACTCCAAGATTCAGAATAGCGGCGCACATTGATTACGGGGACGTGCCCACCTCCTTACATCATCTAAATTTGTCCGAAGGTCCTTGGGCGATTTCGAAAAAGGGAAATCCGACTGGACAGCACAGCCTGTAAGGGAAACTATGAGGAGAGTCAGACAGGAATTAGTAGCCGATGATCTGCCCCATAGTTTGAGGCGTGACTTTCGTCGAGCTAATTGGTGCATGGCCTGGGCGGCAGATATTCAAGCCTAGTATCGTTGATGCGTTGTGGTGTTAATGTCAAAGACGTTGTGGCGGCCGACAGACGTCGAAAAGCATAAAGGCTAATTATCTGATTGTTTCGCAACGTAAGAACTATGCGAACCTTTTCTAGAGTTCGGTGCGCGCAGTGACGATACGCAAACAATTACAGTCAGGAATATATGCCACCAGTGTGCTGTATTATGCGCGTAGACGAGTTGCGGAGGGATACCCAGAGAATACGCACCATATATCAGGGCGAGGTCATTACTCACATTTTGTCCCACAATAGGTACTTAAACCATACAGAGCACAGGAGGAGGATTTCTCAGAATGTCGCCATCCTACACGTACAATGAGATCCTTCCTGCAGGCCGTAACAGTGCCTTGTTAGTATAGGTCCATGGGCTAGCCGACACAAAACGCTCACAAATGCAATGAGGAAGATCGCGTCTTCGGTCATCCATATGTTCCGCAATCTCTCGCTGCCGTCCAGCAACGTCCCTCCCGGGTATTGCTTTTGTATGGAATGAGGAGGTTTGGTAATGGCGTTTTTGAAAACATGCTCAAGATCCAGATCCAGATCAGGCAGAAGTTGGTATGTTTCATTTTGCTGGAGGTCGCCTCGTGATGCTCGGTACCTGATCCTACGTTGATTGACATCATAGGTCCGCAGAGCCCTCTGAGGGCCGATAGCACTGCATACGATCAATTTTGAGCCCCGAACGGAGTGAAGTATGGCATCGTTTTTCCGAAATATGAGAGTCCCAAGGCTCCAGTCGCTCCAGTCGAACACGGATACGCGACTGTTGGTTCTTTGCACGAACCCCATGAGCATCGCCAAAGGCACTAGATGGACCACTTCTCCGAGGCTATTTGGGGCATAATACCCAGCGGAAAAGTCCGACACCGACAGAGTGATGGTCAGCATGACCTCCTCCATAGCCATGCAGAACGGGACCTGGCGCTGCGGTGCATGCGGTTCCCTGAATATGCGCCAGACAGCCGCATTGACCAATCTTCTACGCGTACGTTGTCCGCCAATCCTGGATATTGAAATCGGCATACAGGAGCTACAAAATACCAGTCTGTTTGTTCTCCTGCGCTGTTGAGAAAGTCGAAAACATCAAGAATAGGCGACGGAGCGGGCCACTCGCGACCCGAGTCGTCGTCCGCATGAAGCACGAGAATATGGCGGTTCGAGAGAAATATGCAGGCTACGTCATGATGTATTGTACAGAGCCACTGCGAAAGGAGTTAATGACAACTCGACGGCGCACAGTGGGTGCATTGCATACGAGTTTGACTTCACCAGTGGTCCAATTGTAGACAATCAAGTCAATGTCGTTAACTTCATCGGGCGGAGCATGTGTGGCCGATATTGCCACGAATTCATTGTGAGCTGCAATGATTACAGGTTCGATCATGCACCCAAGAAGTCTTTCGTGAGGACTGAAAGGCCCTAGTGCCATTGGATGACGCGCGCCAGTGCTGAGCGACAAGAAGTCAATACACCCATACTGCGACCTGGCCCTGGTACACATTGAACGATGAGATCGACGCTTGAAAATAGCCCACGTACCTATCACTCGGTTGTACGTTGATAACAAGTAGATCTTGTGCTATGTCCAGGTTGTATGTGATCTCAATGCCGGGAGTTTTATACGACCACGCTCGTATGAATGCTGGAATGCCGCGGATTGCTGACGGAATCTGATGAAGCTCGAGCGCGCGTCCGTTCCTTGTATGAACCCAGATTCCGGTCTCGCCGGGTGGCAACAAGGGAGTGCTGTCCAAATTAAGGTATGAGGTGACCGAGGTTGCTCGGAAGTCGCTCCAAGCGGCTTCATGTATCCTCAAAGATTCAAGGCGTTGAGACGTGTTCAGTCCACCCTTTGCTCCATCTTCTTTCCCCGCTATTGCGAGTTCAAGGCGGTATTGTATCGCCATGGATTCGTCGAGGACCTGGTGGCACCATCGACAGATCTACTGACACGTTTCGGCATCGTCTCGTGCGTGAGTAATGCGGCCGTGCTCACCGCTTTACATCGCAAAACAGTTCGGAGGTCCAGAAGTGCAGCAATCTTGAGAGAAATCTCAGGAGCAAGTCTATCAAGCATGGCTTCGCAGTCTTGATGTACAACCGTGGAGAGAGACAGGGGGTATTCTTGGGCAGTGTTAAGTGCTTGAAGCTTGATCACTTGTATCGTTCCCAGCGTTGGCTGTGTTCGTCCTGTGAAGAAGAATGATACAGCCGTTGTGTTCTCGGCGGTGCTAGATGATCATGTCTTATTGTCTTTGCGCACGATGTCGAAAGGTCGGTGACACATGAGCACAGAAGATAGCCGACAGGTCTCTTCTATTGTTGTCTGTAGCCAGAGCGCAGTCGATTGTCGTCGGTTACTGCGTTGTGCATGGCACCCCTCGAGGAAGCTCATGACACCCGATCAACAGACGCCAGTATATCCAGTCAAGGAGGACTCATTCGGTAATATAAGCCAACAAACGGTGCACAGATCACCGAGGTAGGGCGCGTTATGTACATTCTGTCTGTCTGCACATGTACGGAAAGGTACCCTTGACAGGACAGACTTCTACGAAACGCACTATTTCCACAAATACGCGAGATAGCACACCATTGTGACCTGCGCATGTTTCCCTGAGCATCAGGAAGTAATGGTTCGTGCAGCCCGTAGCGCCAAGGCTCTGAGAGGAGCTGTGCGGTTTCGACTCCTTGAATGCACCATCGCGTGCAAGGGCATGTCGATACGGCCGTCGCGAGCAGTTCAGAACAGCAGCCGTGAAGACACCTTGATACTTCAAAGTGAAGATCAGGGGCGGAGAGATGTAAATCGGGTGTAGGGAGACGCACGACATATCGCATGGATTACACCGCTTGTCCCTCGACTTGCAGATCGTATACGGTGATCCGTCCGAAGAAGTCCGAGCTCTCCTCAAAGACGATCCTGATGTCTGCGATCCCGGCTTCCATTGTGACCGTTTCCTCGGGAGGAATATCAAAGGTCTGTTTGCGGTTCACATCTTCTGGATAAATGTGAGTGATAGTGCGCCACTCCGCTTTCCCCTTGGCAGCATCAGGAGACGACGCTTGAATAGAACATCTTGTGCCAACGAAGCCTCCCTGAAATGTGAGAATGATACGTCTTGGGATGACCGGGGCCGGGAACGTCAGCTGCACAAATTGCGGAGTACCCTGGAAGACTATTGTTGGCCGAATGCACATGCAAGGTTATGCGCGTGGTCTGCACCTGCTGTGACGTCCAGCACGTTGCAGGGTCGCCGTCTACGAGGTTCTTCTTGCCAACCGACTTGTCCAGCGTTGAGCTAACTCTGCGAGACAAAGTTAGCACGCCGGAGCCGAGGCAGATCTATGCGAGCTGCGCACTTGATCTTTGTCTCCGAATTGATAAGAGGCTGTTGACCAGCGGCCATCGTGATTCGTCCCGGGCTCTAGGAACACAAAGAAAAGAGCAGGTAAGGATGGGGCAACACGGAAAGCAGTTCCGCCGCTGGCGGGCACTGTCGCGGGGACGACGGTCGCGGTGACCACGACGGCGTGTTATCGATTGGGGCTTTTTTGCGGATGTCCGAACTCGGACTTGCACAGCAATCTTCTTATTCTTAGACTGGAGCAGGTGGCGCGTCATTTCGTACTTAAACTCTTTGCTTTGTTCTGTATCCAAGTTAAATCGTCTGGAAAGACGCATACCCGGCCTCGATACAACGACTAGAACTACAGAACACGTCCAGACAATGAGCAACGACCAGACCGCGGCCCTCCGTCGGCAACTCAAGATCAAGACCGGCTCCGCGAAACGGTGCACGCCCACTCTCGCCCGTTCCTTATGTCCATCTGACGGTTGAGCTGCTCGCGCGATGTATGTGCGATAGACTTGCGAAAGAGCACAGATCCTACCAGACAGAGGAGGAAGACCTCAGACGTGCGCTGGACAAATTCCTTGCGGATGGCGCAGAGGAGTGGGACATAAAGAATGCCGTATGTGCCCCGCCTCGCGTCGATTGAACCCGTGCCTGATCTCAGAGCACCCTCTGGTCCTTGCAATCGCGCCCTGCACGCGTCCCGCCCGTCAAGCGCCGCATGCTGGAGGAGACGCAGAAGATGATCTCGGACAGTGTGAGTCGCCTAGGCACTACCGTGCAGGAGCTCCGCGAAATCATGGTGCGCCCTGTTGTTCAACCCTCTAACCGCTTTTCTGACGCCAACCCTTCCTCTCCGTCGATGGCGTGCATACGCGGCGCGTGCAGGTTGCTGCAGAGAAGGATCCCGTTCTCAAGAGCGACCCCGAGCTGGTGGCTGCGCAGGAGACCTTCGAAGAGGTCAGTGTCTAGTAATAGTAGCGTGCACATGTGGGAAGAAAGAGATAACACATACTGTAACTATACATGTTCGCTGGCATCGCCTGCCAGGCTATGATCATTCGGTCGCACCGGCCTTCATATTTGCATAGGAGATTGAACGACTTGAGACCCGGTGCCTTGTGCATGTTGCTCGTTGGCCCTCTCTTGCTCGCGGACTGCCTTGAGTTGCTGCAACGACGCGTGAATTTCACGCCATGACTGTAGCTCGATCCGTGCTTCTTGCAGCCCGCGGCCACCTGTGGCAGGGTCACCGTCTGCGGTTGGGGTACCCACGCCGAGAGAGGGGGGAACAACACCAGCGGGTGGGGCGTTGATAGCTGTGGGCGCGATGCGTGACTGGCGAATGTGTGCGAGAGAAGAGCGCATGGCGATATGGATGTCCTGCAAGCAGCCCCTGTCAATCTTCAGAAAACACAGCAGATAACTCGAGGCTGGTCTGCAGTGGGGCTAGACGCACATCGAGTGTTTGGAAGTACTCATTTGCTTTCTCTACGAATTGTTCAGACCGTTCGCCACCCTCCGGGAGGTCATCGTCAGGTCCGTCTGTCTGTGGCAGAGTTAGCAGCGACATTGATGTTGCTGCCACCGACAAGAGACGGCTAATATCCTGCCCACATGTCCATAAGTTTGCCCAGTCTGACCATGGAGTATGTTCAGCCATACCTTCTCGACCTCGCCGAGCGCATATATCTGCCGCGCTGTGCGGCTAGACGTCCAGATGGGGTCAACCTCCGTATGGTGCACACCGTTCGTCTGCTGCGCATTCACGTCTCCTGATCCGTTCGTTGCCATCATCGACAAGTGGTTGAACGACACGAAGGTTGAAGATTGAGTGAATTTTTCGTTCGAGGTGGGCAGGAACGACCACGACGGTGGCACGGTTCGACTGGCGGCCCAAGCGACCAGAGCCACCGCTTTCCTCTTCGGCATTAGTCGCAAACTCTCTCTCCGCACACCATCAACGACGCTTGAAGCCTTGTTATCACTTATCATGCCCAACATAGAGCAAAGCCGGCAGCATAATCGGTCCATTTTTTATTTTCCAGTAGCTAGCAGAAGGTCGACACAGTGCACAAGGCCTGAAGTCCATATCACGAAGCCATCACTGGACACGGAAACAAACGGGGTAATCTAAGGGTAAGAGTCTATGGGCATGTCCGATACAACCAACGAGAACGCTTAAGTTAATACTAAAACTCAGACCTTCAGCGGGACGTGCTCCAAACCGTACGCCGCAGCGTCCTCCTCAACATTGACCTGAGTGACATGGCGAGTACGGAGGCAGAAAGTGCCGTCCAAGGATACCTGGTACCCGGGCAAGCAGCGGTGGACCATGCAGGAGCCGAAGTTGCAGGAGACATCCGCAACACCGGGCAGAGCCGTGCAATCAATGCCATGAGGAGAGGCGTAATGCAGCGGAATGGCGCAACCACCGCCTGCGAGATGTACATGCATCAGCTATGTTTCATTCAGATATGTAAGAGCAGAACGTACAACTCTCCAGGTCGGACGTGGTGTCGACGCACTCCCAAGCCTGGGAGGAGCGTTGGCCTTGCCAGCCGAACACACCACAGGGGGTCAGCCCATCCTCGCAGACGGCGCGCTTGCGGATCTGCGTGTCTCGCTTCTTGGGGCCCGAGCTCGCACAGCCTTTGAAGTCGCCGCAGACGCCGTTGCAGACGGTCTGAGGCGACTCACAGACGCAGCTCGTAGGGTTCTTCGCCGGGAACGGTGTGAAGCCGTCCGAGCAAGTGAAGCCACAAGGATTGCCTGCCTCGCAGAAGGGGCTGGAGTGGTCAGGGTACGAGCACGATTTGTGGTCCGCTGCATCATTGACCTGCAATGTTACAGAGCGACGCTCAGACATTACTGGCTCATGTAAGGTATGACAACGAAGAGACGTACCATGCCAGTGAGCGCAGACAGAACAGACGCCTGGCCGACGAGGTCCACAGCCTGTTGTTGTTCGTATTGTCAGCATCAACTATCAAGGTATAAGATAGCTAAATTACCGCTATGGCGATCAAGTTCGTCTCGATGAAAGTAGGGAGCACCGACAGACAAAGGCATACCTCTTCACGCGGCAATGACATACATCAGCTACTAGGAAAGTATGGACGTCGTCGAGATACCTACGGATAAGACCAATGTCAACCTTGATGCCCAAGACGTCGACCTGCAGCTCCGCATCGACGTTGGCACAAACATCAACGAGATCACGTTGGGTAAGGCTACTGGATGCCACCTGGCTCACGAGCGGGAGCAGGAGCGCTAGAGCTGCAGCCGGATACTTGGCAAAGCGCATGTTCGCTGGGTGACGGTCGCAAAGAGGTGGGCTGGGCAAGCACCCTCCGACTTACGCGCGGCTGGCCTTTTTATTCTGATGCTCAATATCTACATCTCGTAGGTCTCGGCGGGGCGCCCGGGGATAATGCGCGAAGCATCGCTTCAAATCGACCCGGCCGAGCTCACTGTGCCTAGCCGCAGACTCAATCTAGCCATTCACCTTGGAGCGCATGAGAAATCGATCTCTATTTCAGCGCGACAGCGCAGACAGACGCACATTGTGCGCATTTATTGGCGGATACGCATAGGCGGGATGTCATTATCGACAGGTCTCGCTGTGCTTCAGACGCCGCGTTGATGGTTGACTGATATCCCAGACGTTTTACAGACGATGCGGTCCAAACCTCTGCACGCTAGCTCACATAGAAGCGGAATTGTTCGGAGACCAGGCGTTGTACATGCCCTATGACATACTTTCCAGGAGGCTCGCACGCCTGCATGGTGCAACGAGGCAAAGAACAATCTCGGCGTTGCGCGGCCGGGTGGGGATGCAGTGGACGAAAGCCCTTTTAGCGCTGATGAAAAAATTATCAATAATCTCTTCACCTGCCGAGGTCGCGCTTCTGCCGACAACAAGCCGTCTGCATCATCCAGGGCGAGCTAGCCGTCTACCGCCCAGCTGGTAGGAGAAGACCTAGTGAAGGCGAGATGAACACTTTATATCACCGTCACCGTCAACAAAGTCTCCATAGGTGAGCATCGAACGACTTTGATGGTTGTCCTCCTGTCGCAAGAGCTACATCGCAGGCCCGCTCACAAAGGCACCGTCTTCAGAGCTTCAGAGGTCAGTGCACTTGTCCTAGTTCGACCCTGCCGGAATGGGCGGCTTGTCTCTCAGATCATCCCCGCGATCTCGATGCCGGATTCGGCCACGTATAGCTAATGACACACTGTCCGTCAATCAACCTCTATGGCCGCCCGATACCGAGATTATATACAGGTGCGCGTTATTACCATGCCCGTTCACAAGCTAGTATACGGTCGCTCGTAAGTCTGTTCAGTATCCGGCAGGTACCAATGCAATAGTCTACGATAAATTCAGCACTACAATCATTGCGCTAGTTCACGGTGTCGTCATCTGGAGCAACGGCGTAAATGAGCGAATGGCTCGATGCTCGGTGTCGTCATCTATATATATACGGAAGTGCTAAGATTCCTGATTTCGGGAAATCTGTCTTAAAATGTGTGGCATGTGCACGCGCCAGTAAAACGATGCTTGTAGTCTCAACCGGGAAGCTGCGTCAATTCTATCATTCGAGTACGATGATTTCCTTCGCGCTGCTTGAGATGGCTTCTAAGGAGCATCTAGTTAATCTGACATTATTTTCAGTCCCAAAGGCACCTGTTCAGGGCAAGAGCTACTCGCGCGCGATGTAAGTCCGCTTGCGCATACATAGTTAGCATTTGGAATGGCGGTGGCCGTACCTTCTTGGCTAGTTTGCAACCTTGAGGTCCCTAGGGCATGTGCCGCAGCTTACGCCAAGGCTGTCCAGATGTTATGACAATCCGCAATGGAAGCACGCTTGCAGTGCCTGTCTGTCGTTCAATATCGCTGTATATCGCAATGTGACCACCGTGAGGACCCGACCAGCCTCGCTGGTAGGCCAAAAATTTGAACAACACTGCTGGACAAGTACCGAAGATCATGCAAGTGCCCAGAGGGCAGCACTGCCGGTCGATCGGATACAATTGCCACATGATGTGACACGGGTCCGTTGGTGTGGCGCAAACTGCTCCAAGTCATTGGTATGCGATCTGTCCCCACTGTCTTTGTTGCCCCGGGTCATGTTATTGTCATCGAGGCACATTTCTCTGCGAAATCCACCGAGCAGGCAACATAAAACAGCCAAAAGACCCAAAGACGCGAGGCGTAGCTGGTGAGCTTCAACCTCCAGACCGAGCTTTGTAAGTGCCTGCTGCCCATTTCAGCAGCAACCCGAATTCATCGCTCCGTCAGTGCGGCAGTACATACTCTTGTAAGCTCCAAACGCCGCAACAGATGACTTGACCATACTTGAAATCGTCCCAGTCCATGAATAGTCGTAGTATGTCTACGCATTGACCGTAATTAAAGCCCAGTGTCGTCCGGTCCTGTACTACTTTTTGTCTTCCCGTCAGCTGACGGAGTAGGAGAAGCAGGCGTATTTCGAAATGGCAGGCCAAGCATGTTGAGGAAGTCGTTTGGTGAGTACAGCTAGGTTCTGGACAAGTCATAGCCTTAGAAATTGATATGGGCCGACGGGACCACTTGATCAGGCACCGATTCATTGAGTCTACCGTGGAGATCAGCATCTGTAGCATAGAACATGTAGAAGAAGCGGAATATCGGGTCATGCTACGCCGAGGACTGAGAATGAGACGGTCTAAAGACGGAGATAACTACGGCTTGCCCACAGTACGTCACGCGCACTTATATTATCCGACGCTAGTCTCATTTTGTACGGGGGTCAATTATAGAGGGGTGCAATCTGCGATTTTGATCGTTGTAGCGAGGCTCGTGTAAGCTGTGGCATCCACGTGGTCGACATCGACAAATACCGAGATGGATATGACCGTCAAATGATAATACAAACGGAAAACATTGTAAAGAAACAAAGATATGCAAAGACAGTACATGACAGCAAGTGCAATACAAGACTACAATCCGAGAACAGTGTAGGAGACGAGATCATCCGAGTTTGGCCTTCTTCGTTGGCTGAGGAGTACTGCGATCGCTCCCCTTCCTCTTGGTCGTCGAAGACTTGAGAGAGGACAGCATGTCTCGGTACTTGTGACGCATCACTACCGCAGCCTGCCCTACTTCTGAGTCTGCTCCATTGAACCGTATTGCATTATTGATCATGAGGTCCATGTCCGCCTCGAAAGCCTCGATTGATTCGTACTTGTCGGCGTCGAGCTTGTTTCGGATCGTGCGCAAGTCACGGGCATCCTTCTTCGGGATGACGTCGAAGTATGTCGGTATACCAAGGAGCACAGGGTCAACGGGCTCTCGGAACACCCATGAACTAGCGACAGATGTCAGGTGTCAGCGGCTTGAATAATATCCAGCAGGAACTTACACGGGGTCGACGACCAGCTTCGTCATCAGCCCTTGTAGACTCCTCTTCTCTTGGAATGTAAGTTTCTTCTCCATTGCCTTCTGCCACTCCCGTTTCCAAACCCTCTCCACCGTGTCTGCGCATTGAACCGGATAAGTGCCAGGAGGGTTGAATGTGCGACAATTGGCGAAGACTAGTTCGACGTCCTTCGCGAAGTCCTCCATGGTGGTATATGCTCCTTCGGTGAACTTGTTGCCCATAGTAGCGAAATCCATGGGTTCCTTGATCTCGTCGTAATACCTAGAGAGAATTCTCAATACATGATACCCCAGAAGGTATATTCTGACTTACGTCGGGCAACCATCTAACACAGGATCCACAGGTCGGAGGAAGATAGCTGCCTCGAGTACCCTAGTCAGCGTCTTCAAAATATCCCGACACTTCTTCTCGTTGATCGGCGTCGTCTGGGTAGGCGATTTCTTGACCCGAGCTGGAGTGGGTGTAGAGACAAGTGAAGTCTCCTTCTCTTTGCCCTTGCTAAAAGATGGCCGCTCTGCTTCCGTACCAACCTCTGGCACAGTGGGAGCAGGTTGCCTCGAAACTTTCTCCTTACCCTTCTTGTCTGCAAGCGCGGGCTTTGCGACGGCTGGCTCTGCGCGGCGCTCAGGTTTCTTTCCTTGGGGCGGCGGTGCTGTGGAAGGACCAGCAGCAGGAGGGGACGGCTTCTCTTTCTTGGTAGGGGCCGCAAGAGCGAGTATCTCATCCTCCGCCACGTCTGGCTTCTTGCGCTTGCCGATGACGAGCTTTGGTATGCGCTTCTCCTCCTTGGCTGCAGCGGGCGGTGCCTGATGCTTATGGTGCTCTTGATTCTTCTCTCGCTCAATCGCTATGACTTCCTCCAAAAGATCTGCAGAGCCGTCATCGATGAAAGCGTCTCCAGTAGCCTTGACTTCCTTCGGCTTTTTCACTTTCAACTTTGGAGCAGGCTTTGGTGGAGCAGGAGTAAGAGAGGCTGTACCACCATTCACAGTGCTACCGCCAACCTTCAGTTTGATGGTAGGCCGAGCAGCTGGCGTGGGCGTAGCAGCAGGTGCTGGAGTAGGAGGAGGGCGTGGCGTAGCAGGGGTAGCTGCAACTGACGCAGGCGGTGGCAGGCTCCTAGGCTGAGCCGCTTTGTCCGCTGCTTCGAGTGTCTTGCTGATTCGTACCCATTCTATAGCCGAGCTAAGTATCACGTCACGAAACCTGCGGTAGAGGCTTACGTTTCTCGAAGAATGACTCCAATGCCAGCGCTTGTTCATGGACGAAACTACCAGCCATATTGTACGTTTTGGCGTTGTTGATCATCAGGTGTAGATCCGACCTGAACTCGAAACGATCCTTGTACTGCCCAGATTCCAATTTTGCGCTTATTGTACTGAGGTCCATGGGCTTCTTGATTATGTCGAAGTAGCTGTGAATCCAGTGAGTAAATATTGACCATACGCAAACAATCTACACTGACTTCGGCGCCCGGTCGCGTACAGGGTCAACAGGCTGCAGGAACACCGGGGCATGCTTGTTGGTCTGCAATTTCTTCAACGCGTTCCGGCAAGCGCGAAGGTCATTGAGACTCATGCCTCCAGACTGAGCCTTCGGAACATTCTGAACCTTCTTCTTCTCCGGTAACTTCTTTGGTACCTTCGGGACTGTCGGTACAGGAAAGACATCACGTTTCCTATCATGGCCGTTGAGCGGATGAGCCGAATCGGGGGTCCGAGTGTGCACATCGCCCTGGGAACTGCCTGGTAGCAGTTTAAGCTTCGATGGCACGATGAATGGTGATAACGGGCTCTTGGTTGGAAGACCCGATGTCTTGAGAGGTCGCTGGGGCTTCGCAGGCAGCTTGACAGCAGGGACAGGCAAAGGTGGCGGTGTCTCCACGACCGGGGTAGGAGGGAGGTGGATCGTGACCTTCGGTGGAGCCTCCTCCGCACCGCGGATCAACAAGTCAGCCAACTTGAGCAAACACCATCGAACTTCGTTATCCGTATCAGGTGCCCTGGGTGAGTTGTACCATCAGGAGAATACACACCGAGACAACAAACGAAGTCACATACAGCGCAATCGGAATGAGATATTCACGAATGACATCATTCTTTCCAATTTCCCGGTCCTTGCGTAAGGCCTTGATCATCATGTCGATATCACTCTTCTTATTCTCCTTCGCCTTCTCGGTGCCTGTCCCATCTTCCTCAATCATCAACGAATCCGTTTCCTTAGACGTCTTCATCTCGCCCATCGAGACCAAAAGAGCAAGGCTGAGGCAGGCATTACGTGCAACATGCCGCCGAATGACTCGAGAAGGATCATTCGCCATGACGGCGAGAATGTAGCGCATAATCTTCGGTGTGTACCACTTGGTGAGGAACAGGGTATCGAAGGCCGCCATTCGTACTTGGTGATAGTTGCCCTCACTGTTCGGGAGTTAACTCGAGGTGGATGACGGGTCCCACGTTACGTACCGAGTAAGCGGAAAGAACATTCGAGGATCGTGTGGTACAAAGCCTGCCACACTCAACATCAAATAAAACTAGCAGAAAAAATCGCCATGAACTCCTCGTTGAGAATAACGCGCATCTGACTTACCTCAATAACGGCTACTGTGACTACGTTATGATATGAAGGTATCAGGCGATCCATGCTACGGTATCTGTCCACTTCAGCCAACGCCTGCTTGAGCAAATCGACATCTTGCGCATCTTGTACAGGTTGCGATTCCGCCGAGATGAATTCTCCACGTTCCGGGGGAACGGTCGACATCGTGGCACATGCCAGTGCAGATATCACAGTACAGATGTACATCGCATCAGAAAACTGTAGCAAAGTTGAGCAGTTGCATAACAGTGAGGGAAACGACATCGAATGGACTCACAAGATTAGCAGTGTTATCATTGTATCGTAGCTGATCTATCAAGAATTGACGGATGATTGGTGGCGTCTTGCCATTCTCGAACCTAACTCTCGAGATAGCTTTCACGAGGCTCTATAACGATTGTTATAACGTGGCAAGCCATGTATTGTACTAGCACTTACCTTCCGTACGAAGTATTCTGCGAAATCAGAGAAGTCGTTTGGTCGTGGTACATATTTGTGATTGAAGAGATCAGGTTTGGGGTCTTCTGGCTCGTAACAATAGCGGAGGAAGAGCTTGAAGAGATGAAACAATCCCAACCACTCTATGCGTTGGACAGCGCACTGAAAGTTTATGGTAAACGCGTCAGTCCGCAAGGATGTTAACGTTGCTTGGCTTACCGTCACAAGCGCCTGAGCGGCTTCGCAGCGGATACGGAAGTAGTAATTAGAGACAAGGACCGTCCTCGTGAAGGTACTCGAGATGATAGGGTTCGGCATCTTCGACAGCACGGAAATTGCCTTGAGTGGTGGTGCTCAATATATCACTGGTAGGCGGAACAGAATCATCACTCACCTCGTATTGAGCCACCACGTCCCGATCGCGCTGCAGTTGCGAGACCCACATGTAATCCTTCTGGTCGAATGCGATCGCCGCTATCCACTCGAAGTCGGCATCAATCCGGATCCACTCGTATGTTTGGCCGGACATATTCTGCTCATCCTCCTCAGTCCAGTCGGCGACCTTCCAGTTCTCCCGCTCCTTCTCCTTCTCCCAAATCTCAAGCCCGAAGCCCATATCAATCATGTCCATAGCCGCAGCAGCGTCTGCATCTCCTTCGGCGGCTGCCTGTGCTGCTGCCTGTCGAGCGAGATACCGCTTCGTGTTGCGACGGACACGCTTGTATTTGGTGTTAAAGGGAACTTCATAGCGCTTGAATGGGCTACGAATGTCCAGCACGTGCTCGTATGGCGTTCCGTCTGCCTCGTGGATTCGAATCGTCATCTGGCCCTGTGCCAATGGTCAGAACGAGACATCAAAACGACGTGCGTAAGAAAGGACATACCTCGAAGAATGGGACAGGCTTCATAAGCGTCTTTGCGGTCTCGTTGTGCTCGTGCAACTTGAATGCTGGGGCCTCCTGCCGCATTGTGATCTCCACTGCCATTTTCTTCCGATTAAATGTGGCTGAGAACCCAAACGTGGGACAGCCACTGCCGTAGATCCACTGATCCGCGAAGGCCCTTGGGTCTATGCCGCTGACTTTCCTGCAGGTTCTCAGGAAAGCATGCGTAGAGATCGCATTGTTCGGCATTTCCCCACTAATAGCGGACAAGAAGACCTTCGGGAGTACGCGTGATAGACCAAGAGATGTGCCAGATTTACCGAGCCGACGGTCCAGGATATGCATAACTAGAGGTGCTTTCAGGTTTATGAACGGAAGCGTAGCTGAATCAGGAGGATCAAGGACATTTGGCTGGCAGATCGGGGGCATAGAACCGTTGTCCAGCTCAAGTACTCTCTCCATGTCCTTCTTCAACCTATAGCGATACTCATTGTTACCCATCAGCTTGCGAACGAATAGTCCAGTGATAAAGAGCCCTAAGCCGTTGACAAGCCAAGTGTCGGACCAAGTCTTCTGTTGGATGTTTATGCCCATCCACTGACAGGCCAGCGCATGGCTGAGGCAGAGACGTGTCTCGTAGACTTGGTCGATTGCGTCATCTCCATGCAGAAGGTCCAGAGTGCAGATCGAGAGAGTCGCGCTGTCGAATCGCTGAGTGGGCATCTCTTCCACGAATACCAATTTGTGGGAGCCGAACGGGTACGACCCAAACTCTGTGGAGTAGAAGCTCATTGCTGAGCGCATGAATGACACGGAGGTTCCAAGCATAGATTCATGCCCCGGTAGGCAAAAAGCGTGCATAAGAGGTTGAGTCGTCCCAGAGGCATCCTCCGCAGCACTCAGATCAGCAGGTATCGGATGCACACGGAAGGGGCCAGCAGCGAAAGCAATATGCTGGGCCGAAGTCAGGGTAGGCTGAGAGAATAAGAATATGGTCTTGCTCGAGTTGTACGGATGTGCGATCTTCAAATAGGTGACGGGTGAGCGTAAGTCGAGCGAGATTGGCGTGTGACTTACCTGCTCGGCTAGCTCACCACTGCAGACAACCACCGTAGGATTCTCGTCCTCATGAATGTAATCTTCATCTTCAAGTTCATCCCTCTGTTCGAGATACCTGGGCACCACGAACTCGAACTCCCAAGTGCACTTCTCCCAAAGGTTGTCGACACAAGGAACCCAGCATCTTGCAGCATCTGGAGAGGACGGGGTGGTGTACATATGTGGAACGCGCTATTGCAGGCGCAATTAGATGAATGCCACAGTAGAATTGGATCTACCTACATAAGGATACGCGTCTGTAGGCACGACAAATTGGACACCGTCCACTGGGTTCCGCAAACTATACGTGATGTTGACAATGATGGGCACAAACTCAGGTACAGGGAATGAAGGCTGGAAATTGTGCCCGGGTGTCTGCGGTTCGGGAGTAGCTGCTATGTGTGGCGCAAGACCATGGGTATTTGCCACTATGCTGATAGACGTGAACAACGCACCTTCGCTCACGATACCTGTTGCGGCATGTCCCGACTGCCTCAACGACACCTCCTTCGGAATAGCAATCGACAATTCTCCCTCATCACCTTCCGCAAGAGCGGAGTATAACTTGCGTTTCAACTCGGGATGGGTGTGGCAATCTTGGGCATTCGAAATGTTGAGGTTTGAAAGCGGATCATTGTGAACAAACTCCGCCGGATGTGATGATACAGTCACCGAGTGAATGTCTTATGGGAGGAGTAGCGTGAGTAGGGTCTGCGGATGCAGTGAAATGTACGCACTGCATTGTCTAGAATGCAGGTGGATGGTCTTCAGATCTTTGTTGTTGGGTACTACAGTAAGCTCCGTATAGCCCTATTGACCGAGGATAGCCGCAGATGAGCATTCACGTGTCCTGTATGTTTTGAATGAAGTCGCATACCCATAGGCTCCCGGAGAAGTCAATCTCGAGGACAACCTTTTGATGACTAGTAGAGACGAGAACCAGTATCAGTCACAGCGTCCTGTGAGAGATCTGGAGGAGAAGACACGTATATAGAGAATCCCCTGCGTATATGCTCTCTCTGCATAACGGAATCTCCTGTTATAGCGAGTCGTCGAGGGTCCAGGTGCAATAGTAGTCAATCAGAAACTATCCCAAAAGCACGAGTACAGGCACAGGTGGAGAGTGGAAAGGGAGACGTCGGCGTAGAAGGGGTTGGACGTCGTGCACAGCAACGACGACGACAGAGTCCCGCCGCTCGTCGTGGACGTGCTCACCAAGGACGCAGCTTATGTAACAAACGCGCACCGTCATTTTCCCAGGGACTCCTTATTTTGGAATTCACAGACTGCCGGCGTCCGCATGTTTTTCAGCCACTTTGCTTGCTCCCGCTCGAGTCGATCACATACATTATCCTCCATCTCGAACTCGCGATAACTCCATTCAAGAGATATTATACTCCAGAATGCCCCTAAAGTCTATATTCCGGCAGCCAGGAGCTAAACACTTCCAGGTTGTCCATCGTTCTCAGCGGGATCCCCTCATCCACGACCCCGAAGCTAGTCTTCATGTGCTGAAAGAAGTTCAGCGTGGAAATCTCGTCAAGGTATGCATCAGTTTGGGCTGTGGTTTAGGGAGTATTGACAGTTGTCATAGGGCAAATCCCGAGTCGAGCTCGAGCAGCTACTTTCCCCCACCGACTTAGCACATGATACGGCAAGACCAAATGTCGGCGAGGCGTCGTTGTATGGCGTCTACTTCGACGACACAGAGTACGACTACATGCAGCATCTGCGCCCTGTCGGAATTCAAGAAGATGGCGTCGAAAGCGTCCTCATTGAAGCAGCCGCGAAGACAAAAGGCAAGGGCAAGTCGAAGGAACCCATAGAATTGCTGGACCTCCCACCAGATACTCTTCCCTCTACATCTGAGTTACCACGTACCTATGAGTCGCAGCAAGCCATACCATCATCGATAGCGGGGTTCCAGCCGGACATGAACCCGCATCTACGTCAAGTGCTCGAAGCTCTTGAAGATGATGCCTTCGTTGATGAAGGGCTGGAAGACGATTTCTTCGGACAGTTAGTCGCAGAGGGAGAACGCGGAGCAGATGAGACACTGGAATTCAACTTCGCTGAGGAGGGCCTCGATGACGAGGGGCACACGCCGCACATGGCAATGCGCGATCTAGCGACGGATGAGACGGACGAAGGCGAGGAGAGCTGGGAGGCGAGATTTGCGCGGTTCAAGAAGGAGCAAAAGGCGGCTCCCTCAAGTGATGGTCCAGACAGCGATGCTTACTCGGAGGGCGCCGACACTGTTGGCACTCTACCTCAGTTCTCTGTCATTGGAGGCAAGAAGAGACGCAAAGGCACCTCTGATGCGTCCGGATACAGTATGAGCAGTTCCTCCATGTTCCGCAATGAGGGTCTCACTACGCTGGACGAACGTTTCGATCAAGTAAGAGAGCATCACAGCTTAATTGTTTGAGTTGTCTCATCCGTTTCTTTCCACAGATTCAGAAACAATACGAGTCCGACGAGGAGGATGAAGATGAGGCGGAATTTGAAGATGACGACGAAGCGCCAGAACTTATCACCTCTCGCGAGGATTTCGAAACCATCATGAACGAGTTTCTCGACAATTTCGAGATCGTCGGTGGTAAGATGCGTCCAGTCCTTGCGGGCGAGACTGGCGCGGAGAAGCTGGAGACTATCCGGAAGGAGCTGGGTGAGGTGCACTTGCGTGAGCGGGAGGATGGGGAGAGTGAGGAAGACGACATCCTGATGCCTCTCGACATTGACAACAAAGAAGATCGATGGGATTGTGAAACCATTCTCAGTGCGTACACTGTTTCTACCACATGAACCATGACTAAGCCACCTGCAGCCACGTACAGTAATCTCGAGAACCACCCACGACTCATCCGTGCGCGACAGAACAAGTCTATACCGAGGATTCGCTTGGACCCGAAAACTGGTTTGCCGATTGTGCAGACACGACAACCCGTAGAAAAGGCTGCAGAACGAGACGAATCTGATGCGACATCTGACTCCGAGTCGGAGGACGCGCGACGTATGTACATTCAAGGTTTGTTGTCTCAAAGATTGTCTGAGCGTATTCTAGCCATCCGTGCTACCGTTGCCCGCCCCAAGGACGAATCCAAGGAGGACAAAAAGGCCCGCAAGCAGGCGGTCAAGGCCGAGCGCCAAGCACGCCGTGCTACTAAAAAGACGACGAAGGAACAGTTCACAGCTGAGGTGCGACATCAGAGTCGGACGATTGCGAACAAAGAGAAGACGAAGCTGCGTAAGCTTTAGTCTCCCACCCACACCTCTGCTTGATCTAGCCGACCTCGGCGAGACTACATGGGTGAAAAGTAACATAGATATAGACATAACAATTGTCGGGTATATATGGACACTACATGGATGCGATGATCTTGACTACATGCGAGCGCGGAGGAGTGTGGTGATGCGATAGTGATACAGATGCGGTATGCGTAAGCCTGGGACACAACAGAGTGCACAAAAACGTGGAATTGCAGAGAGACCGTCCGTGAGATTACCAATCCGGCCATAACTCGAGAAGTCTATTGCCCTCTTCCTCGGGCGAGTCATGTTGCTTCATCCACCTGTCGGGAACCTTTTCTGGTTGAGCAGGCCTTGCTGCAATCACATGGAAGAGTACTCACAAGTGGGAAGTAGCGCTCCATAGCGCTCAGGAATCGATGCCTGTATTGTTTTGGACCAATGATGGTTGGCTCTCCCTTGTTTGCGCCCCCGAGGAAAGCAGAATCCTTGACCCAACTTTCCAGTTTTTTGTCCCAAGTGTAGGTCCTGATGTAGTCTTCATGAAAGCCGTTAGCGCAGGATGTCACAGAGGCTCTTAGGGGTCTGGACACGTACCGACAATACCTACGACAAGCTCGTTCCGTTGACTGTCGACACCGACAACCAATGAATAGTCCATGACGTTGATATCGGCTAGGAATTTGCTATCATTGTATAATGCTCCTCGGAGAATTCTCTTCGAGTGCTCCCGGAGATAGAAAGGTGTGAGATGAGCCGCTGGAAGTAAGGTCAGAACCTGTCCAAGTATGTTCGATCATCACCGTACTTTCGACTAGATTCTCATCGAGTAGAACCTCGTTCTCTCTTCCCGTGGATCGGACATGCCGATTCCTAGTTGAACCTTTGAGGTCGTAGATCTGGCGTACATCACGTCAGCAACCAGATGACAGACGGTCATGAATGCTCGCCTAACCTTGCTGAAACGACGGTCGTAGAAAAGATTTTCCATGACGAGTAGGTTCATCTGCGTAGGCTTTGACTTGCTGGAGCTCGAGGAGCTCTGGCTCTTCCTGAAGGCAATCTTGAAACACCCGAAGATTTTGGCAAGAAGGGTCGGGCGCTGCGAGGATCCTTCAGCGTCGAGAGTCCTATGCGGTAGAGGATAACTTACGTTGGCGGAGACGGCCGAAGACATATAATCAAAATACGCAGGCGCAAATGTTTCCATTGCTTGAAGTTCAGCCCTCGACAACTCCTTTGCAATAAACCGGTCATCTAATTGACCGTCAGGCCTCTGCCAGGATCATAACGAAGGGTAGTACGAACCGAGCGTTTTCAGGAAGGCAGATCCAGATTTGCCTCCGCTGGCGTCCCACTTGATGCACCTGGCAAGCGACTCAACCAAACTTCTCTCGCAGTCATATGTCCGGCGCAATGCGTCGAACTGTTCAGGGTATAGCATAGTGCAGCTAATGAGCAATCCTCCGCTTTCAAATGCTGTCAGATAATAATGTTATTGAAAGAGCGAAGTATGAGATATAAAGCTACGCACAAATGGCCCAGGGCAGCTTAGAGGAAGGAACGCGCAAGTCTTCTGTGGGGTCAGCACCTTCCGAACTTTCTACGTTGACCACACCCCACGTCGAGGTTGATTCAGCCACAGATCTGTCATCTGGCATAAATACCTCTCCGCCGTCAGTGAGCTTCGGCTCTTTCGTCTGGCGCTTCTCGGCACGCGATCGTGCAAGCATTTCACGATACTGAGGCGAGCTTGTCAACGGTCAGTATGGGACAAAGGTGAGCAAGGATAAGTACGGATGCACTCACTTGAGAGCCAAAGCTATGATAGATGTCGGTTCGTCAGTTCGCACTACCATGGATGAATCACGGAAAATATGCTCCGGGTCAGACATGGGATCGTCACCATCCAAATCTGCCCGGTTGCGGGGAGGCGGTAATGGCTGTGGCCAGAATCCAGACAGTGCCTTGAGAATAGAATTCCTCTCGGTGCCACCTATTCCCGCTTCAAGTTCAGGGGGGGCGGAAGTGAATACGCCCTCTTGAGGTGCCATGGGAGATCCGGCGACCGAAGGAGATGTGTCTTGAGTTGTCGGGGCGGGTGGTATTATAACCTCCGTCCTTGACGTTTCTTGCGGTTCATCCGAAGCACTCAGCATGGGCTCTCCCGCCGAAGCGACAACGGTTTCCACAAGCTGGGTCTCCACAACGACCGGCAGTGACTGCGACGGTTCTTGGCAGTCGATGTCCACAATCGGCCCAGTCTCATCGTCGTTTCCGCCCTCATCATCGGCCTCACTCGAGTTCTCGCTTTCAGATTCATCTTTGATGGCATCCTCAATGCTATCCAATACTTCCACCTTCGCTCGAGCGGAGGCAACCGGACGAGGTCGCCGTCCGCGAATGACGGCATACCGCCGATTTGCACGCTCAGTATCTCGGCTGATCTTCTCGAAGTGCTTGGCAATGTTGGAGACCTTGCTTCCTGGTCCCGTGGCTCGCCTGAACGTCGATCGAGTCCCAGTGCTACTCGCAGGCCGAGGCGATGGCGGAACCTTCTCTTTCGGCGCAGGACGGTAGACAGCCTTCCCTCTTGACTTCGGACCTACGAAAAGGGAGCTCGGTCTTCCAGGCGGGGACGTCCCTGTCCTGATAGAAGCATCTATGTTGGGGCGCGCCGATGATGGGCGCTTATCTGGGGATGTCCGGCGCGACGGTTGCGCGGATTCGAGTGATGAGGCTATGGGTCCTGGAATCCGGGAAACATACTGCCCCACACCGACGGGTCGCTTCGAATGTGTCAGATACTTCGGCGCAATGTTGGCAGCATAGCCTTGTTCGAAGTCCGAAACAGAGGCCTTCCTTGACATCAGGTGATGCCGAGTTTTACCCCGTACACGAGGACGAGGCGGGGCACAAGACTCTTGATCGCTTTCAGAAACGGGCAAAGCTGGATGTAGTGCCGTCTTCGACAACTCCTCAACTCCTTGTGGCGGTAAGAAATCTTGATATTTCTTCACTAAGTCTGCAACACTCGGATAGGGCATTTGACGGCGGGGTAATCTCGAAACTTGTGGGTGTGTGCGCCCGGCCTCCGGTACGTCGCCTTCCTCCTGAAAATCTATTTGGATTCGCTCTTTAATATTCAAGCCAAGTTATACTCACCTGAGTGATGGATGACGTCTCTTCTGAAGTCATATTATCTGTACGGCCTGCTCCGATCGTGGAATCACTATCCCCATCCGACTTTGAAGATGACGCAACCTCGGTCGACGTTGCCGGTGTCTCCGGAACAGACACGGGTTCCGCAGCTTGCGCTGGGAGCAGTTCTTCTGCTTGCTCCGAGACTGACTCGGCTTCAGATTGTTCAGAGGCCGAAGAGGTTGACACAAACGAGTCTCCAGTTACACGCCGCATTGTGATACCTGTGTCCTCCGCTTCGGAAATTGTGACGGACGGGGCATGCGTCTCTAGAGTATTATAGAACTCTGACTTCCTCGGCCACATAGCCCTCATCGACTCGAAGGCAGAAGATTTGCGACTGAGGCGGTCAAATGTATGGTTGAATCTTGGTTTTGGTAGCTTGTCAAATTCTTCCTGCCACGCAACGATCATGTCTTGGCGATATGCTCGAACCTGATTGAGGCTGAGGGTATCTGTTGGCGGTGTCTCTTTGTAGATCTTGTTGATAAGCCTTGCTATGTCATCTTTCTCCCACTCTGCCTTCAGGATGAGACGGTTAATCTCGGATGTCAGGCGGGCATCCGCTTCCTCATCGCCGATAGCGGCATCGATATTGATCAACTTGAGGTCGTCAATGAGCTCGGTATACCACTTCGTATTCCTACGATGGAGTTTCTCGAAGTCGGCATTCTTCATCGCCAACTGCGCCTCGGGCCGTACTTGGATGCGCATAGGAGGGTAGACAATCTCGTGTAGAACGACTGGATCTGTTTGAAAGCGTATTGTCATGTTCTTCATGGCGAAATATCTAATGTGATGTCGATAGATGTTGTGATGACAGCCAGCACCTTGCACCAACTGCACGTCGGCAGGATAAAAGTGCAGCTCAAGGAACTTGGCAAAAGAGTATCGCTGCATCTCCTCGGAGACAGGTATGAATGGTGTGGCTGAGTCGCATTCACGACACATGCTCCAAGTGACGATCTCGTTCTGTGACCATAGGTTGTTGTTATGAGCGACAATGTGCCCGTTCCACTGCTCAACGCCGACAAAGAGCCTCGTTTCGTTGTGGACGTAAACCTTGCAATGCCGGGCGAGTGGTTGATTGCAGCTCTTGTTCTCGCATACTGCCTTCAGATCGTGTTGCTGGACCAAGGTTTCCATGATGGACTTCTCAATGAACTGACCGAGCGTGCAGTCGTTCTCGCCGTAGAAGGTGATATACTGCAACTTGGGCGGGAAGCACGCACGGTGTAGGCCAAGCTCTGCCATCGGTAGAGTGGCTTCCCAAACGCTGATGCACTGGTACTTTTCCACGTCGAAGTCGTCTCGATTCTTGCGCAGGTACCACTCCCATATGCGACGCTGTTCGTCGTGCTGCCACTTTACATAGTTCAGGCGACTTTCCAGAGCTATGTCCCCCACAAACTTGACCTGGACAGGTAGTTCCTCTGCAGGTGTGCGCGACATGGGTGAGATGGAGAAGCCCCCTCCCATTATGCTCGAGGGCGTAGGCGTGAGATCGAAGTAGCCCGGACGGCTGCTTGACGATGAGCTGCTCTGCTCCGGCGTTGGAGTCATAGCAGAATGGGGTATTGGCAGAGACTCGATTTGGGCTGCAAGGTCACCGGCGTCGGTGACTGGTGGCTCGGGGGTGTTAAGGGATGCTTGTGTCACAGTCTCCTCCTGCTGATGATTATACGGAGCTTGTTCCTCTCGGCGGATGATTTCATCCTCCCACTCCCTCTTCACGCGCCAGAGCTCATCGTCCAGCTCCTTCATACGGCGTATGGGGTGCGGAGGGGAGAAACGCAATGTTGCGGATACCGAAATGAACGTCTTCTCATACGGTTCCAGGGATTCCTGGATACGCCGAGATAAGCGCAACTGCTCAACATCCTCGTCGGGAAGGTCATCCTCATTCGGGACAGCGTCCACCAGGGCCGCCTCAGAGGCCAAATGGGCACCATCGGCCGCTGACAGTTGGGAAATCATCGAGAGGAAGACATTGGCTGGGGGCATACTCGGACTCTGCGCGGGGCTTAGTGAATTGGATTGGGAGGAATCGACGGGTGTAGCTTTAGCAGTCAGGGCCGGTAAGGTTATGACTGAATCCTTCCACAGGTGGGTTTCCAGCCGAAGGTTCCGAACGATGAACGCGAGAAATCTGGTGACCTTCTTGATGCGTCTGAGTGTGTCGATGTCCCCGCCTCGTAGCATGATCGTACAGCCCATTTCCCCATTGCAACCTTCGAAACGCATGTATGTCTTGCGGCGGCCGGGAATGAGCGGATGGTCAAATGTCTGGATTCGGAAGTGCGAGCAATGTCCTAGATGCGGCTCCAAGGCAAGCTTGTCCATGGAAGAGAATACATCGCCCTGCGTCATGCGCGCCACAAGCTGGATAGCAGACGGCTTCACCGAGCGCGCAACTGCAATCTTGTGCTTCGCAAGTGCATCCAGGGCTAGCCGTGATACAGACTTCTCCGCGAGTACAACGTGCGGTCTCAGAGCAGCAATACGGCTCGCTAGATTGCCAAGGTATTCCTTCTCCTGGCGGAAGATTTGCCCAAAGTGCATGTACTGCCCCTCAACGCGGTGGAACTCGAGCGGAAAAGTGACCAGCATGACGCGCGGGTTGCGCTGAGTTCGCAGCATCTGTTTGTGCGCCACGTTCTTCGTAATGACGGCTCCGTCAACATACTCGGAATCCTTTGGCGCACCGCCTGGAATCTTCTTGATCTTCACATACCGCCGGACATCCATGTCAGCTCCCTGCCGATGAGGATGCGCGGTGAAGGTGAGCTCCCGGGCAATGCGAAGGGCTAATTTCAACAGCGTCTCCTCCCACTCCTTGATATTGGGAACGTTCTCGGATGTGAGCATTTGACGAAGCATGATGCGGAGATGGAACATTGAGATGAGATTCAATTCATGAGCGTATCTGAAGCGTCAATTAGCATGGTATCGTGGCTTAACTAAGTTGCAACCCACTGAGTGCTATCCCTTCTAGTTCGCCACCCTGGTTCGCCCATGGCCAAACTCTCCCCGAGACGGCTCTGTACCCGGCTACGGATGAATGGCGTGGCATTGAGATCGGCGAATGAGTTGTATCGGGATCTCAGAGTCACGGGACTTTCAAATGGATATAGCTGATCAGAGGAGCTGATTGGGAATTGGACGGAGCTCATGTGACCGTCCATGGCCACGGGGACGGTAACAGGGAAGTCGATAGGTGTTTTGGATCCTGGAGCAATTGGAGAGTTGTCACGGGCGAACCTGTCAGATAGGGGGAGGTTATCCTTCTCTTCATCGGTCAATGCCCTGCGGAAAGGCACAGGGTTTTCACGAATTGTTCGATCATCCCGCCTGTCGTCCGTGGGTGTCAGAGGACGGGAAATCATGTTACTATCCTCGGATCTGGTGATAGAGTGTCGCTTTGTCTCTGCTATTGAGAAGAGATTGAAAGGTTCATCACTGCGTCCAAAGAGTTGAGATGCAGCGAAAGGCGACTGTAGATGGTGCGCAGCGTTGAACGATCGCGGCTCCATTACAAGTTGATGGGCAGCGAATGGGGAGGTGACATTAGACGTGATGGAACGCCGGTCATCGTCATCGTCGTCATCCACCTTCGCTAGCTTCTCGAGGCAGAGATTACACACTCGTATCATACCACTTTGGCCAAATCGAGCTCCCTTAATGATGTTGGACGCACATCGAGAACAGAAGATTTGTCCTGGCAGATGTCAACGCAAGAACGTTATGGAGAGTCTATGGAATCAGCTCACCGCAAATGCGGCAATGATGCTTTCTGCGCCAGGCAGTAAAGACACTCTTGCAGTCATAGCACTCCTTGCACAAATCGTCGTCCATCCAATAATCACGTGAAAGGCCTGGGATGCTGGTGAGCAGACACTCCAGATCATCACGCATTGTATTACCTTCTCCCCGTATTCTGCGAATGACTTTCGACACAGAAGCAGATCGCCGCATGCTTCCAGCCGTCCGGATGCTCCTTGCATCACTGTCCTGAATGGGAAAGCCTGGAATAGTGGTACCAAAGACTCCGCCGTCCGGTGTGTCCGGGGAGAACGACGTTGTTCTAGCGCGTGCGCCATCATCGTCTGCGCTGTACGATGGGGCTTCGGATACCACAGGCGTCAAGGATACCAAGGGTGGGGCTGCCTTGGAGGTCACGACAACATTGAAGGGATTGCTACGCTCAGAGGTTGACTTTGCGGACTGGCTGGAGCTGGCATTATGTACGGATGGCCTGCGTTGCTCAGTGCCAGACCCATGCTGGCTATTCTGCGCATTGTTTGCGGCAGTATTGCTGGAAGATGCGTTTGCATTCGAGCGGGGTACGGTCAAGGTATTCTTCACTTTCGACAGAAGCGAAGTGACAAGGGCGTACGACGACTGTTCATGCTCGTCCTCCTCCGCAAATGGATTGAAAGTAGTCAAGCTCGTAACATCATCGACTACCTTGGTGCTACTACGGGACCTGGAGGAAGGCGGGTGCGATGGGCCTAATCGAGGAGATTCCATGGATGTAGGGCGTGGACGTAATTGATCATGAAAGTCGCGTAAAAGTCGTGAGGAGCGAGTTAATACATGAATGCCTTAGCCGTCTGGAAAATAGCACGATCTGGTGGGGATGAGTGAAAAAGAGGTTCGAGGGTCTAAAGGAGAGTTTCGACAAGTGGTCGCACCGCCAAGCATAGACGCGTACCCACGTGCGCACAACATGAGACTTTCCTAATCGGGGAAACTACATCTCCACGTGCAGGACGCGTACCCCGCGGCGATACTTCCGCCACACATCGGAGTCCTTCGACGTTGTCCTCGTTTCTGACACCCTCGGTCGACAGTTTGACCTCGTTGGGTGATCCAATCTGTACGCCTGGTCGCCGCATTGAATCGTCTGAGAGTATCATCAACGTACTGACTCTAGTGCCACAGTACTGTAGTCTCATATCAACCACACTCGCCTCCCACATATACCACCATGGATGATGATGATGCCGATTACATGCAAGGCAGCGAGGACGAGGTAGGTTGCGTGAACCATTAGGCACGGACAGCTCCTATATCCGTCTAGGATTACGGCTTCGATTACTCTGACGACGATGAGGCCAACGAGTCCGGCAGTGCCGATGCCGAAAATATGTACTATACTGCGAAATGTGAGCGTGTGATATGGATTGCACGACTTATATACTGAAAGCATGTGCAGCAAAGAAGGAGGATAACCCAGAACAAGCACTGAAAGAGTTCAGAGTGATCGTTGATCAGGAGCAAGAGAAGGGAGACTGGTACGTAGCTCATGTGTTCCAACTGTATGATCCTGATGCTGTCTCAGGGGTTTCAAAGCACTGAAACAAATGACCAAACTTCTGTATCTCACCCTACATCGACCAAGCGAAGCTCTTCAAACATACACCCAGCTCCTGACGTATACCAAGTCTGCAGTGACCCGCAACTACTCCGAGAAAACAATCAATGGCATCCTTGATTACGTCGGAGGCGGCAAAGGTGGGCAGGTAGACGTAGAAGTCCTTGAGCGTTTCTATGAAATTACGAAGCAGGCATTGCAAGATGCGAAGAATGAGGTTCGTTGTGCATACGATCCCCGTGTACGGCGAGCCAAAAGGTAGTGTTCCACAGAGACTTTCAGCCAAGACGAACCTCAAGCTAGCGAAGCTGTGGCTAGACCGGAAGGAGTACAACAGACTGTCCAGGGTATTCATACTTCAGCACAGCTCACAGTCACTGTGGCTCACTGCTTTACCCGCAGCTTATTCGTGAGCTTCATGCCTCAACGGTCGGCGACGGCGAGGACATTGCCCAGAAAGGTACTCAACTACTGGAGATCTATGCTCTGGAGATCCAGATGTATAACGAGACCAAGAACTTCAAAAAATTGAAGGTACGCTCTCGTTCACACTAATTGCGTTCCGCAGCTACGTCAACACAGATCTTAGGAAATTTATAATGCTGCCAATGCCGTACGTTCAGCCATCCCTCACCCACGCATCATGGGTGTTATCAAGGAATGTGGTGGTAAGATGTGGATGGGTGAACGTACGTCGGTGCCTGTCACCCGTCGCCTGTCAACTGAACGCTTCGTACAGGCCAGTGGAATCGGGCGAGCGAGGATTTCTTCGAGTCGTTCAGGAACTACGACGAAGCCGGATCAGCACATCGAATACAAGTGCTCAAGTACCTTGTTCTCGCAAACATGTTGACAGGCAGTGAGGTCAATCCGTTTGACAGCCAGGAGACAAAGCCGTAAGTTAGGCGCTCAAAGACCGCAGTGCAGCTTAGTGTATCATTTGTCCTGCAGGTACAAGAACGATCCCGAGATCAAGGCTATGACCGATCTAGTCGATGCTTATCAGCGACGCGAAGTCTTCGCAGCGGAAAGAATTATCCGTGGTGCGCAGCATAAGATGTATACGAAACGATTGCACGTGTCTGACGTGCTCTCAGAAAATCGTAGGACTTTTGAGGATGACCCCTTCATCGAGTCCTACATCGGCGAGCTGCTACGGAGTCTCCGGACGCAGTATCTGATCGATCTCATTAAGCCATACACACGCCTCGAGCTGTCTTTCCTTGCAAAGGTACGTCCCTCAGAGATGAAGTCTAATAACATAGGAACGCTGATTGGCGGCTTCAGCAACTGAACGTCGAGAAGGATGAAGTGGAAGAGCTCTTGATTGGCTTGATCTTGGAGGGTAAGGTTGAGGGACGGATCGACCAGGTCGCCATGAGACTAGAGCTCGATCGTGCGTAAGTGACTGAGACTCATTCTGTTGGGAGCTTCTCTGACAAAGCGGATGGGCTTGTAGGCACAGTCTCGAGAGAAAGCGCTACACTGCACTCGATAAGTGGTCTTGTGCCTTGGAGGCCGTGCACACAGCAGTCGTCGGCAAGACAGGAGGCAGAAATGCGGAGATGGCCCTCATGCCGGAAGCGTTGGGGAGAGACATCGAAGGGCCAACGAGATGGGGCGAACGATTCTAGTTTCTACAACATGTACCCTGTGTTCTCTAACATGCAATGTTACGTAGCTGTCAGTATACTTTCACACTGCTGGAGTTTGCTGGTAGAACAGCCGAAGCAGCGGATCAGGTGCCTTGTATAATGGTGGGCAGGGGAACGATGACATTCAGGAGTGAAACCGTATGTGTGGTCGGCGGGACGGATGTCATAGGGCTCTGGTATAGACTGCACCGAAGACACAGCCCGGGCATCAACGTCTCTGACATTGCAAAATCAATGTTAATGTTGTATTTCATAGTATGATTGAGTGACTCACGGCGTTAGTTGTAATGCGGCAGAGGTTTCCACTCGTAGTTCCATCCGTCTCGGGGTGGAGTATCTGTCGGTATGCGCAGCTCTCGCGGGAAGAGTCCCCGAACTCTCGACTCTGCCACCTTCCGGTCCGTCCCTTTCAATTTAGCCACAGCGTCGCTCCGTGCACGGGGGTCCTCCTGCTTGTTTGCCTCTGCGTACAGTGCCGGGTCGAGCTGGCGGAGAGTCTCCATGGCGCTCCACATGCATTCGTATTTGCGCTTGAGTTCTGCCTCGCGCGCCTTTCGCAGATGCCGCTCATGCAACCGCCACGCACGCTCGATGGTCTCGTGTGCTTGGACGGACGGGATTGCACGTTGTAACCGCCAACCTACGTTCGGCCTCCACGTCCCAGTTGGTGAGGGCTTGCTGCGCATGTTGGAGGGATAGAGGACGCGTCTGATGAGATTGAATTTGGGGTCTCCGACATTTTCGACACGTCCTCCGGCGTAGCGTACGGATGCTTGGGCTACGCGGAGGGGGAGGCTGGCCCCACGGAGTTTCAGCAGTGAGGAGGACATGGTTGGGGAGTCGTGGGAAATACGCTCGAGAGATTTCTTGATGGCGTTTGTCCGCATCTGGTAAGCGCGGACATATGTGCGCCTTCACCTCGGCTGTATGAACATCAGGCGCAGCAAGAACAAGAAGTATCAATGATAGGTTACGGGTCATTGGGTATGATATGACTTAACTGTCATGGCCAAGACATCGATTTACGAAATGGGGCGCGGACTCTGAACCTGCGAACAGCTCACTCAAAAGTCTAAAATCAAACATCACTAGCAGGTTCAACGTTCGGCACCACCCGTGTTGCAAGCCGGTTTGGTCATTCGAATTTTAGGGAACAGGCAATTGAGAAGACGGACACGCTCTGTGTCCGACTGCTGCCGAGTCTGACCGATTCGGCGCACTTCCTGCCTGATGTGGAGCTTAGGCTTGAGGCTCTCTTTCGCGAAGTAAGTATGTTTCCAGATTGCCACACACCTAACCCGAAAAGATGCTGACGGGTTACGGCTTGTATCTCGCGGAAGCAGACATGCAATGTCCTTGACGATTCAATGTCGTATCAGGGGCGGGGAAGACCGCTTTAGCCAAGCCATAAGAACCCCAGCAATAGTTGGCTCCTGAGACGGAGGTGAGCCAAACAGGTGAACGTGTCCCAGGCCACCTTCGGGGCTCAGTGGAAAGCCACCAACTTTAACTGGGAGTGATGAAGTACGTATTTATTCATTACTGCACAACAAGCCGATCACGCACTGACACCATCGGCGTCACTCAACTCTACTGTTATTTTGACCGCTTTGTATATGAGCTGAGATAGCACGTCAACACCATGTGTTACACGCTGGGAGGACCAAGGTTCCCGATGCATCCGGAAGCCGGGTCCCCCGAAACCTTCTCTGCTCATTCCCACTACCGTAGATTTACATTGCTCTTTCGCCCTGAGATGACACGAATACCACCAATTCCACGCTAGCGGATAGTGCAAATTATACCAAGCCTGTATGTATTCTTGACCCAAATCGTGACGTATTCGATTTCTAGCACGCCCTCCGCGACTCGGGAATGCTACCTGACCATCGTGCCGACAGGTGTCATCATGAGAAGTTCTGTCGCTATTGGCAGAGTTGTTCTAGTCCAGTTCGACTGCTGTCGAGCAGTCGTTCGCCGTTAAAGCAGTCGGCACAGATGCAAGGTACATTTGTCCTCTCGTCGTTTCATATACCGGCCACCTTCAGGATTCTCATGCAGCGCCTGGCGGTTCGCTCGCACAGAAATAACCACCTATCGCCGGTCAATCTCTGTGAGGAGCCGAAATCAGCAAGGCCGGCCCAGACAGCGTCTAGAATAGCCATCAACTGGCTCCGGTGGCACCACGATCGTTTTGGTCGACGGAAATCCTGCTTGAGTAGTATCAGGACAGATATTGCGGTCTTGAGATATAAATCGGCTGTTTGGCCTAGTCTGACACGCACCTACGGCTACATGTCATGCATCTTTCGGGTTGACGCGAAGAGGTCCGACTTGGCATGGCCTACCGGAGTCCTCATATCGTTCACCGTCGGTTACATGAGGAATACTATTTGGCACTGTGGCCAGAGACAGACAATTATCGGAATGGTAAGAAGACCCGTTGAAGGTGTCTGCATTAGATTGTGCAGAAACCGCTTTACAGGATCAAGCCGCCATGTGGACACTCCTTAGAGACTCCTTCCTAGACCCTGCCGCGTGGGCCCATAGACCTAGAGTGCACGAGCTGTCCTACCGCCCTGGGCCTTCCAGGTGACGGGATCTCGGAAGCATGACACGCCGACATTTCGGCATAACAGTCTCCACCCAGTTAGCGTCCCACGTTGTCCTCATTTCCCAACTCCGTGGACAGACCTGCCATATACATGATCCTGACCCAGCGGCCTAGCATTCAATGGATAGCAGCTGGTTTCCAGATAAACCTATACCCGAAATCGGCCCCTGTACTTCAGTGAGATACCTCGTCAGAGGGCTATGCAGTGAGCGCCATACCAGAGCGCCTGTCGGGTATGACAAACAACGGACCTTTCTCCTAAGCTACTGAGCATGTCCGAGATTCTGCGGCAGAAATAAGATAGAGAAGATCAAAAAGGCCTTTCAGATGTCCGGATAGGCCCTTCAATGACAATGACATACCGCGCCCTACACCTCAGACGTGATGGTATTGATTTCTGTAAATTACCTGCGGATTCCGCAGAGACGTTCGTCGGGGGTAAGGAATGACGAGCGTCATCTCACATGTAGTCGCACTGCTCTTCGGCGGTTCAGATGGACTGTGCATAGGCGGTGAGCCATCAAATTAGGGAACTGGCCTGTCTTAGTAGATAGACAAAATACGATAACGTACCATGTCCAGACTACAGCCGCTGATATCGGCGATAAAGTTGCAGTGCATCAGCACACGAAAGACGTTGTCAAGGGTCTCTTGTTCAACAGGCTGAATTTATCTCTGCGATAGTACGGGTCTGTCATTTTAAACTGATCTCGTCAGAACCGCCCAAGAAAACCATGCGTCTGCGCACCTATACGTGCGCTAACTGACTAGCAGATGTGCTGCGGAGAGTAGCGACGAGGCAGCTGACCAAGAGTTTCCCAAGACTAAAGCGAGTTTCGTCAAAATAATCAGAACCGGATCTCCACGGACTTCCATCCTGCTGCTTCACTGCCATGTCGTCCCTAGTGCAGAAATAATGAAATAGATCCTGATGTCCACAGGAAATGTAGTTGGTCGATAACATTCTACATACTAGGAAGGGGACCTGTGTGAATCCTAACGCAGACGGTTGAAGCCTGAAATGTGCACTGTTAGCGTTGGCAACGTTGAGCAATATGTCGGCGTCTGTAGACTGATCCGACAGAATCAAGGATCAAAATACTGTAGTAAAGATATTGGCTTAAAGCCTGTAGGACTGGACATCTAGCTGGACAATGATATGTAACATAGCCAGTCTGGGAATGGGGGGAGCCGAGCCGAAGACAGAATTTGGGTTTACAGCCGCCGAAAGCGTCTAGTACATAGACGCCCAAGATACAATGTTGTTCGGGGACGATTACCTTTCCAGGTAGAATTAGGCGCGACAGACGCTCTCGCATACCATCATGTCCCTCCGGCTCGCACTTCCAGGCTTTCTGTTCCGACAGTGCGAGAGTTCTCTCGTAGTATCGGTGCGCTGCTCGACTCCTCGCATGTTGGACACGAAGTGATTGTGGCGCACCATGTAGCAATGTTTGCGCAGCCGGGGTTTTCATAGCAGCCCGGCGGTTCTCATGCGCCGAGAAAAGAAGAGACCTGAGCTAACCAAGAAGCAATTGGCTGCAAAGGAGAGAAAACGGGCTTTGAAGGCCAAGAAAAGCATCTATGACTCGGAGAAGATGACGCTCGAGGATGCGGTCGCAGTCCTAAGGGTGAGCCGTGTAGCCGATTCTTGGCTTGTCGGTCTTGATGAGAGGATTTCGCAGGCAGTGGAAGTCGCATCCCCAAGCTCAACGTATGAGCTTACAATCAAGACGCTCATGGGGAAAGGGTCAGCTGTGCCAAAAGGACGTTACATCCTGCCCAGAGAAGCGAAGTCAGCAACGAAGGATCGCATATTAGTGTTTGCGGAGGGCAAGCAAGCAGAGGAGGCCAGGAAAGCGGGTGCGGACATCGTTGGAGGCCCTGAGCTTGTTGATGGTGTGAGTATTACTTGTCAAGTTCCAGTCTTCGCGAGGCCCACGAGGTGTTCCACATAGGTTATCAGCGGCCGTCACCAAGCAAGTCTATTCCTCTGTACCCCTGCTCTCATTCGCGCCATCACTCCTAAGCTGGGTCGTGTGCTCGGTCCCCGCGGACTCATGCCATCGGAGCGTCGAGGCACCGTGACAGACGACATTGTCACCTATATCCAGCGGTTAAAGGGTACGAACGAGTGGAAGGGCGACAAGGCGGGTACAATCCGCGCTCCGATAGCTAAGGTGAGTCGGACTTCGCTGTCTAACCTTCACTAATCTTTTCTCATGAAATACCACCACGGAAGATGGATTTCTCTGTTGAAGATGTCGTGAAGAATGTGCGGTATTTCCTCAACGTTGTCAAACGTTCCACCGGTGCACCGGATTCGGAAAAGAAGACAGACCGAGACGCTAAGTCCAAGCCAAGTAAGTACCTTCTCCGTTCTGAGAACATGCGTACTCAATGCTTTAAAAACAGCAACTGCGATTACAAAGGTTGTTTTGAGCTCACGGCAAGGGCCAGGAATCCAGATAGCCGATTTCTAGATAGATATTCTATATTGCACTAATACAGCTATCATGCCGATGATGCAAGATGACTGAAGGGTGTTAGTCAGTGTGCAACTACTGCAACCATTGCTCTTCCTCTTGCTCCCTCAGCCTTCGTAGTTGCTTCCTATCCTTTCCGGACTTCTTAATATTCTCCGCAACCTTAGTATAGCTATGGCTTGGTTGCTGGTCCTGCTTATTAGCACCTTTGCTTGCCCCCATTGTCGATTTCCACCCTTTGCCGCGGAGAGGAATGTAACGTTCCTGTGGTGTGCCCTTCGGGTCGTGTGGCCATATGTCACCCCATGCTGATTTCCGTGCATCATAGAATGGCTGCTTCCCCTGTGACTTGGGTACGACCACTCGCATTATCTTGCCTATCAAAGTGAGAAGATCTGTCAGAAAAGTCAAACAAGTTAACGAGGACGCAACCTTCAGCGGTGCAGCCGTCCAGGATATTGTGACCGCCGTTTTTGAGAGGGGGGAAGATAAGACGGGACCAGCTGTAAGCCTCTTGTCGGAGCGATACGTCAATTTTTTCACGGACGGGGAGAGTTTCTGGAGCGGTATCTTCCTCTGGTAGACGATCCGGCTCTTCGGAGAAATCGGCGTGAGGGTCCTCGTTTGATGTATGCTGTCCATCAGACGTTATAGATGCCGACACCTCTTCCACAACGAGCTCGGTTATCTCAGTTGGTAGCTTGTCGGAAGATTTGTTGGGGAGTCGTCTTCCCACTTCTCCTGTACGCCCGACTTTCGTGTTTACCCGCGGCGGCCGCGCGCCTCGACGAATGACCACGTATGAGTAGCCGACATCCTCTTCTCCGGCTCGAGAATGCTTCGTTTTGCGCACCCAAACCGGACGCTGCAGACGTTGTTCGAATCCACATGTGTACTTGCTCATTGCCCCCGCTTGGTATAACGGACATACACCGTCATGCGGGCACTACGGCTTACTGTCAGGCTTGCAACTGCGGACGTTCAAATGTGCACATACCGGCGCTACGACGTGAGAACCTCGGTCTGCGGAATCCTCTGCATCGGGGCCTTCCATCCCCTTCCTGCCTAGCCGGAGAAGATATTCCCTTGCTTCGGCAATGCACTCGAAGCCAAGACTGGTGTTGTGATCAATGAGGACCTACCACATACGATAAGCTATGTGAGAGGGTGTCGTTCCACGGAAGCTGATCTTGACATACCATCATACCAGCACCGCTCTCCCACATTTCCTTCAAAAGCTCCTTCCTTGCATGGTCCGACGACAGGGTCGAAAGCATGAAGGCCGACAATGCAAGCATTCCTCTGCCTTCTTGTTTTGACATCAGGTTGTTTTCGCGGAAATTCCGCTGAAAGGAAACCTCCATGCCGCCCAAATCGATATCTACGCAGGAAGTGTTTCAGTCGGAGCTTACCATACGGTCGTAAGATGTCATGCAATTGATTACCGTACCTGCTAGCAACTTCTGGCCGATGTGTGTTAGACCCGGACGCTTTTCAATTCCGATATAACTTGAGAATGACGACCGTGATAGGCGAGGGTCATCCTCACCCGGAATGGCGTAGAAGTCCCTTCCTTTCTGGAAGGTATGGGATGTGGCCCTACCAAATTCATCAGCTGCTAGACAGGATAAGTAAAGAATGTGGGGTGCTCACCACAATCCAGATCCGGTCCCGGAGCCCCAGTCAATGACTTGAGTGACATTGTAGTCAGGACCCAACCTTCGTTTCACATGGTCTAAGACCGCGCAAATGGCGGCGTAGTGTGACGGCAGAGCAACTGAGGCAAATGCAGTACCATCACGCTCAGCATGGCGAGTGGCCTGTTGGCGGGACTTGTATCTTACATCATACGTTGCTTTCCAGTCGAGGTCGTCACCGTTATCCTCGGCAAAGAGACGCACAGCATCGGCATGAAGCATGTGCTTGTCCGACTCTGTATCTGACTGTCAGGCGGAAGATGACTCGCAAAGCGTGACAGTAGGCGTACGTGAGATGAGACGCGCAATCGTTTGCTTCAATTCGAACGGCAGTACTACTTCTCCAATTTGAAGACTGCCAAAGAGTGCCGCCGGCGACTTTTTTCGCTCCTTGCGAGTATATCCATCTCGAGGCTCCATGTCTAACTCTGGCACATAGTCATCGGGGACCGGCTCGTCGCTTGGATATACTTCTAGTTCGCGCCGTTGTGCATTTTCGGTGTTTACGATAGGTTGACCATCCTTGTGACGGCGAAGAGACATGTCCGCATCCTTCAGTAAAGCTCGAAATGATGGATCCAAATCAAGAGGCGCGTTTGGTTGGTGCATCAGCGCTGTGGACGTCGAGGAGAATGAGGATGCCTGACTGTGGCGCCGTGAGACAACAGTGAATGACCGGCTGCATTGTGCTCGCCACATGTTGGCCGAAGACTTTATATCGAGTGTTACTGAGTTCTAGGTGATTTTGAGACAATGTGCGAGGAGCGACCGGGAAATTGAGGACGGGAAGCCAGAGTCTCCTGCAAATTGCAGACCTTCAGCCACCGCCGATCACGAGAGGAGGGCGCGACTTCATCATGTGACTGATCATATACGACGAAATGTCAGGACCTTGTCCCTTCGCGTCTGCAATCCGAGAGACGCAGTGCAGCACATCCGTCTTGTTGTACACCCATCGCTTGATGAACTGCCGCTATCACCACGAACTATCTCTGTTGCAACCGCGCATACTGTTGTTCACTTCCCAAAATGGCTTCACCACGTACCCGCGACGACGACTCGGACAGACCGGCAAAGAGGGCGCGCGTGGATGACCAGACCATAGTCTCAAGCTCCCCGCGAGTCGAGGAAAAATATGAAGCAAACAAATCAAAGTCCATACTCATGGACAAGAACCTTGATAGTTTGTCGGAAGATGAGATGGCTGACGAGACTCAAGAATCAGGGCCAGAACCAGCTCGCGCGTCAGACCTATACCTTGATACGGTATGATGCTCTTTGGTTCCTCCATTCGACAGGCCATGACTCGCGTCTAGATCAATCGAGCAGTACTTGACTTTGACTTTGAGAAAGTCTGCTCAGTGTCACTCTCGAACATCAATATTTATGGTTGTCTCGTCTGCGGCAAGTACTTCCAGGGCCGAGGGCGGAGTTCGTATGCGTATGCCCATTCTATACATGACGATCACCACGTATTCATAAACTTGGAGACAACAAAGGTATGTTTCGGGTTGTCTGTCACGCCGCAAAGCACCCTCTCACCGCCATCCAGGTCTATGTCTTGCCCGATGGATACGCTGTGTCTGACCCATCCTTGGAAGATATCTCGTTTGTCCTCGCTCCATCGTTCAGCCAAACGCAGATCCAGAATCTCTCGAAACCTGCATTTGCTCTGAAGCCATCATACGATCTGCAGTCGAAGCCGTATATCCCGGGCTATATCGGTCTCAACAACATCAAGCGCAACGACTTCATGAATGTCGTTATACACTCCTTACTCCATGTCACTCCTCTGCGAGACCATCTACTTTTATCAGATTACCGCGGCAAGGAGTCGGAGCTGCTGAGGCGATTTGCTGGTCTCGCGAAGAAAGTGTGGAACCCCAGATTGTTCAAAAGTCAAGTCAGTCCACACGAGTTCCTCCAGGAAGTGGTACGGGCGAGCGCGGGCAAGTTCAGCTTGGAGAAGCAGGGCGATCCTGTCGAGTTCTTGAGCTGGCTACTGAACCATCTCCATAAAGACATGGGCGGCAGCAAGAGGCAAAACTCCAGTAGGTGCCACTTGAATCATGAGTGGATACGTTCCAACATTGTAAACGTTAGGCATCATCTACTCGACCTTCCAAGGACAAGTGCGGATGGAGGCTCAACAAGTTCTCGTTCGTCCAGACATCGCTGGCAACGAAAAGCCCCGATTTGATATTGATCGAGGTACGTTTCGTCCACCTTTCAGTGTATCAATCCTGATTACAGCATGCATCTGAAGAAATCAAATCGACGGTGTCACCGTTCCTGTTCCTGGCAGTGGACTTGCCGCCGCCGCCCCTTTTCCAAGATTCAGTGGAGAAGAATATCATCCCTCAAGTCAGCATCCACTCCGTTCTCGCGAAATACGACGGTAAAGTGACAAAGGTTAGGATTTCGATTTGCTGTTCATGTTGCGCACGATTCACCGCGTCATCTCCGCAGGAATCCGCCGGACAGCTGCAGCGGTTCAAGTGTCAGCGGTTGCCACAGTATATCATCTTACATTTCAAACGATTCACGAGAAATATGTTCGTCGAGGAAAAGAATCCCACCATCGTCAACTTCCCGTTGCGTGGTCTCGATTTCAGAGAATGTAAGTGGTCGCCGTTCATCACCGAGCACGCCACGTCCTTATAATGCCTTGATTGCAATTCCTTACTTGGCGCATCAGACCTGGATGCGCCGGCTGGACATCCGCCCGCAGTGTACGATCTGATCGCAAACGTCACGCACGAGTCGGCAGCAGGCACCACGCGCGACAAGGAGAGCACAGTGTGGAAAGTGCATCTCCGCGCGGGAGCCGGAGGCGGCGAGCACGAGAAATGGTTCCAGATTCAGGATCTCATCGTGGATGAGATACGAAAAGAGATGATCTTCCTGGGAGAGACAGTACTGCAGGTGCGACGAACAAAACCTTCGTGGCGTGTGGCATTGACGTTGATGCGACGCGGCGGCTAGATTTGGGAACGAAGATCTGATTTACTGATATCTAACGGAACATATGACAAGATATCAATTTTGGCCTCCGACCAACGGCAGTGACGCTAGTGGACGACTCGTGAGAGCGGTTTTGTGGAGGTCTTGAGGATGTCGATATTCAGATGATAGACGTTTATGATAGACGATGACCACAGAGCATCTGGTCATCGATATTAATGGACCGGCACTTTTAATTAAACAGCTTGGAAACGCTCTGACTAACCGCTGTTGACCTGTTCGTCGCGGCTCAAATCTGAGATGCACTTGCGGGGTTGGTAGGCTCATGGGCGTCCGTTGGACTGCAAGCACTGCCTCCAGTGGTGACAGCGGTCGGTTGTGGGTTGGTATCACACGATGTGGCATTTTTCCCGTTCGTGTCCCTGAGCCATGGTTTTGACTGCATACGGGATCGTCGAAATGACAAGCGACGTACTTGGATGAAGCCGTGTCTCGTTCAAGTAACGGTTTGAAAATATAGTACCCCGAGAAGACTCCTGCGAGACATGAGTTGCGTTGTACCAACATTGACGGTGAGCAGGTCACTACCTGTCAGACCGGCCATGATATAAGGGAATGCGCGCTGCGACATGACTGCAGAGTCCAGAGCGAGAAAGGTAACTGAGACGCCCCACCAACGTCGAGGGGCGAAGATATCGAGATCAAGCTTGATCGGCTTATGTAAGACATGGCTCAAATCAAGTTCCACACCGCAGAGTCTCGTTGTGGCCACCTCTATCAGCTCGTTTCGCGAAGTCAACTTGACCCTGGGGCACCCCTCATCTATTGCAGCGTATCGTGGAAGTCTACTGGATAAGCATGACATGCGGTCTCCGACCCTAAGGTCGCATCATGAGTGCGACCCTTCTCACGGGACCCCCAACTTCTGAAGGGCCTGGGCGGCAGCAATTTCTTTGGCCGCATTCTTTGTGCTAGCGCTCCCCCTTCCTTTCTCTACGCCGCTAACTAGAACCCGACGGTTAATTACACTTCAAGAGGATAGTAGAGAATATGTGACTGACTCATGCACACCGTGGTGAAGGTGGGACAGTTGGCGGGACCAGTCTGGCTCTCAACCCACGATAGAGCGTGTACCATTTGGTTCCCCTGGAGGTCTGTTGTGCATTTAAGAGTAGAATGGTATCAGAAGTGATGTTTTAACTTGCAGTTGTTCAATCTGCGGAGGCCTGTACAATGACACGGACATGAGAGACGATCTTGCGGACTGAGTGAGCTCATACTTACTCATGCTGTGGAAACTTGTGCGGAGGTGGGCCTAACGATTCTTGAGTAGTGTAGATGAGATGCAGCAATGCGAACATTATTTTGGTCTTTATACGACGAAGAGAATAGATGATCGTTTGAAACTTCAAGCGCCAACGGCTCCGGCATTCTCAAAACGCAGGCTTTCCTAGCACTTGAGGATAGATTTGACATGACATAGTGGAACGCCGAGTCAAATTACAATCATAGCGGCGAGGCCGGCTGGCTAGTTTGGCCGCCGGAGTGAGAACTGCAAGGTAGTGTTGTAGTTAGTATCGCCCATTTGTACAGAGCATGCGGACCGGGGCAGGCTCTTACCTCTACCACCAAAACAATTCCCATGGCTTGAAAGGACGTGATAGTTGAGACATTGAGCCATCTACGACGCTCTTTCTTCTGACAGACCGCCCTTCCACTCGTCCCGTCGGGCATCGACTTGAATGGCGCGTGTCATTGGCCGATAGAAGTTCAAGCCGATAGAGTTACAAGAGAGTGAAAGAGTTCAGTGTCGAAGGAGATCAGTAATACTCATGATCATAGAGCCCGGCTACGGACCGACGCCGCATCACATTTCACTGAATCTCGCTACACCTGATGAGCGATCGTGTTACGCTTTCACCGTACGATGCATGATGTCCGGTCAGCAGCGGAACGAAGAGAGCAATGTCACAGGTATGCACCGGACTACTGACATATATCATTGTGATTAGTGTCATGTCTTGTGGAGCGGAACTCTATTGGCGGCCATCCTCTGGCGCGGTCGGGCGCACACTTGTTGGTTTCCAACAGGTTCACGGAACATCCATCAGCGCCATACACGTGTATGATGCGCAGCTCAGCGTGATGTTCGAGCCCATGCCTGGGAAAAAGTGTCGGTAGGGTCCGGTACAAGGCGGACACGGTAGAACTACGAGTTCCTGGTCCGACCTCACGACTTGCGGATAGCGTCAACGGGTTTTGTCCCGCTAGCGCTCGGATCTAAAGCCTCAGATGCCCGTGTCTGCTGTGCGCACTAACATGCACGGTGTTGAGGGAAGATGTTAGCCGCCCATGAAAGCCGAACAAGAGCGACCGGTGAAATGCGGTGACTTGCTGGCATCATCGGCAACTCAGTGATTGACCACATTCCTGTTTCCAAGCTGGAGTTTCTTTAGAGGAAAACCCATGCCTCTTGAATGGTATCCACTCGCCTTCTCAATGCAAGGTATTGCGTACAATATATCGGACGGACTACGACCGTACCCAGCAAATTGGTAATGCCAAGATGCCAGCGGGAAAGGAAAAGGCACAGTTCCGAAATTGCAACAGATCGCAGCCAAACTTTGCAGTGCGGATAGTATATCTGTTACAATCAAGAATTGTATTGAAACGCCTATCGACGAATTGTAAGTTCCAACAGTGGGGCAAGGACCCGATACAGGTTTCAATGCATGGGTCAACGACTCCGAGGACAAGGGGCAGAGATGGTGGCTGGAAAATCGTGGTTGCTAGCACATAGTTGAAACTTCGTAGTCCAGATTTCTAGCAACTTGCGACAGCTAAAACCTTTAACGGAATGCTGACGATTGACCAAAGCTGCGAGATCGTAAAATATGGAGTACACGAGCTTCGTACATAGTATCATTAACACGGAGGCAATCTCGAGGAACCATCAGGAGATTACGTCATCCTTTCCCAGGCGCTGACTGCATCTTCGCGGCACAGTTAAACGCTGCAACTTGTAGCTGACCTGGCCTGTTTCGATCCAACGTTGCCGGTATTTGTTAATCCGATTGGGTTTCGGTGCTCTTCAAGATCTTATCCGGATACGCCATGGAACTTACAGCAGTCCGGTCGTCGGAGACAGCTTGTACCAGCTCCGGGCTTCATTTTCGCTCACGGTCGCTTATCCCTCACATCGATCGGACGTGGAACAGAGAATTCGTAAGAGATGAAATTCCTCATCTATCAGAGACCCAACAATATGGGATGATGGTTCTACGATGCGAATAGATATTGTGTGTGCGAGGACTACGTCCATGCCAGTCCACTACCCCCCAGAATATCGGGCAAACAGTCAAATGGTTCCATCCTCCTCGTCCGTCAAAATAGATCTAATGATTCTCGAGGTTTGTCAAAGCCTTGACTGCCTCCTTGGCCGCCATATTTCTAGCCTTCTGCTTTTGCCCCCCTTGGCCTTCACCAATCACTTCTCCCTGCACTGTAAGACGGATCATGTCAGAACTAACTTCGTGCAGATTCTGGCGGGCGTACGCACGTCTACACCTGGACGTCCATATGGTATCATGGCGGGGGCCTGATGGCTTATCTTCCCAGACTAGAAGATGAAGCTCATTGCGCTGTTGCAAGACTATCGCAATGCGATCATAACACTGTCAAAGGGACGTTCAAAACAGGGATGCACGACGCACGATTGTTCAGCGCGACAACGCCGTCGTCTAGAAGATTCTGAGTCAGTTTCGACTTTCAGCAAAGACGAAGTCAGCCCCTACTCACCGGTAGACATCTCACACAGACACTGTGTGTAGTGCACTGGGGTTGAGTCCTACCTCATCGCCTGCGAACTATATACTCATGAACTGATGTTCTCCTCGCGCCCTCTGACCCTAAAGACATGCCAAACCCTTTGCCATCACGCGCGGAGAAGTTAACGTTGAGAGCGGCTCTCGATATAGTCATGGGGACTCGGTTTGACCGGGTTGGTCGTTCAACGAATCATATGAAGTCTGCGACTTGGTGACATCGCACCCGAATGAGCTGATGACGGCATAGGAGGCGGGACAATGAGTATTGATGGACGACAAAGCTTCACGCCTTCAGTTACACGACTGGACTGCGACGGGGAGCAACCGATTCAGTAAGCAGGGATAGCTATACATCGACTGGACAGGAGCGCTGCAGCGTGTAGGAAAGGAAAGACATCGACGTGTCTCCCATTTCATGACCTAGACGGCGGTCCACACAAGGCCTGCCATCATGCACTATCCCGCATGGGAGAATCTCAAGATCTGGTAGTCAACTCACACCTTTCGCGGGAGCTGCAATGACATGGTGCTAGCGAAAAATCTTCATCGATATGGCTGCCGTCCTTCGGCACCTCTCAATGCTAGCTGAGAATGAATACTGCTGCCTTCTTGTGGCAACCTTTTACCAATTAGACGCGTTGTAACCTTGAGGTAACCCCACAGCATGGCTGGCGCATTGTGCCAGTATGCGATAGCAATACCCAGCAACGTTCTGGCCAATCACCATATGCCGTGTAATTGCACACAGCTTAATGCTAGACCTACCCCGCAGTAATGCAGCTTTTGGGTTTCGGACATCAGGATCTGCTCCGACGGTTCGCGGGAGCGGGAGAAGATCCGTTATTACTATGCTGATCAATGAAACCAATCTTGCGAGACCAGATAGGTTCACGGATACTTAGCTGGTCAGTTGTGCTCGTGAAATTCCCAGCTGGACGGTCACATGGAGATATGGAAATGATTTATACGAGCATGTTGCAACAATTAGAGAGGAAGGTTCTACTCGCCCACAAACCGTGCTAATATACAATACAATACTAAATAATGTTCCAACATGCACGTCACGGTCTGGTTAGCCCCCTGTGGATTCAGGTGAGAATAAAATAAAGGCTGGACGGGAGAAAGACACTCACAGCGATATGCACGACATCAGTTCTTTACTAGCCCTGAGCTAGCGCATTATTGGCCTGCGCTGCTGCTACTTCGCGAGATGCATCTCGGCTACCGCCCATACCTGTGCCATACAGCACTCCATCAACTACAGATGTCATGTACCTTGAGAGTACTTCAACCACCGAGGCATACTGAGCACATACTGTATACCTGCGACGTCCATGTGGGTGCATGCTGGGGACCTGCGCATGTATCAGACCATTGTAGGCCGCCGGCCCTCCCCATGCGTTGCAGGGTGTTGTTGAGAGTTTGGCCTGCATGGCGGCACGGATTAGTGACCTGTGATAGTGCAGCATCCCTACGCGACATAGGCTCACGAGAAGACATTATCTTGACGAGTTATGAAGGTATGAATGGAGGTGCGAGAGCGGTGGTCGAAGCCGGGACAGACTATTTGAGGGATGGGGAACTTACACTTGCCAGACATGTATCTTTATAGATCCCAACCAAGGAGACCTGTGTGCGATGTTCCGACCCTCCTGGAGCGATATCAGCGTACCCAAGTACATCCAATGTGTCTCCGAAGTATTTTGAGTCATACCTGATAGAGTTAGGGGGACTGTACATTGTGCATGGGAGATCGGAAGCACGAAATCCGGATCTGTACCATAAGACGATTATGTGAGACACTCATCTCGATTCCCGGGGAGACCAGTCCACGAACTCCGCGGGTGATTGCGGTATTGCAGTTGCCATCCGATATCCTCGGCGAGTGAACACAGAAGACTGCCACGAAGGCAGACATTGACCCGCCCCGATTTCCAACAGCTTGTTGTATTTGTACCAGAAGGCAGGGTTTCAAAAGACACGCCCGTTGACTTAGATACCTACAAAATCAGTACGAGCAGAAGGGCGCCTTGCCCAGGACGCCAATGGTTACCCAAAAGCCACCTTGAGCAGAAAATCCGAAAAGGGCGAGATGCATGACAGGGCTACGTCGCTTTGGTGAACAGAGATCAGAAACATTTCTAGACTCTAATGTTCCACGCATAGTATGACGATATCCCAGTTACACCAAAACCCGGAGACGTATAACATTTGGGTGGAGGAAGGGGCTGAGCCGCCATGCGTATGTTCCGCATCAGTCTGTGAACAAGGATATCAGCGGTCCGAGTTCGGAGTCAGTATTCCGATGAGCGTCATTTATACGGGAGAGAGAACTGTGCATGTAGGTACCCGAGCATGAGATTCTCTGCGTGGCCGATACAGTGCATGTAAGCGAGTGGCTGCGCAATGGCCAATGCCGGTGTCATGGGCCTCTGTGTACGCGGCCAAACAATGATCGAAGAATCAAGAGGTAGCGACGGCCTGAGATGGCAAGTACGCAAGAACGATTTTGGGGCGCCGCTGATCTGAGTCCATTCCTGGCCAAGCACCCGGTCAAGTGTGTTGCGCGTGTGACAGAGGATTACGAACCATATCCACCCGTAAGTGTCTTTCTTCCGCCGGACGGTCTGAAGTCGTGGCGATGTGAACTATGCGGCAGGTGCCCTTGGACTCCCTAGATGGGGACGCACGGCAGAAACATTTGAACAGTATTGATGGCGGGATGTACGCTCGGGTATTATCAAGACACCGGGGTTTCGAGGATACCTCCGCCGGTCATGATCCGCTGCACAGCGTGCCCGAATATGGTGGTATGATCCCCGCATATGGGAGTCTATTGTTTGCTTATCAGAAGTAAGCGTATGATAGCTTTGGGGACATACGATTCACGTAGCCCGGACTAAATCGTGCGTGTGTAGTGATCAAAGGTCCGGCAGCAGGGCAGTTGCGCTAAGGAGAGCTCTTAGGATGCCAGTACACATTGATGGTCGAGCATGCGGCACAGGCGGTTCAAACTGTGATTGTCATAGCCAAAGAGTTTCTTTGCCCGCAGACCGGGAGATGGGCGCGCTCCGTGCGGGCAGGAGATGACTATAGGTGCCTTTGATTTGCTCGATATGCCACCAAAAGGCTTTGATGATAAGGCCCGGAACTTGGACAGAATGCATGAGCGAGACTCACGGGACTTTACGGTGTTTCTAGACCGCCAATAAATTCTTGTGCCGTGACAGCGACTGGCTCATCGTGCTTCTGAGTCCGGATTACGAGTGAGTTGCGGAAGAGGGCACGGTTGTCCAGTCCGATGCGAGGTTCTTCCAGGACTGTGATCGATGAGGCGCATCAGCGATGACTCCCGCCGTGTGTGGGCAATGCGAACAGCTCGTGGACTATCCGCGGAGACTGAGTGACCTCATGACCATGCCATGGCGCCCCAGGGAACTCCGGAGCGACAGGCGCCTGGCGAACACGAGGCATTTACTAGAGCTGTTCCGCAACCAGTCCTATTGAGCCATCTTCTCGCATTGGCGCAGAAATAGGCAGACCAATGAGCACCACCCGCTCACCGAGCGGTACTGCTCTGTGTAGTTCCGCCGAGGCCAGAGATTGAGGACGTCATAGCGGGAATGGATGAAAGATTTCTCGGTCCCACACTGGGCTGGGGAGTCCGGGGATGCGCTTTAATGTGGCGCCAAGACTGTGCTTTGTTAGTATGAGGCAACTGTCTTCGTGATACCGAGAGACCCATCAAGATAGATGAGTATACCTCGCGCGCAGCGCCGTAGACATACAGTATGACGTCCGGACACGGTGAGGAGGGAGGTAGTAGCATCAGAATCCGGTGGAGTTAAAGATCCATGGCATAAGAGTGCAGTGCCTATTGGACGGCTGCTGTGCGCCGGCGCCGGCAACGTATCCAGACGGCAGGCGACCTAGTCTCCATAGTTGCAGGCAGCTCCAATGCCTAAAGAGTAAAATTTAGCGCGGAGTACATAGCGGTCCTCTGAAGATGAGTTGCTGAAATTTGAGTCGTGACATGAACCCATGTTTCAATGCAAGTAGCCTCGGATGTCTATTCCGATCGGACGAGCTGTGCTAGGGGGCGCCGGAGTTGGGTTGACCGTTGGCGGGACGTTTGGTTTCTCCTGCACAGTTTATGAGATAGACTGTCGACAACACTTGGAAGATCCTACTGAACGATTTCAATGTGCCATGGGAGTATATCTTTGCAAAACAAGAACGAGGTACTCATCACCGGGAGTAGAAGAGTCCGTTCCCTAGATAGCTACTGAACCAGATACACGCATGGTCGTGCCTTGCGCCCTGTGAGCTGAGTCCACTGAGGTGCGCACCAGCACAGCTGTAGAGTGCGATATCGCCGCCTCGATCAGGCATTCGGGTCCACCAAAAGAGAGCTAAGGCCGAGACCATGTGCAGTCGATGTGTCAACGAGCCTCGTGCTCTTGCATGCGGTGTTCCCTCGCCTATCTCAGAGTTATGCAAGTGGTATCCTCTGCCAGTTGGTCGAGTCATGAGTATAGTTCGAAAGAGATGAATGTTGTCCAGGAATATTTGGCCACTAGCGAGGTGGCTGGTCGCGAGCCCGGCGCGGCTGTGACATACAGTAGACGCCCGTCGGCAAGCGCTACGACGAGATCGCACTAGCACTCCTGACATCTGTATCCGCCCTAATGCTGCGGGTCGCAGTCAAAGCGTCATTTTTTGAGACGTTCTCATGAGATTTCTGTTGCATGTACAAATTTGTCGCTGAGACCTCATCAGAATCCAGAGACCGCAGACGCAGAGACTCTACTAGAACTTGAGACATATGTTATGTAACATAGCCCGAATCGGGATATCTGCACGACCACGATAGCAGCTCGTCGACGGGGCAACAACCTGAACGTCGAAGAGACCTCGTCGCAAGGCAAATTTGCACAGATGAATAGCGGGTCGAGGAGATTGCTCTGAACGCTTTGCAAGGGCTGCGGTTGGCGCAATAGAGAATTAGCGTGACCCGTTTCCAGAGCCTAATTCGGGGTCCTCCGGGTGGCTGTCGAACGAGGGGGCATCAGCGCCCTTGACAGTCCCCATCTCCCTTCTCCTCCTCCCGCCATCTCGCCCTCGTCGTACCTCGCAGTCCCGAGACAGACTTGCTCATTTCCTTTCGTCGCGTCGTCCGCTCGCTTCGTTACCAACGAGCGGCTCTTCGTCGCTAGCGGCACCCTCTGACTGTTCCCACGCAACTTGCCATCAATTGCCGTCCAGGCCCATCCCCTTCTTCCTCCTTTCCCATTCTTTTCCCGTTGATTGCACGGTCAGTTCGTTTCCAGTCGTCTTTTTGACCTTCTGCGTGCGTGACGCTAACGGCGACCCCTGTTAGAGAGGTCCAAGCGCTCTCGTATTCTCCCAATCAATCCGCTTCCCACCACCCCAAGCTCAAAAGCCATGTCTCAGTCACCGCAGGGAGATATCCAGGAGAAAATCGCCGCCGCGCGGCGTGAGGCAGAGAGTTTGAAGGAGAAGATTAGAGCGAAGCGGGAGTCATCAGCGGATACTAGCCGTCAGTGCTCCTCCATTCCACACGATGGTCCCCCCTTGCTGACTCATCGGGCGTTGCTGCCTGCACAGTACGCGCAATGGCGGCCGAGGTTGCTGCTTTGCCCAGGATTGTGATGCGCCCGCGGCGGGCTCTCCGTGGTCACCTTGCAAAGATCTACGCAATGCACTGGGCGACGGACCGGAGACATCTTGTCTCGGCCTCGCAGGACGGCAAGCTGATCGTCTGGGACGCTTACACGACAAACAAGGTTCACGCGATCCCGCTGCGGTCTAGCTGGGTGATGACGTGCGCGTACGCGCCATCGGGCAACCTAGTAGCCTGCGGTGGTCTCGACAACATCTGTTCCATTTACAACCTGCACTCGAAGGAGGGCAACAACGTCAAGGGTGCGCGCGAGCTGAGCGCGCACTCTGGCTACCTGAGTTGCTGTCGTTTTCTCAGTGACCGCCAGATCGTGACCAGCTCCGGCGATATGACCTGCATGCTCTGGGACATTGAGGCTGGCGTCCGGGTAGTTGAGTTCAGCGACCACACTGGGGATGTCATGAGGTATGTCATGCACTGTCATACTAGAGGGAGAGTTCCCTAACGGTTTCATGATGTAGCTTGTCGCTCGGTCCCAATCAGAACGTTTTTGTGTCGGGCGCTTGTGACGCTACTGCTAAACTTTGGGATATCCGCAGCGGCAAGGCGACACAGACTTTCACTGGCCACGAGTCGGATATCAACGCCGTCAAGTAAGTTCCGATCTTGGTGCTATCTGCACTTAATCTCATATCGTTGTTAGCTTCTTCCCCAACGGTGATGCATTCGCCACAGGTTCAGATGACGCGTCATGCCGGTTGTTCGATATCAGGGCTGATCGGGAACTCAACTCCTTCACGCACGATAACATCCTGTGCGGTATCACTTCCGTCGCATTCTCAATCTCTGGCCGCATTCTGTTCGGAGGCTACGATGACTGGACTTGCAATGTCTGGGACACGCTTAAGGGAGAGCGTGTCGGCGTCCTGACTGGCCATGAGAACCGGGTGTCCTGTCTCGGTGTCAGTGCTGATGGAATGGCACTCTGCACAGGCAGTTGGGACAGCACTCTCAGGGTTAGTCAACTTTATCATCATTCCATGTCTGTATATAGTTACTTATTCTCGTCGACGACAGGTCTGGGCATAAGCCTTATCATTTGGATTCCCCTTGTTACCATACCCCACCATTCGACAACAGCGCGCCTGTGCCATCGTCCATTCTATTCGTCTCTTTATATGGTATATCTTTACTGCTCTGCCGCGCACGCCCCCCGGCGAACGCTCTAGTCTGTCCTTACTCGTCTCGTTAGCACCTTCTTTATAGTAACATCGGAGAGGCATCATTCTTGTGACATACAATTTATCTGTCAGTACGGCTCTTTTCGATTGCACTGCTCCGCGCTGTCCCGGTTCCTTACTTCCCTACTCTCCGTTCTCGTCAACTATATGGCAGATACAGAATCTATGCTTATAATCCAATTCTGATATGACACGTATGACTACATGGCGATGCATGGAAGTAAGAACGTGCCTGGCAGTGAGATGCGTACTGGCGCCACGTGCATTATTGAAGCGTTGAAGACGCCGAGCGGGATGGCACGCAGCACGCCAGCGGATGCGCACTCTACAACGTGTATAATCACCTTCGAAACTTGATCCATCTTGACGACCTCTAGCACGACTGGAACGACATTCGTAACGAACTATGTCTGAAGACGACCGCGCAGCGAAGGCAGCCCGCGCTCGCGCACTGGTTCGTTATGCTACGCGCCGTCTACGTTGCTTCCGGCTCATTTATCGCGGTTGATGCCATTAGCTGAAGAAACGGCAGGCACAGAAAGCTGCTGGTGCATTTGTCTCTACAGGCTCGGGTATCGCGACCCCGACATCACCTCCAGCGCGGGCGTACTCGCCAGCCCTCTCTGAGGTCTCCGTAGTACCCACGGAGGACGACAAGAATGAGCGGAACGTGGGAGACCTGTAGGTATATACTACTGTTATACGAATTGGGACGCTGTTCTGATCACTATATGCGCCTCGGTGATGCAGATTCTCGAAGGGTCAAGTGGGGAACGGCTCTGATATCCCTTGGTTGTCCTCGCTCGCTCGTGTGGAACCGACGCCTCCCCCGACGCCCCCCGTGCCGATATCGCCTCCGCCGGCTACGTCTCCCCCTGCTGCATTTGTGGCTTCGCAAGCTGTCCAGGAGGACCTGTCGTCGGTTGTACAGGACTTGCGGCGCAGGGTCTCACAATTAGAGTCAGAAAAGGCAGGACTCGCTACATCGCTGGAGCAGAAGAATGATGCGGAGACACGTATGTGTAAGGTTTAGGACTGGAGGAGATTATGCTGACTTGTCTGACAGGTGCGCTGCAGACTGAGCAAGCGCTGCAAGCTGAGCGGGAGAAGTCGCACAAACTGCAAGAACTCGCCCGACGTCTGGAGGGCGATATTCGTCAATTATCCGAAGAGGTGAAACACAAGGACGCGAGCTTGACCTCCCTCTCCTCTGAGAAAACTTCGATTGAAGCATCCGTGCGTGACGTCACCCAGCGTCTTGAGGGGGAGGTCTGCAAGTTCTCTGAGGATGCTAAGCGCAAGGATGCGAGCTTAGCCTCGCTTACAGCTGAAAAGGCTGCTCTAGAGGCATCTGTTGAGCGTCTCTCGACAGTCGAAGCTAGTATGTTCTCACTTGCTTGGTACCTCCTGTTGTCTGATTAGGGCTTTTAGAGGCTCAGGACACGGAAACAGCCCTAAAGGTTGAACGCGCCAAATCCGGCAGTTTGAGCGAGCGTTTACATGAACTGGAAGGCCTCGTCGAGAAGTCGTCGCACGAGATCCAGCAACAACAGCAGACTATATCACTATTGGTCTCAGAGAAGACCTCCTTAACGACCGCTGTAGAGCGACTGGAAGATGCAGAGTCCAGTACGTAGTCCGTTACGTTATCCTCTCTAGGATGAATGCTGATCGCGTCTCAGGACTCAAAGAGGCTGATAGGTTGCTCAAAGCAGAGCGGGCTACTACGCAAGACCTGCGTGCACGTGTCATGCAACTTGAGGCTGAGGCGCAGGATTCGTCTTCGAGCATCGCGGAGCTTTCTGCTAGCGAAAAGGAGCTTGCCGACAAGTGTCGAGAGCAGGTAACTTTTCGCCGGGTTTGGTGTTCATTTCGGCACGGTACTGATCAACCATATATAGGAACGGGAACTTCATTTATTACACACGACAGTAAATGACCTCCGGGCTCAAGCGGAACATCATGAAAGACGCGTGCGGGAGCTGGAAGAGCAAATCCAGAGTGACGACCGAGCGGAGCGCCTCGAGGCTACGCTGCAAAATACCCAGGACCGTGCAGATGAACTCGAATTTCAGCTCTCCAAACTGCAACAGGTGAGGATGACCTGCGGGCGTAGTGTTTTGTGCGTGTCTCTAACGCACCTCAATGGACAGACACACGTGGCACTTAAGAAGGAGCGCGATGAACTGGAAGTGAAGGTCATAGAGACAGCTGCATCGGAGGCCGTCCTGCAGACGCGCTATACCGAGCTCGAGAAGCAAGCGGTGTCCACACGAGAAGAGCTCGATTTAACCACGTCCACCCGGGATTCTCTGAGACAGGAGTTGGATACATTGCGCTCGCAGGCAGTCGGCAGCCAGAAGGACGTCATGGAATTACAGAGTAAACTTTCACAGCTTACGACAGAGCTCAAGGCCAGCACACGGCAACTTCAGCAGACACAGGCCGAACTGACCGCAGCCACTCGGCGCACCGATGAAGCGGAACGCACTCAAAAGGAGCTGCAGCAGGAGGGGACGAACTTGATGCGTTCCTTGGACGAGGTACGGCCGAAAATCGTCGAACTGACAAATGCCAAGCTCGAGCTGCAAGAGAAGGTGGAGGGCTTGCAGGCTGCGCTCAGAAGCCGGGACACCGCAATCAAACAACTCGAGGCGACTGTGGAGAGCTTACAGACGGAGAAGACCCGGGCGGATGAAGAGGCGCAGGCGAAAGCTGATGGCGAACAAGCATCCTACGAATCGCGACTCGCACAGCTACGGGAGTCGCTCGATGCTCTGCGCGATGCTAGTACAAGGCAGGAAGAGGAGCTTGTATCCAGAACCCAAGAGCGCGATTACGCACGCCTAGAAATCCAAGGCTTGCAGGCAGAGCTTGCTCGACTCACCTCGATCATTGCATCGCATACCTCCGAGCTGGAGTCTCTCCGTCACGCAATCTCCGAAGCCCAGCAAGCACATGACATGACGCGCGCCTCCCTCGAGCAAGCACAGGACGAATTGGACGGTTATCGCGAGACGCTCATGGCACGCGATGCCGAGCTTGCACAGGCTCGCAGTGCTGCAGCCCAACAGGAGGGTCGCTTGACTCCGAATTCGGAAGTGGACAATGAGCATGTCCTTGCGCTCTCGGAGGCACAGGCGCGCGTACGAGAACTCGAGGGCACAGCCTTTGACGCAGACGCACGTGCGCATGCAGCGCAACGCCGCGTTGCCGAACTTGAGGACGAGCTCTCTCAACTCCTGAGTGCTCCACAGGCCTCTCGCAACGCTGGCCGCCAAGGCCAGCGCCGTGCGGCGGGCCGCCCGCAACACACTACAAGACCATCCTCCCGACTCTCAAAAGCGTCAGAGACCCCCTCGCTTTCCGTATTCGACGGTCTGTCCCCGGAGACGAAGCACAAGAGGCGTGTCAGTTTAGGCATGCTGAAGGCTCGTATTGACAGCGAGCTCGCCGCAGCGCGGTCAGGGCTCCCAATGGTTGTAGAGGATGCCTCTGCACTATCACATGCGCACATGGCTGCCGGGATGAAGCCCCAGTTCATGGACGAAGCGCACGTGTTCTGGTGCAGTGCATGCCAGGGAGACCTTGTCGTGCTATGAGGAGCTCTGGGTCTTCGCTTCCATTTCACCAATACCGGACGCTTGCTGCTATTTCGAGCATGCTGTAGATAATTCATGCAGGACATGACCAAAAACCTGGCTTGTACCACGCACCGTCGCTTGCTGGCAGCTCTGCGTGTAGGGGTCCCGATCAATTCATGACTTTCTGAGGAGTAATCTTGAGTGCACCGGCGGGTAAATGGCCCCTCAGACAATATTTGCCAACGGTCTAAGTATGTGAAAACGCACTCCATGCGCGTAGCTGAATGCCTGAAATAGCATTCATTGATCAGGCCGCTAGAAAGCGATCTCATCTCTGTGAGAAGGACAAATGCCACTTGACGCAGGCTTGTGATCAAAGTGCGGGCCAGCCCGCAAACGGTAGGGAGGCTCTCCAAATATTTCATCATCTCTACATCGCGCTATTCACTGGGACGTTTTCCGGCCGCCCGGTTGTCGTCTGCTCTCATCGGTACGACAAATACGGATGAGTCTTTGGGTCATCTGGATCAACGACCCACCGCAGTGTGTATTGCGGCGATGATCTGCCCACAACGTCAGGCAGATCTGCTAGTTCATCTCCTTCCTAAGTCACCCAGTCGAAACTAGATGAATGAAATGGCGACACTTGCTTTCGCCCCAGGCGTATGTTGCATCAAGGTTGTGCAGCATTCTGGAGAGCCTGCGGGGACGATCGAGGCGATTGTAGGCATAGAGACATATGTTATTCGTCCTCCGTCTATCGGGTCTCTGAATCAGAATATTCTATTGTTTTTCTCGGACGTCTTCGGCCCCATGTACATCAACAACACGCTTGGCCAGGACTACTTTGCGTCTCGTGATGAGTCGAAATTATAACAGCTCGACAAGAAGAATATCTGGCACCAATGTTCTTTCGGTTTACCCAGTCCTTGGGAGTAGACTATCTTGAGGGCAATCCGATTATGTCACATCTCCGCAAGCCTGGCTTCGAAAAAGACGTTTGGATGGAGCCCAACAGAGCCCGTGCACAGGAAATCATTCTTATGTGTATAGCCTCTGTCAAAAAATACAGTAGTATTGCATCAGTTCGAGATGATCACACCAGTAATCTAACAGTTACGATATCTAGGTACACCGACTACTCAAAACATGGCTGGATGTATGCGACTACAACTTTGTTTCCAAGCTAGTCTCATCTCACCCACCAGGATACTGCTTCGGCGCGTCATATATAATGGAGTTGGGCGCAACGGATTGGCTTGCCGAAGGTAGCACTCATCTGCATCCCCTTTCGCAATTGCTCAATATCTCGTCCGCAAGCACATTTCACATGCCACTTCAGAAAGGTGAAGCTTGAGGGCTGATGTAAGCTATCTGCAGACCCGATTTTCTTGTCATATGCAGACAAGCGACTTGGGAGCGCAGTGCATGCAGTATATCCGACCTACGAACTTTTTATATTGGACAGAAATTGACTGCTCTTTGCCCACGGAGTCTCGTCTCTCCTGGTCGCAATGACGGCCCTATACTAGATTCAGGTATTCGGCGGAGTTGAACACGGCTACGCAGTAAGGGGCAACGATACGGACCGCCTCGCCAGTGAGTACACATTATAGCTATGTAAAGGGTGCGGATACTTACATGCCTGGGATGGGCAAAGGAGCAATGCGCCGAAGCCATCATCAGCTAGTTCAACAACTACACATCTTGAGGGCCTAGAGATTTGACCCTTGCTCTGGCCGATCCGACTGATCCGCCTAGTGCACGGTTGTGGCAGCCTAACAAATAAATCCGGAACTCCATTACAATCAACCGCCAACCTTGGAGGGAAATTCTGACCCGAAGCTTCCTTACACGAGAGAATTCATCTCGTGAGAACTAACATGAGTGTTGCTTTGTCACCAAACCGCCAGAAACCCAGGGTCCTGCTGCATATAGCTATCATATCGCCGCGAACATTGCGCATATGCTCGCAACATCTCATCTGTATCACGAAACTTCTGTAAGCTGACCTGTACCTAGCTCTTCGGAGGTATGACACATAACCCAAACTAATGACCCTCGGAACTCATGAGGTGGAACCGAAACTCCGGTCAGGCAATCCCGGGCTATATTTATGGTACAGTTATGCTTACAATTCAATTTTCGATGCTTTATATGTGCAGACGGCGTCCCACACATTGCACCTTGATCAGAGACACCTCTGATACGTGAATCCCACGTCGCGCAGCATCTATCTCCCTACTCCTCAGTCGTTGGGCACACCATGTCGACACTTGCAGGCCCTCCAGGTGAATGTTGCATCAAGACCGTCCAACACTCCGGGACTCCACGAGGAAATGTAGAGAAGATAGTGGACGTGGAGACATATATATCACGCCCTCCAGGTCTTGAAACCTCTGAGCGATATGAGAAAATTCTCCTTTTCTTTTCCGATGTATTCGGCCCCTTGTACATCAATAATCGACTGATCCAGGACTACTTTGCGTCTCATGGTAAGATTCAACTATTTCTTTGTCTACAGAATGTAATATTTTTTCGACAGGATACCTCGTTGTGGGGCTGGATTACTTCGAGGGCGATCCTGTTTATTTACATAGGGGAAAAGAAGGGTTCAATATCGGAGAATGGATCCAACCCAAGAGAACTCGGGCCGATGAACTCGTACCTAAATGGATTGATGCAGTCAAGGAGAAGTACGGTATGTCATTGCCTGGCGCATCAGAGCTTGATAAGCATTACTGATCACTAGGATAAAAATCCTCGTCATAGGCGCTCCTGATACCAAGTACACTACGGTTGGTATGTGGAATCGTACTGCTCTCGATTCTCTGAATATGATCGTTGTCATATAGGCCACTGTTTTGGGGCTCCATACGTTATGGATCTGGTGGCCAGTGACTGGCTTGTAGCAGGTAGTACTATCTCCAGTGCGAAACAGTGCGTCCAGCTCAACTTCTGCGTGATGAACAGGTGCTTTCGCCCATCCTGCGTTTCTCAACGAGGACCATTTTAGGAAGGCGAAAAGTGAGCAAACATCAGAGCCTGATTGATCACTACTGATCTCCGAAATTCAGAGCCGATCCTACTGTCGTGCGCAGGTGAGATCCACATGGCATGTGTACTGTTAATCAAGTAACGATGCCTATAACGATATTGGCAGAGATCGATCACACGTTCCCCCTTGAAGCTCGTCGCAAGGCGGAAGACATTCTGCTGGAGGTCAAGGCTCCCTATCACATCCAAGTTTTCGGCGGAGTAGAACATGGCTTCGCGATCCGAGGCAATGACAAAGATCAAGCTGCTAGTACGTGCTATCTCCCTCGTATCTGAAACTATTGATACTAGTCGCTGCGCAGAATGGGCGAAGGAACAGAGTGCTGAGGCGATCATCAGCTGGTTCAACAATCATTGTGCTTGACGGAGCAGTGTGTATCTACGGCGGCGTGGAACCAGATAGCGTTGGCTTATAACCTTGACTGAAACGGCTTACGCGCGTCTCAGAAAGTGGCGATAACATATCTTGGTCCCTGTCTTTCCTTGTCCTACTCAGGTCATTAGCGTCTGAGCATGTACGCATGTACGGTATCAACTTACGCGGGACAGAAAGATCAGTGTGTCCTCGGACATATCAAGTGCAAGCGCCGTTGACGTATCTTCCAGCCACGGTGGTCTGAGAACCGTTCTGATGCATGCGAGGCGGCAGACGATCGGATCATCGAAAATATCCGGAAAATCCTCCCGACGCGTCGAGCCGATTTGTGTAGTGACTTGTGCGTTGATATCTTCAAGCGTCTGTCGCGAGAGGAGATATTTGATCCGTCGCTGATTAAAGTCATAGATATGTGCGTTCTTGGTAGGTTCGTGGTATAAGACGAGTTTCGTGCCGAAGATGGCGTGCTGGCACGATCCGTGCGTTCGCAACATGAATGTATGTGGACCCCATTCCTTCCAGTCAACGTTAGCCCAGCCCCGATCATAGGTAGTGGCATTGAGCACTTCCAGCTCGTTGCGTTCTGCTTTCCCAGCATAGTGAAGAAGTAGCGGCAAAGGGATCAGATGTATGATACTGTCAACAGGACGACCGTACATGTCTCCCTCCCATATGTCCGGGCAGTCATTGACGTCAATCATGGGCTTTATGAAAGCTCGAGATCTTGGCATGTAGAAAGGCGCATGCTCCCTGAAGTATGGCGTGCCTTCCCAATGTGAGCCGAGGGTTGATAACTCGATATTCCTCGAGAGCATGGGCTGCTTGTAGTTCGGGAATCCAAGCTGACACACGCACGGCTCTTTCCTATGAAGTTTCGGGTGAAGGCCTCTGATGTCTTGATAATTGTAGATGAAGAGAAGAGGTCCTCCACGTCGATCGGTCCCTTCGTCGATTGCGCGATCTGCTGCCACGACGAGCATGTAGTAATCCGACAGGAAGGCACATTTCACCCAGTCAAACCCGGTCAACCACTGCAAGGTGTGACGTTAGCCTCCGAGTTCAGATCTATTAGAAGTGCGTACAAGATGCACGATTCCGGTCTTCCAATTCAGGATCATGATAGTCCTCGATGGAGAGCACACATAGTCAAAATTGAGCGCAAGAAAGTCACCATGCATATCGACGATCTTTCTAGGAACGGGTACCCCGAGTGTCATAGGGCCTGGGACAAGAATTGGCTCAACCGCTAGTGGGTGATAGTCTTCAAGGTTAATGGACCACAAGTGTATCCGTATCGGAGTGTCACTGTACAGATTCAGGGTGTAGGCGCTAGCGAGCGATCCGGATCCGCTCACTGGTGGTCTGTCGCCTCGACGAGAGCAATCAGATCTTCGGATGGGTTCAACCAGACCAGACCAGACCCCATCGTAAAGCGCATGTCAAAGTCTTGTCCCCATCCTTGACGAAAGCCGAGCTTGAAGCCAATGTCGGCGAAGTACCACTCCTTCGCAGAAAGCCCTCGAGTTGCGGATGCTAGCCGACGCACCCAAAGCGACTGCTCACGACCTTTTCGTGTGTAGGCCAAAAAGCCATCTCTCGGGGGTGCGACGACGAATATTGAGCCAGCGTCCCATGTCATAGTTGAGCTTGGCTGGAGATGTCTTCGTATGTTCTTAGGTTGCTTAGTCGCTCAGAAGTGCCCATGACTCCAGGAGGGCCATCTTCAGTAGCTGAGATAAACAGTTCAATTCCGTACAGCAAAGTGGTATCATTGTCGATGAAACTGCAGAGACGTTTGCAGACCTGATAATGTATTGATACACATCTAGCGAATTGGATGCGCGTTTGCACTCACCTGTCGGCACCGCAGCACGCTTTCCACGTCCAACATGTCACTTATGAGACAAAGTAACTCAGGAGGAAGACGATCTAGCATCTTCCCTTCTCGCTCAGCCCACAAAGCAGCAGTTACGGGTTCGCCATCTGGATAGGCGCAATGGGTGGTTCTTTGTAGTGAAGTTCCGTCAATCTCCGATGTCTTTCTATAGGCTAGTTACATACGTGCCACTAAAACTCTTAGCACATCCGACGCGTCACTACCACGTGCGCAGACTCCCTCACCACTCTCAATCTGACCCATAAGCGCTAAGCCTTCAGATCCTGCATGGCTTGTGAAACCCAAAACAGTACAAAAACACGTGTTTCGCATCCTGTTGGATCTTCGAGAGCCCTAGATTGACCACTCTCTCTTGGACGATAGATCCCTACGCTGCATGCCTACGCGACAATTTAGAGGTTTACGGACGAAGTTATCGAAAACTTCCAGCTAGATCGAGCACAACATAAATCGTCGGGCGACATAATGTACCGGAGTCAACGAACATACCTCCTTGTCCTGGTCAGCGAGGACGACTTTGTACAGCCTGAAAATAGTTGCGATATTGATAAGGAGTTGCATCTTCGCCAGGTTCCGTCCCACGCAAGCTCTGTTAATGTCGCATAGCTCATCTTAGCCAGATGGTAAACTAAGAAAAGATGGCCTTTGAGATACCTGGGCCCGACAGAGAACGGTATGAAAGCTTTTTTCATTAGTTCCTGTTGTTCTCGATCCGCTTCGAGCCAGCGCTCGGGTCTGAACTCTTCGCAATCAAGGCCCCAAACTTGCTCATCTCTGTGCGCGCTATATGCAGGCACACTCAGGATGGTACCTTCTTGGAAGGAATGCCCGAGAACCGTGGCGCCTTCTGGGCCTACAGTGCGCGGCAAATTCGCGCCTACAGCGGAATGAACACGTAGGCCTTCGTCGACGACTGCGTTAAGGTATGGTAGATTGTCGATCTTGTCGATAGGTGCGACGAACGAGTCTTCGTCCGAAGATACGTCAGCTAGCGCCCCGTCCAACTCGGATTGGAGGTTGCGTTGCACGTTGAGGTGACGCGCGACCCAGTAAACAGTAGCACAGGTCGAGCTAACGGACAAGCATGAGTAGTGTGCCATAGAGCGTACAGCTAAAGCGTTACTTGGAGATCGTATCAGACCCAGCGATGAGGAGCACTTGAGCCTCAGATGTGAGCTCCTCAGGTCCCATACGATTCCCATCGTCGTTGTGGCCCTGCAGCAGTTTGATCAGGAAGTCCTCGTAATTCTTCTTCTCATCACCACTGTCAGATGACAATGCGTGTAAGCGGCGCAGGACTGTAGTAACAGCCATAGACATGATTTTCCCCGCTGCGGCAACTCCATCGTCGAACAATGGAAGTCGCACTACAATCGGGCGAAGCCACTCTGGAAGATAGGCTAGGAACATCAGGAAGTCGGAGCGAGTGTTATTCGCGGAAATTGCAGGGATATCTTCCTCTTCATATATCCTGTCCGATTCCTGCGCAGTCTGGGCAACACCCAGATTTTTCATAGCTATGTCCACCGACCTGGCAACGCGTGCGGTGTCCCTGCCAGCGATAAGCATGCCGAACGGAGATCCAAATGCCAGATCACCTGCATAATATCTGTGTGAGTGACCGGCCTGATAGACATATGAAGACTTACTGATCGTATCAAATGCAAGGAGGTTAAACCCTACATTGGTTTGTCAGACTAAGCTACACCTTCTATAAAATCTACTCAACATGGCATGCAATCAAACCACACCTTTCCTTCACGCGTAGACCATTCCATTGCGCCATTGTGTCCTGTCAACACTACTCCGTCCTTTGCTCTTGCGCACATGTCATCCCACTGCGCGACCAATTGACCGACATACTTCTGCACATCTTCTTCAAACAACCGAACAGTCTTCGGGGCAAAGAGGTGAGAGACCATCCGTTGCTTCCGACCATGGGTAACCCGATCTCTTGTTGTGAAGATATCCGGGACCGAGAAAGTAGCCAACCCGTCGTAGAATGCGGACTTCGGCAGGGGGTCGATATGCGAATAAATCGTGCTAATGGCCGCCGGGGAGACTACCGAGATGTGATTTGGGCCGATGCGCATGAAGGGACCTGCGGCAGCAACGGGGTCGTCGTCTCTCAACGATATCCTCTAAGAGAAGATGTCACGAACCATGTTTTTTGTGCAAAAGATGTATGTCCGGGGAGCGGTTGCCTTCCCATACCTTATATGCCAACCACAGGTCAGTGAATTTTGCGAGGAACGGACCAGGGTAGGAGCGGAGACCATAGAAGTCAAGCAAGTACGTCACACAGGGGAACAGCAGTAGCGTGATCGATAAACAGAGGAAAAGTAGAGGCAATAAGATCGACACAAAGCCACTAAATGTGTATGTCTCTCGAGAGGTCAACGTAGTGAAACCGTCGATCATCATTCTCCAGTCCATGTTGTAGTTGGTGAACCGTAGGGCACGAAGACACTCTTCGGAGCGACTTTATACCATGAACGTCTTCGGCTTGCGGATGCTGTAGCGGCATAATGCCGCGGCTCGGTGATTCGGAGCAGGGTTTACTAGAAGAGGCTAATGCACCTGACGAAGAAAATGGCCATATGTGAACATCCCTATAGGAATGCGCCCTTGTGCGGCTTTGTCGTCCGTCATGTGTTCTGGGAGCGCCAGTCTCACATCGGCACGACAACATCTGCGGTGTTTTAGAAGACTTCGGAGAACTGGGTATGCCGAAGTCCATACATGTCATTGAAATCCTCGTACCAGCTCGTAAGCGAGATCTTCGATATTACAACGATGGAAAGACTTGTCCTGGCATTGCACGATTGGAGGAAGCGTAGGGACAGACAACAGCTAGGACTAGACTTCATATGACATCAGACAACATATTTCAGATAGATTGCTGAGGGGTTAACGGAGGTTGCAAAAATGCTCGTTATGGTAGAGTGCGAGACAGTCACTTGATTGGGCATCAGCTTCCGAGGTCAGGCACGCAGCAGACGCTTGCTCGTTGACGTGTATTCCCTGCAATGATAGCTGCTGTCGGACTCCGGGCGCTTTAGAGATCACGCACTATTTTTACAGCCGCTTCGGAGTTAAGAGTTGAGAAGCAAGGTCGACTTCGAATTTAAATACATGGAAGATCGCTTCCCATGTCCAAGCAGACCACTCTCCGCCCGCGCGCTATTCAACACCATCAGCTTTACGCAATGCCGTAGAACTCGAGGTACTGCTGCTCGAACAGCGGGACAGTATGACCGACGTTCTGAGCGAGGATGGCTTGGAAGCGAGGCCCGTATGTCGCGTTGGAGTAGCCCTGAGGGAGATACGACTCGCTGACGTTGGAGATTGGTGTGCTGGGGTAGTCGAAGACGGTCGTCCACTGCTTAATTTCTTCCCAGAAGTTCTCGGGGTAGAGAGTAGTGTCTCTATACAACGGGTCCACAATGAGCTACGTTAGAGCGAGGTGCCGAAGGGAAAGACGTACATCGTTCCGTGCCACACCTGCATTTTCGGGTACTCGCCGGTATATCCAGGATAAGCTGCGTAGACCTTCTGTGCCTGTTGGGCCACAGAGATTGGAATGGGTGAGCGGTACGATAGCACTTTCCGAGATAATGGCAACATACCCACTGCTGGCCTGTGAGGATCTCTTCTCCAGTGGAACATTGCGAGTTCCAGCTGTCATCAGGCTGGCCAGGGAGCGCGAAACAGCCGAACGCGACACCAGAGTCGACGACGCCAGCGCTAAAGACATCGGGGTATGCGCCCGCAAGCACGCTCGTCATCATCGCGCCGGACGATGTGCCGGCGGCGAAGACGCGGCCGGCGTCGACGCCCCAGTTGGAGATCGCGTACCGCACCGCGGAGACAATGCCAAGCGAGTCGCTGCCGCCGTTGTGCGTAAGCGTTGCGGTCGAGGACACGTCCCAGCACGTGCCGGAGTTGGGCGAGCTGGGGAAGAGCACAACGTAGCCGTACGTCTCTGCGAGCTGCGCGTACTTCGAGCCGGAGTAGTATGCCTGTGCGGTCCCCCCGCAGTCTGGAAAAGCTCCATCAGCATGGACTTTCAATGCGTGCTAAAAGGGACGTACAGTGGGACGCGACGATCAGAGGCGGGTTGCTGGCGACCCGAGCAGGCTTGTAGACATACATGCCGACATTGGTAGGGTTTGTGCCGAAATTAGTAATCTGGTGGAGAGTGGACGCGGGGATGGAACTAAGACCAGTCGGAGCAGTGGTAGTTGTGCTCGAGCTGGCTGGCGGGACGCTAATAGGCGTAGTCGGGGTAACAGGGGTCGTCGACGGCGCAGCAGAACCGGGGATACACTGGGAGTAGTATGCACTGTACTCAGTACACATCGTACCAGAAACTAGAGATCGGCTTAAGTTGAGCATGATGTGTCAGAGTGTGTCAAAGATAGGGCATACCGCAAGTTGTCGCACCAGTCCAGCCAATACCGCCACACTGGCCCCACTCCGGCGACTGACCTGCAACCAGACGCAAGAGCGGGAGGACGGGGAAGAAAGCCGCGAGCTTGAACATTTCCGATGACAGAGAAGAGGAAGCGACGGAGGGCTACACTGTTCAACGATCAAGCGAGCTGCTCTTATAGCAGCAGCAACATTCGCTCGAGGGGTTTCCAGCTGACAAGCGTAAAGACAGCATCCGAGACGGGCTCTGGTATTGCATATGGTGGTTGTCTTGGCGCAGAGTATGGCTGAGTGGGAAGGAACGACTGAAGAAGCTCCGCGAACAGACAGCTGCAAGAAGGCACGAATTATCCGATATCGTACCTCCCGAGAAGCAATCGAGGGATCAGTAAGTGTATGCGGATCGTAATGTCATGGGCGCCCAACGCGTGCCTGAGGTTTTGAGAACAGATAAGTAGCTGCCAGACGGTAGAGAAACCTTCTACCAAGCACTTGCTAACGTCCAAGCATCACGCCCTTGCGACACCGTCTACTACCCTTCATGTTGTATTGACAGAGGCAGACTCTTGCCTCTGATCGTCGACCATAATAGAGGCACTGGATGTCCTGTTCATAACCCCGGGGGCTAATCCACGGATAATCCCATAGCCCTGGTACCTACCAGATGACCAAAGCTAACATGTCCGAGCGCACCGCATTCGATGAGCTCTCCTTAGGCAAGTCACCTGGGAAACCAAAGTCTAAACAAGCGGCTCTTCGTCGGTAGTGGTGCTGAGTACTGCAGGGCAATGCTCCAGACTACATACGTCCGGAGATATATCGAAGCGAGTACTGCTTTGTCGATAGTAGGATCCTAGAGTCCGAACGGCCGAAAGCCAAGTCTGAATGTATGACTGTGTACGCGTTCATGGTATCGGGCAGCGCATTATATGAGGAACGACTGTTGGGAGATCAGGAAGGATCATGAGGTCTTCTCAATGGCGGGATCATATGATGATTCTGCAACGTGAACTCACTTCTACTCAGATCGCTTGCGGTGCCGAGGACTCGACATAGTCGTTGTAAGCGCCATTTCTGGTCTGTCACTAAACCGTTACGAGATTTGCCATCGCTGCACGATATGCAGGAAACGCTACGTGTTGGTGTAACTGCTGGACCTCAGTGAGGCTTCAGAGATCCAAGTCCGCTCGGCTGGCGTGTCAGTTGGTCGTACATGAAGTGAAGCAAGCCACGAGTCGTCGACCAGCGGAATGAGTTGGAAAACAGGGTGTCAGGTTGCCTTGCATGCGGTCCTGAGCGGCCCGTAGACAACGTTCAGCCCTGTAATTCAAATACGAACGAGATTGAATAGATCACGTGAGCGATCTAAACGCCCGAAAATACGAGCGCTTAGAGCGACTTGGGCAACTCAGATGCCGAGGACCTTCGCCAAACTGTTGTGTGACAGACGAGGAGAATGTGCATCCATTAGGAGTGATTACAATGACAGTGAGGAGTCCAGTGATACAAACAAGACTGAAAGACTGTCAGCACCGACATCCCGCAGAGCGGCTAAGCCAACGCACCAGGGTATACAAGCATACGAGTTACACAATAAGTACAACGAGTACAGTGTAGTTTCATGCTGAGGTGTTGCGTGCGTTCGAGCGGCCGCCGCCAGCGCGCTTCTTGCCATTGCGGCGCGCCCGTTGAGAATTGCGCTTGGCGCGGCACGCATCGCAGTACCACTCGCCCGCAGGAGGGGCCGCGAGGCCAATACACGGCAAGTGGAACTGAACACAGAACGGATCAGCACAGTCCCAACAAAGCCATGTCCCAGAGGGCTGCACTTACCCATTCCTTCTCGCAGGTCGCATCGTCGCACGCGATCATATCTCCATAGCTGATCCGGTTGCAGACGCAATACGTCCTGCCATCGTCCGCCTCGCCGTCGGGGTCCGCGCCTCCGTCGGCCGAGAAATCCGGGCCATCCACCACAGCCGTCACGCCCACAAAGCTGCGCGCAGGCGGCATCCCCGGGCCCTCGAGCTGCCCCGGCGCCCACTCGGCCACCGCGCCTGTGACGACGTGTGCGCCGTTCGTGTGCGCGAGTACGCCGTTGACGACGCCCGCTGCGTACGGCACCGGCAGCGAGGGGTGCGCGGCGGAAGATGAGGGCGGGGGATGGTAGGCGTCGCGCCGCGAGGGGGTGTCGGCGTGGCTGCCGACGTGGGCATCGGTGGTGGCGTTGGCCGCGCGCCTCTTGTTCGACGCACCACCTGCACGGGCAGTGCCAGCCTGCCTCGAATGTCCGTTGGGAGTCTGCGCGGGAGCAAAAGGGTTCGGAAGATGCGAGGCGACGGAGAGGAGCGACTCCGTTGGTGAGGCCGCGCGCTCGTTCCTGGGTGCCACACGTCGCTGGTCAACGGACGATCTACGGACGGAGCGCATCCAACGTACTTTCTTGCCCTGGCACCATTCCTCGGTCTGGGGGCAACATCCGTGTTGCGTTCTTTTCTGGGCGTCTTGCTAGGCCCGGCCTCATCATCATCCCTGCCGGCTGCGCGCTTCCTCTTGTTCGGGCTCGCCTCGACCGCGTTGTGGGCGAGAAGGCTCCCGTACGCGCCGCGGCGTTGTCGTCGCCCGCCTTCACCGGCCATGCCGACAGGCATGTAGGAGCGCGTGGCGACATGCGGGTAGACGGTCTTCCTCCCCAATAGATCCGTGGTGTTGAAAAAGTCTCGGTCCGGCGCCATCTCGAGTAGCGTGCCCATATGCGTCCTATGCGCGCGCAGGCCGTCGGCGGCGAGGCATGCGACGCGGATCTTGTCCTCGCCGCCGAGCTTGAGTCGTGTAGCTTCCTCCGCGATCTCGGCGAGGAGCCAGAGGCGGTCCTGTTTGGTGCCGAGCTTGTCCTCGAGCATGGTGGTGAGCTGCGCGATTTTGGTGGTGAGCGTTGCCATGGACGACGAGAGGACGGCGTCGAGCTCGCGGAGGTCAGCGAAATGGCGCGAGAGGTCGAGCGGCAGCGAGTCGAGGGTGTGCGTGTACTCGGAGAGGAGGGCGAGGGTGTGGGCGGTGGCGACGGCGTTGGGTTCGCTGAGGGCGGGGGCGCGCCGCGACATGGTGTTGTCGTCGGCGTTGTTGGGAGGGTAGATGGGGGGTTGTTGGGGGGGTCGACGAGGACGGTGAGGATGTGCGGGGAGGGGAAAATGCACGCACGGGCCAAAGCAGTTCGATGCTCCCTTCCGCTCGGGGTGCAGCTGAAGCGCCCGACCACGTGCCGAGACGGCCGCCACGCGCGGGCCAGCGCCTGTGTCCGGGTGGCGGTCCGCCGCGTCGGCAACTGCCATCCACGCCTCCCATGTCGCCTCGACTCAGCTTTGCCACCACACTGCAAAAGCCTCCTGCGATGTTCCCTGGTCCTCTACATATCCTATTACAACAGTCTCGCCCTTACGCGTACGAGGCATATTCTTGATACTCGTGTTTTCTGTCGCTCTTCTCCTAACGGACTGCATGGAGCTTTGGGCGACTGAACTCCACGTTCCGCTGCGGCTAGTGACAGCCGCATATGCGAATCGTCGACCGAGCGCAATGTGCTCGCCGGTCTCTTCATGAAGAGGTACGCCTCTCGGGAGCGAAATGCAACGTCTCGGGACCAAATTTGGCACCTCACAGCGAATAGGAGCCTGCTTTTTTACACAGGCCAGAAGTAGATCACAAGACGAGCCAATGCTGTCATCTCCGTGGGCATGAGATCAGGTGAGAAGGGGCTCCTATCTTGGGGGCCAGTTCATATACCAGCGCGTTCTCAAAGCTGTAGCTTGTTCTTCATATCCTATCATCACTGCGCACGATGGTCGACTCCGTATCTGGGACCGGTGCAAGCGGGTCTGTGATATATGAGCTCGTATCTTACCGGAATTTGCCTCATTGTGCGCTTTCCAGGTCGTCCGTGGGTAGCGTGTCTCTGCAATCAGCTGCGGGCCCGGGCAGACACGATTATCTGTATTTCGACGACGAGACCGTCGTGTTCCTGGTTCGTCGTCTAGCGACCTGCAGGCTAGCGGCAATCTCATCAGTCCGCAGGTCGAGAATACGCTGTTCCGAGTTCACAAGCACTTCCTGCGAATCAACTCCATGTTCTTCGCCGCCATGTTCTCGCTGCCCCAGGTGAGGGGAGAGTTCGAGGAGGGCCGCAGCGACGCGCATCCCATCACGGTCCCCGACGTGTCTGCCTTAGACTTCGCACGGCTGCTCTCGCTATTCTATCCCAAGTAAGCTTCTCTCGCTGCGCATTTCAAATGAGGCTTCGCAGAATGCAGCACGCTAATCAGAGATGGCTGATAGGGACATGGTGCACGGCGATCTGAAGACCGTGGAAGAGTGGTCCTCCGTGCTCGGGCTCGCAACGCGCTTCCAGTTCGACGCACAGCGCGCGCTCGCAATCACGCGCCTCGCGCAGCTCGCGACGCCCGTGGACCGCATCCGCCTCGGGCGGCAGCACGACGTGCGCGAGTGGCTCGAGTCAGCATACTTCCAGCTGTGCACGCGCGAGCAGGCGCTGACGCTGGAGGAGGGGAATAAGCTGGGGATGGCGGATGTCATCTTGTTATCAGAGCTCCGGCAGAGCATCAGGAATTCCACCCGTGTCACCATGCACGAGCGATCCATCATGACCCTGATAGGGAATAAGCTGGTCTAAGGCCCCGCCGCCGCAGGCTCCGGGGCAAGGGCGAGATCGACGATCATTCGGAATGGGCCATCGATCTCTCAGATTCATCTGAGCATTGTACACGTACTACGGAACACACAACCAAATCATGTATCAATACCTGCTACAATCAGCCATGCTACACCAGCTCTTCTGCTGCCGCCATCATGCTGTCTATCGGAGCGTAGGCGCGCGCGCTCGTCCCATCAGTCTTCAGATAACTTAGCTACGCGCAGCTCCCGCATGCGCCTCTTCGCCGCCCAGGTGTGCTGGTTCAGGCCACCGTGGAAGGCCCAACTTGCTTCTTTCCACAAGGCCTCCTCCGACTTCGGAGTGGCGCCCTCCTTCGCGTTCTTGCCCGGATCAGCGCGGACAGAGTACTTGCGGATGATAGCGGCACCGCCGGGCTGTGGTGCACACACAATCGTCAGCGTCGCCGTGCCGGACAAGGCTGCGCGCGAAGGGAGAACGTACGTGCTCGCCAAGATATGCCGTCGCGTCGACGACGAACCCATCAATGATGATCGTACAGCGGCCGACGGTCTTCCCCGCACGAGCGTATTCCAGAGCCTGCTGCAGGGTCCAGACGTCGCCGGCCCAGGCGGCGACAGGCTCGTCCTCTTCGCGTGCGAAGCCGCCCTCGGGGATGGCGTGGTACCCGGGCTCGAACCCGTGCATGTGCCCGCGCGCGTGCTCGTGCTGCGCCATGTGCTCGAGCGCGGCGCTCACGTCCGTGTCGCGCGCGCGGCGCAGGCCCGACGCGAGCCCGAGCTCGTGCAGCAGCAGGATGAGCCACTTGGACGGGTCCCAGTCGAACAGGGACGGCCCCGAGCGGAAGTCGTGCGGGAACGCGTGCTGTCAGGCGGCTGTCAGCGCGGCGCGCGGGGGCGACGGCGTGGGAGCGCTTACGTGCTGCGTGTGTGGCGGGCGACAGCGTCAGGAGGCAGATCAGGGTGACTTCATCGGGAGGCACGCACGAAGTTGTGGTTCCCCTCGCCGCAGGTCAGGAGCGCGAGCAGCTGCGGGTGCGGGCGTCAGCAAGCTGGCGTAGGGGGCGGGGCAGGGCGGGGAGACGCACGAGATTCGACTTGGAGGTGTTCTCGTCCGAGTACGGCTGCAGGCCGTCCCAGTGCGCTAGCCTGACATGATTGATTTTAGCCGACGTGGGCGGAACTGCTGCAGGAACCACACTCACGAGTTGACAAAGAAGGTGCAGTGCCAGGCTGCGATTCGGTGAGACCCGGACTTTCCGGACGCTGCCAATACACTCACCAAGGATCCTTGCAAGCAACCCTGCCCAAATGTACGCCCCCACAGGGTCGCTCCAGGCGGCCCCGATCATGGGTGGTAGCGCCAGTCCGAAGAATGACGCAATAGGAACTGTCATATTGTTACGCCATCGGACAAATATCCCAAGTGAGAGGACCAAGGAAAGGCGTACTGTAATATTTGTGTTGAAAGCGTACAACTGGGATAATGTCAGCGCTTGCCTAGGAGGAACGTGGCTGATGACGCGCACCAGGGTCGTTGTCCAAGTCGTCAGCGTCGATTAAGTTCATGCGTTCGTAGCGAGGTTTGAAGAAGATCCAGCCCATGTGGGACCAGAGGAGACCTCGTGTTGCTGCGTAACTGATTGCGGCGGGAGCTCAGTCAGAAATTCCACGTTGGAACTACTGTCACATACGGGTCGTGAACGGGATCATCGGTGAAGCGCTGGGCGCGCAATATTCAGCACCTCGAAGTGTGAATGGAGTCGCGCAGAACATACGTGGTGTAGACGGTGTCTGAGGCACCTGGGGAGCAGGCGATTTGAAACCGTTTCTTAGGTTTACAAGTTCAGGACCAAAACTCACCACCACTAGTTGTGGCAAAACGGAGCGCACTGTTAACTCTGTCCGAGTCGGGATCGGAAAAGTCTCACCTTGATAGACCCTTGGAGAGCGCTCGAGCCTAGACAGGCAACGAGTATCCGGACGCCAAGCCGCGCGCGGAATGCACGGTGTGAGTACAGCCGATGGTACCCGACCGTGACGCTGCTCGGCGGTGAGGAGGTGCTCGTAATGGTGACGAGTTCAGTGCTTACCCGATAGAGGACGCTTGCCAGAAAAACAGCGTCAGCCAGAGCGTCGCCCGGGGGACAGAGTACCAAGGGTAGTAGTAGATGCCGATGGCTGCAGCGATATGCACGCCGACGAAGAACGAGGCGTTGGACCACCAGACTCTGGCTGGATGTTTTTCAGAGGCAGCAGAGACGGTCATTATGGTTAAGATGGATGACCGCGGCCGAGGAGGAATGGAAGGGCGGAAGTGGCACTGCGATGAAGAGGCGGCTCGAATGTCGGTATGTCCGGAATGCACTTTATATGCGTAAGGGCGGGGAGCGCCGAAGATGTGTGATATTCGGGATGAGTGGACGATGGAACACTGCCTCGTTGCGGGCCTCCCAAGCTGCTTGATGCATGATTCCGGCTTGATTGTTGAGTTGTGATCGTGGAGTATCACCAGGAGAATCGGGTCAAATCCCGGCCACGTGATGTTCCACTCGAGCTCTCTCTTTGAGCAAGTTGGTCTTCGTCTTCTCGCGCCCTTCCGCGTCTGTGCAGTTTTGGACTCTTCTCCCTCTCCAGATGTCTTTGCAGACACATTTATCGAACATCCCAACGCAATCACAACTCTCATCAACGTCATCTCCGAGTCCGGCCCTCGCACCCAGCTATCACCGGCAGCCTGGTAGAAGCCACTGGTGCGCCGTGCTCGCCATCGCGTCCGCTCTAGAGAAGTCTCGCTCATGCGTCGGGACTTCTTGCGCTTGCGTATGGGTAGATTATCGCACGGCGAGTGATGGTGCTTCTCTCGCATGCGTCCTCTTGTTGCCCGGCTGATGGGATATGGCGAGGCGGAACTCCCTACCGGGCCTCGAGGCGAGAGTTTGACCACATGTGTTGTCCCGCTCGGGCGCAGTGCAGGGGATACAACGTTCATTGAAGCTTCTGATCGTTCTTGACTACTCTGGCACCACAGTGCCTGTCAGATCGGGCCAGCGACTCTATCAAGATGCGAGCCAATCGACCGATCTAATATATTTGTATGTCTTAGTATACGCAGGGGCCTCGCCGCTCCCTCTGGCGTGACAGCCCGTGCTCTTCTTCCGTGTCTCCACTTGCCGCACTTCATCCTCGTTCTCGAATTCGCACTCCCTCGAGAACTCGACCCGGTTTACCGGCAGAACCGCCGGAGAGCGCCGCGAAAATCTATTTGTTTGATATGGTGCTCGTGCGCGTCGGCGTACATGAGACGCTGCAATGGCCGCATCAGATGGCAGTGAGCGTCCATTGCATTGCTACAGGCATCATGGCGGGCGATGCGGGACAAACTCCATTACCACGACGAGAATGATCACGGCTACGGCCGATCGAGCTGTAACTCAGATCGCGTCGTGTCCAAACGAGTCTCTTGCCACATGCTCCGCCTCCTCTGCGCAATTTGAATAACGTCTCTTCTGCTCTTTCATCTTCAACGAAATGCAAGAAAGGTACCAGAACGCACCCGACGACGGCATTACGATTGAGGTCTGCGTAGACTCCGTCGAGTCGGCCGCCGCGTTCGTGCTCTCCCGCCCGTTTTGATCCATCACGTATCGATGCGCCGCCCAGCGCTGTGCAGGGAGGGGCGGACCGTCTGGAGCTGTGCAGCAACCTGGGCCTTGGAGGCGGCACAACTCCTAGCCTTGGGTTGCTGAGGTCAGTGCAGAGGGCGGTTCCGCGGACACCGATTATGGTGGGTGCGCTCGACGTCGTCGCAAACACTCACACCGTCATGACTGACATCACCAGGTGATGGTTCGCCCACGAACAGGGGACTTTCTGTACAGTGAAGGAGAGTTCAATGTAATGCTCGAAGACATCCGCATCTTCAAAGAATCAGGCACGGCGGGCGTCGTCTTCGGCGTCCTCGATCAAAGCGGCGCCATCGATGTAGATCGAACGCAGAAGTTGGCCGTTTTAGCTTTCATACCGCGAGTTCTATGCGATGCTGAAGCGCTCATAGACTCGCAAATGAAGCGTTTCCAATGCAAGGTATACCGCCTTGGTATATCCCCGTCCACCGCGACGGCTTACCCTCTGCGCCCTAAAGTATGTTTTCACAGAGCATTCGATATGACCCGTGACCCCCTCCAAGGTGCGCCACGCCCTCTTCCCACCCACCCCCGTTCCCCGTCCTCATGCTGCGCTCGCTGCAGCCCTTCGCGACATCTCCAGTGTCCCCCACATCACGCGCATTCTCACCAGGTATGCCCCTTCTCCTCGCGAGCCGCCCCGAGACCCCTCACGGCGCAACCTGACCCGCATCTGCGCCCTTCGCAGTGGCCACGGGCGAGCAGCACCCTCTTCTCTCCACGTACTCCGCACCCTGTTCGCGACAGCCTCCGGCGCGCACGCGCACTCACACGTACCAGCCCTCCTCCCCGGGGCCGGCATCAATGCGCCCACCGCGCGTCCGCTTCTCGACGCGCTCCTGCCGTGCGGCCTGCGCGAGATCCATCTCAGCGCGGGGGCGTGGGAGCCGGGCGCGATGCGCTATCGCCCGGAAGGCATGGGCATGGGTCTCGGAGGGGACGGCGAATGGGGCGTGTGGCGTGCGAGCGAGGAACGCGTGCGGGCCGTCCGCGCAATCGCGGACGCGGCCGTTAGGGAACACACTGCGCGCGTTGCGGTCGAGAGCAGCACGCCGGAGGGCTTGGCTCATAGGGATGAGTAATCGGTACCGGTTCCCTCGCCGTCGGGTGGGCAACCGATGCGCACTTCTGTGGTTCGGGCACCCTAGTCATGGCACGCTTCATTCAATCGCACATTCTGCACAGGGTCATCTGTGTAAGTAATACCAGACTACAGCATGACATCATGCAGGATACTATCAGCCCAGACGTATCCTAAAGTGCAGCCATCTATTACATAGTCCGGCCAACCATGCCGGCGGCTGCTCTCAATCCTTCCACGATCGTGATCGCGTCGGCTTTCGTAAATCCCTCTGTCTTAAGGTCCTCCACCAAGGTTTCCAATCCAAATTTGCTCCAGCGAGCAATAGCCTGTATATCGCGCTCGGTCGCAAGCCCATAACCACGTAGCGCTGCCGCAATCTGGATGGGAGCCGCTCTCACCGGAAGCGTGCTCACGATTCTCGATAGTGCATCAGACGCATTCTCAGGAGCGGCGTCCGGGTCGGCCTGCATAGGGGCTGCGCCTCCCTCTGCGGCCTCCGCGTCGATCTCCGCGCCCGCGGCACTGCTGCCGTCGACCCGCTCCGGCGGCACGCGCACCTCGTCGTGCCTCGCGAGAGACGCATGGGAGCGCGCGTGCGGTCGTGGCGCCCCCGTCTGCCCCCGCACGCCATCGGAAGCGCGCGACGCTGCGGGCGGGGCAGTCTGCGAACGGGCCTGCACCGCGCGATGGTCATCCCTAGGCTCAGCAGGCGGCGCACGCGATAACGGCGCGTCCGTGTCCGCGCCGCCTGCGCCCCGCGGTCGGGCCCGGGGTCGACCGAGAAGCGCATCGCTTCCTCCTGATTGCGCTCGCGCGAAGGGCTGCTGCGCGCTCTCACCAGCAGCTTCGCGGGAGAGCACAGGAGCCCCCGGGGGCGCGGCAGCCTGGGGCTGCTGCCTCGGCACGGAGGACTGGTGCACGGCTGAGGCTGGCGCGGGGCTATTCGTGGCTTGCGAAGGTTGCGAAGGCTGCGCCAGGAATAGCTGGCCGCCGTTGTTGCGATGCTCGCTGGCTGGGACGCCCTGTACTGGTGCTGCTTGCTCGCCGTGCTGAGGCTGCTTCCCTGCGGGCGTGGCTTCTCCGGGGACGGATCCTGCCATGGCTGCATTACCCGGAGACTGGCTCTCCGAGGTCTCGCGCGAACGCTGGGTGCATAGTGTCAGCTTTCAGCGCGACAGGAGCTGCGCCGGAGTCTCTTACCGCAGTGAGTCCCGCGCTGCCTAAAGACGCATCGCGACGATCCTCTCCTGGTCCTTCCGGGGAATCAGCGTCACGTTTATGTCGGTCGAGATTCAGTTGCGACGGAAGGCGAGACGCACCAGGGGCGGTCACAGGATCAACCTTGCTGCTTTTGCGCTGGACATTTTCGCCCTGGCGAGTATCGCCTACATGGCCAGCTGTGCTACTCAGTGTTCCTGTGACCGCCCGCACCTGGGAAATGCTGTGGCCAGGAGTGTGCTTCTGGGTGCCCACGCTCGCAGATGATGTTCGAACACAGACGTAATCGAGTGATATATCGCGAAGACGGCTGATTACGCTGTCCCCGTGGTTCGAAGTGGGTTTGGCAAGACGTACGCCGGCGGAATTATCCTCGCATGATTTGTCCTTTTCCGCGCACGCGACCTTCGAGCTCGCTGGAGCCGTGCTCACGTCCTAAAAGTTTGTGTCAACGCTCGAATGTCCTGTGCTCAGCTGACAACAGCTGCTTCGTACCTTTGTCGCCCCATGCGTAGTCCGTGCGTCGCTTGAAGTATCGCCGATCTGTTGATGATGACATCGCACCCCGGCAGCGAACGGGTTCCTTAATGCCTTCCAACGATTCCCGCTCTGGAATATATGATATTTGCCTGCTGGCGTGTTGTTAAGACTGAAGACATCCGCGTAACGCGGGAATGGCACACGAGGTATGACGACTCTAAGTTCATTATGACCTGCTGCATGCCTGGCACTAACTGAGCTCGTCTGGGGGACTCCTGACGTCCGCGGCCGTTTTGGGGATCTTGGCTCGACATCATCCGCGCCGAAATTGCTCGAAAATGATGCTGCGCTGTGGACGGGATTCGATGCTTTGGATGTGCGTGCAGAGGAGGCCGCAGAAGTCTCGCTCTGTGCTTCCCGAGCCCTTTTGCGTGCAGCGCGCCTGGCCTTGCGGATCGGTGCCTCGGGCGATAACGACGTTCGAATATCTGTAAAGACTGTTAGTGATCTCGCCAAATGCGGCCCATATCCACATACATGGTGCTGGGCTGTCTCTCAGTCGGGCTGAGCTACGTGGATCGAGCGGCCAGGGAATATATGCATTGGGCTTGTATGTTCCACTGTCGTCGCCGTCGTTGCTGTATTCGTCGTCTGAGACAGTATTCGGTATACCACGCCATGCGGTATCGTTTTGCGGGCACATATTGTACAGCTAGAGCCCTGGAGAATCCATGAATGAGGGGATAGACAAAAATGAAGACGAGAATTTGAGCGAGCCGACCTACGTGATCAATTAATCCAGCGACAATGTGTGACTCCGAACGTCAGGGTATTGATTTGTCGAAGCGGGGTCCTAGTGCAAACTCCGACGTCATGATAGAGGACTCGGATAATTGACCGTGATGCGACCCAAAACGATTACATGTCCGATACAACTATGGAGCGATGCTGACGGCAAAACAGAGTACAAAATACATGTTACAACACGATCTGAAAGGGGGCTTAGATGCCCATGGGGTACGGAATCAGCGAGAAGTTAGAACTGCGTCAACGGCCACGACCGAGGTTCTCGTAGAATTTAATGGTGCCTTTGACTCCGGGACACACCGCCAGCCGAACGCGCTCGTTCTCTCGGCGCATGACGGCACGGCCGCGGCCCTCAAGCCATGCGATAATCCCGCCGCCATTCCGCACCAACTCGCTGCGGTCCTTGATGACACGCGCGAGCGTGTCGCGCTGAATCGACCATTTAAGTCGGCGCATCGTCGATATAAGCGACGGAGATACGGAATTTGCCTCATTTGGCAGCAATCGTAAGACAGTCGGCAGCCCGGAAGACATACGCCTGCGCAGCGAAGACTCGATCACGTTCCCAGTGTGAGTGCGCTGGAGACGGAGAGAAGTTTCGTATTGCGAAACCATCTGCGAGTAGCGCCCCAGGTCAGAGAGGAATAATGTGCAAATTTGTATGCATACAACGTGAGAGTGAAAGTATGTACCAGCCCTCCATCTCCGCTCTATCCCTAGTCCACGCAAGATCCCGCGATGCACGAGCTCTGGCACAGTGGGGCGGAATGGGATGCCAGACGGGCTTGTCCCGAACAGCGAGTGCGACACTCTAGACGGTGCGACGACCAGGATCCGCGATCGATGGAGTATCGGATCTTCAGTGAGTCGGCAAAGTCCAGGGAGTGCTTGTGCCAGACTTGTGAGATCAGGCAAGTCCAGATACGATACTGTGTGTCGTCAAGTCGGGTAGTCTGCCTGGTCAGCGTATATGCACCTACGTATGTGTAGCAATGTTTCTTCCGGCAACTCCACCATTCGAACTCGAGGCAGGACATCCATGACGGACGCAGACGATGTCATGTTGCAAAGAAGCGTATTCGAGGACAAGACAACACCAAGAATTGCTGGTGCAGAAGGTATGTAGGTATAATACAGAAGAGAGCAGTCAACCGCGCAACCTGGAGACAACCAACCGCAGCACGACAGGCACACAAGGGCTTGAAAGTTGTAGCAACAGCACGACCGTGGAGAACGACAACCAGAGCGAATAGGGCCTAGCCGCATAAGCGCGCATGGGTGCCGCGCGATGACATCACGTGCTCAAAGGCACGTGCAGAATCGGCAAACGCTGATTGCCTGTTGAAGACAGGCTAAGACAGGTCGTCCTGGACCAGCCTGAGGTTTCAAGCACGGATTCGTTTCGCATGTCCACCTTTCGAATATCAAACTCTGTGCCCGGAGTCTTGGGTGTACAGCTTTACTCGTACACTCGAAATCTTGACTCCTGCTGGACATACCTCTGCGATCGCAGCCGTGCATGCGCGGTGCCGCGGTATCCGTCTGACGTGCCGGAGAACTGCGTATAGACGTGGCTGGTCGGCTTTAGTGGGCTGCGCCTCTGGCCCAATATCATATTCGACACTTCTGATTTGATCGCGTGGCGCATTGCTATATTGCCCTGAACTATACTGGAACCTTTAGATGCTGGTGCTGATTCCGACTAGTGCACAACGAATGCAGGCCGCACGGAGGTATATTTTCGCGATGCAGACACTAGGGTTTGTCGGCGTAACAGAATTCTATCTGGACACATCGAGACTGACCGATAATTACTCTGGGCGGTCACTCTGACATTGGGACCTACATAGACGTCGCTCGACAGGTGTATTTCCTACGCGTCCATCGCGCGAACGCAGCAATCAGAGAACTGCGGAACTGTAGATCCCCTCTTGTTCGTCGAGTCATTTGACTCCCTACTATATGCCGGGCATGCACGTTCATCCGGCCGCTGCTGCGATGCTACTACTATGACTTCGCACCCCTAAAGGTGACAATGTGCACTTGCTGTTGACACGTCTGCTTGCTGCCGCAGTCTGATTGCCTTTACGTTTCGACTCGGCTCTTCGTTAGATGCAGTGGGTAGAATTGACGACTATCTGTGGAGTCGAGAAGTATAAATGCCGCGCCACGCTGTCTACGATGCCACAGTCAAGTCTCCTCCTATCTGTTGTAGAGGTAGTACTTGATCGGCATGTCGACTACCAATATTACCACCCCTGTTCTTATCGTGAGTGACTTTAAGGATGCACTGAGAAGGCTTACAACATACTACCATTGCAATAGGCGGGAGCAGGTCCTGCAGGTTTAGCGCTTGCCTTGACCCTGCTGAACAATGGGATTTCTGTTCGTCTCATCGACAAAGATCTGGAGTATCATGCCGGTCAGCGTGCCATTGGAACTTCGGTATGCACCGGAAATACTTAACCTGAGCTTTGCTAACTTTATACGCACATAGCCCCGCACCCAAGAGCTCTGGAACTTGCTCGGCGTGTTGCCTGACATAAAGGCCGTGTGCGTGCGGCCGAAACCGATCTGCGTTTACAAAATGCCTGGAGGCAGAGAGGTCTTGAAGGAATTTACCATGAAGGCAGAGACTGAGCCAGCTCCGAGTATTCCATACGTGAGCAAAGTGATCTGCTGCTATCTTGTTACGTGACAAGCTGAATTTCGCGCCTCAGTGGCATACTGTGGGCCTGGGCCAAGAGCACACGCAATCGATCTTACGGTCTCACCTCGCGAATTTTGACTGCCACGTCGAGCTCGCAACGGAGCTTGTCAACTTCGAGCAGCACATAGACCACGTCGTTGCTCAAATTCGTAACGTGCAAGATGGCTCTACAGACACAGTGACGTGTCGATGGCTCGTGGGTACCGACGGCGCCAAAGGCACGTAGCTCATTCTCGCATCTTGAAGACGACTTGATGGATTTCGGAACGAGTAGGTGTAGTACGCAAGTTGCTGGGGCTGACGTTTCTAGGAGAGAGTAGAGAGGAACATTCTGCGCTGCTCGTCGATCTCCATCTCAAAGGGCTCGATCGTGAGGTCAGACATTTCCTGATTCCTATATACCTCCGTCTCATTGCTTCATAGCATTGGCACCAATGGGGTGCCCTGTCCGATACGTTGTGAGCTCCTAGATCTGCGTGTGGCTATGCGATGATACCGATAGCTGGTCCTCAGCCTCTTCATACGCCCTACCGAGTACAAAGATGACTCATTCAGCATGATCGCGGCTGGGAACGGACTGGACGTAGAGAAAATCGTCGCGAACCCTGACGAAATTGGGGAACTTGTACGGTCTAGGACGGATCGCGATGACATAGAGCTGGGCAAGATCAAGTGGGTTTCTTCGTACAGGTGAGTTAGTCGCGTTCAAAGCGGACCTTTTGGCCTCATCGTCTGTGAAATCTAGGCCAAACATCAGGATGGTGAACAAATTCGGCGAGGGACGCGTTTTTGTAGCAGGAGGTTCTTCGTTCCGCCCGCTGTCCACAATACCTTAGCTGATTTATTGCAGACGCAGCTCATGTTCACAGTCCTGCGGGCGGACAAGGGATGAACTCTAGCATCCAGGATGCAGTAAGCCTAACCCCCACCTCGATCGTCAACAAAACTCATCATATGCCCAGTTCAACCTCGGTTGGAAGCTCGCACTTGTTGAGAAAGGCCTTGCTCCTCCCTCCCTCCTTTCCACATACAACGATGAACGCCTCCCCGTGATCGCAAAGATGCTCAACATTTCCACAGACCTTTGGGACCGGACGGTCACAAGCGATTCCGGGGACGAGTCCACGTGGAATCGCGGCGGCGAGCTGCTGCAGCTGGGCATCCACTACCGTTGGAGCCCCATCGTCCTCGACGAGCGCTTTGATACATCGCTGGACCTGAAATCGGTGAACCCGTACGGCATTGCAGGGGACGCTGTACGCGCGGGAGACCGCGCGCCCGAAGCTCCGGGCTTGCGCAAGATCAGCGGGCCGGACGCGCTCGGAGAGATCACGTCTCTCTTCCGCATTTTCGGTCCGTCCTACCATACCGTTCTGGTGTACGCCCCCGATGGGCAGGGACCGGGGGACATAGCTACTGCCGCTAGGCGTCTTCCCGCCGATGCCATTCGTACCGTCCTCATCCTCCCGAAGGCGGCTGCTGCCCCTGCAGCTGTGACTAGCGATCTGGTGCTGTCCGATGAGGACGGCCATGCTCGTGCAGGGTATGGTGTCGGGGACAATGATGTCATGGTAGTGATTGTTCGGCCTGACGGTGTGGTTGGAGGGTTCGTTCGTGGTGCTGAGGGCGTCGGACGCTACTTCGATATGATCTTCGGATCTGTCTAGTATCTGTGCCTGTGTAAATTGGACTCTGCTTTTGCTCGTTGGCGCTACCTCTATGATCTGGGTTTATGTATTGATGGGAAATGAGGAAGAGAAGCCACAGCTGTATACTACTGGCAGTCACCATCAGACTGCATGTTCATATCTTTAGTATGTGGATGCCGCGTGCTTCTTCTCATCAGTCATATCGTATACCAGTCCAGACAATATAGTCGTATCGGAATTCACACTAAACCTGCTCCGTTCAGACGATTTTGACCTCCAGTAAGGAAGTTCACGGTGGGCGTTTCCGAGGCGTTGCGGGCTTGCAACGCGGAAACGCGCTCTCCGAGCCGCTACCATTTCTGAGCCGTTGCGGGTCCGTTGCGAGTCGCGCGTTGTGGATTTACCCTTCCGTACTAACAGGCAGGAGTTGCGCATCCGACCGACTGCGTAGCGCCGCAGCTGGCAACTCCAACACACGAACTCGAGTAAGATCGTTCATAACGAACGCAGAAGATGAAGTTATGACGGAAAGACAAGACGAGACCAAAATTTGTTGTCGCAGAGGACATGTAGATAGAGCCGTCTAACGCGGCAACCTGGAGAAAGGCAACCGCAGCACGACAGGCGCACAAGGCTTAGAAGCTCAGCACGACCATTCGGAGAATGACAACCAGCGCGAATAGAGCGTAGCCGAATAGGCGCTCATCATCGCCGCGCGATGACCTCACGTGCTTGCGAACGCGCGTGATCTCGGCAAACGCCAGAATCCTGCTGGACAAGTCACACCGTCTGGACTCTGAAGTCCTCCTGAACCAGCTTGAGTTAGATCCTTTGAGGCATGAACTCATCTCCGACGTGTCCACCTTCGAATCAACATTTATCCTCATAGTCTCGGGTGCGCAACTCTATCCGTATACTTTGGAACTCGACACCCACTGGACATGCCTCCGCGACCACAGCAGTGCGCGCGCAGTGCCGCGGTATTCGTCTGGCGTGCCGGAGGACTGTGTATGGAGGCTAGTCCGCTCTAGTCGAATGCGCCGCTTGCCCAATGGCATATTTGACACCTTCGATCGCGTGGCGCATTGCTGTATTACCCTGGGCCATTCTGGAACCTCTAGATATTCGCTCTGCCTCCGGCTAGGGCACAACGAATTCGAGCGGCACGGCGATATGTCCTTGCAATGAATGCCAGGCTTGCCAGGGTTTAGCGGCGTAACAAAAACCCATCCGGACGCATCGAGACTAGTATCCAGTGATCACTGCGGGCGGCCCTCTGGCATTCGGACCCACATAGATCGTTGTTCGATGGACGGGTCTTCCACGCGCCCATCGCACGAACCTAGCATTCCGAGGACTGCCGACCTGGGTATCATTTCTTATTCGGCTAGCCATCTGACTCGCTACCATATGCTATGCATGCGCGCCCACCCGGCCGGTGCTGTGATGCCGCTTCTATGAGTTTGCATCCCTGTAGGTGATGATGTACCAGTGCTGCCGACAGGTCTGCTCGCCACCGGCGTCTGGCCGCCCTTGCGTTGCAGCTCGGCTCCTCACCACATACAGTGCATACATTTAGCAACCAGGCAGAGACGAGAGAGTGTATAAAGACAGTCGCGTTGTCTACGCTGCCACAGTCAACCCTCCTATCTGTTTAGCCAGTACTTGATCAAGATGTCCACTGCCAGTGTGACCACCCCGGTGCTCATCGTAAGTGCCTCAGCGAATCCACTGAGGCGATTGTTCATAGCTTACTGTCTTTATCACAGGCAGGAGCAGGTCCTGCGGGATTAGCGCTTGCTTTAACTTTGCTTAAGAATGGCATTTCCGTTCGCCTTATTGACAAAGGCTTGGAGTATCACGCCGGGCAGCGTGCTATCGGGACTTCGGTACGCACCGGACATACTGCTCCTGTATTTCACTGAGTTGTCGTGCATAGCCGCGCACTCAAGAGCTTTGGAACCTACTCGGCGTGTTGCCCGACATCAGAGCCGCATCCGTGGAACCGAAGCCGGTGTGCGTCTATAAGCTACCTGGAGGCAGAGAGGTTGTGAAGGAAGTCACCGTCAAGATGGAGACTGACCCGACTCCCGGTATTCCATACGTGAGAAAGACCATCTGTTACAATGTCGAGCGTCAGACTGAAGCTGACGCCTTAGTGGCACACTGCGATTCTGGGACAAGAACACACGCAGTCGATCTTAAGGTCTCACCTTGCGAAATTCGACTGTCAAGTTGAGCTCGCGACGGAGCTCGTTGGCTTTGAACAACACCAGGACCATGTCGTCGCTCAAATTCGCAACGTGCAAGATGGCTCTACCGAGACGGTGACATGCCGCTGGCTCGTGGGCACCGACGGCGCTAAAGGTATGTTATTTATCTGCGCATTTCGAATATGGGCTAATGGATTCTGGGATGGGCAGGTGTAGTGCGCAAGTTGCTGGGGCTGACCTTCCTAGGTGAGACTAGAGAGGAGCACAAGCAACTGTTTGTCGACCTCCATCTCAAGGGGCTCGATCGCGAGGTCAGATATGTTCAGATTCCCATACACTCGCATCTCATTGCTTCATAGCACTGGCATCAATGGGGCTCGCTGTCCGACAATTTGTAAGCATCCCATAGATCTGCGTGTGGTCATGCAACGATGCTAACGACCGGTTTTCAGCGTCTTCATACGCCCCACAGAGTACAAGGACGACTCGTTCAGCATGATAGCGTCTGGGAACGGACTGGACGTAGAGAGTATCGTCGCGGACCCCGACGAGCTCGTGACGTTTGTACGCTCTACGACGGATCGCGATGATATAGAGCTCGGCAAGATCAAGTGGATCTCTTGGTATAGGTACGTTATCCGCGATCGATGTGAATGCCTCGTTCTCATTTGTCTGGGGCATAGGCCAAACATTCGGATGGTGAATAAATTTGGCGAGGGGCGTGTCTTTGTTGCAGGAGGTTCGTCAATCCATTCCATAATCAGAATGTGTTAGCTGATGTACTACAGACGCAGCTCACGTCCATAGTCCCGCGGGCGGACAAGGGATGAATTCAAGCATCCAAGACGCCGTGAGCATGAAAATCGCCCCGTCTCTTATGTCAACTGATCGTCTGTCCAGTTCAATCTCGGCTGGAAGCTCGCACTCGTCGAGAAAGGCCACGCCCCTCCCTCCCTCCTCTCCACATACAACGACGAGCGCCTCCCCGTGATTGCGAAGATGCTCAACATCTCCACAGACCTGCTAGACCAGGCTATCGCGAGCGAGTCCGTAGATGAATCCGCGTGGGACCGCAGCGGCCCGCTCCTGCAGCTGGGCATCCACTACCGTTGGAGCCCGATCGTCCTCGATGAGCGCTTCGAGGCTTCGGAAGATCTGAAGACAGCGAACCCGTACGGCATTGCAGGGGACGCTGTACGCGCGGGGGACCGCGCGCCAGAGGCTCCGGGCTTGCACAAGATCAGGGGGCCGGATGCGCTCGGGGAGACCACGTCCCTCTTCCGCGTATTTAGTCCGACGTACCATACCATTCTGCTGTTCACCCCCGATGGAAAAGATCTGGAGGATATCGTTTCCATAGCCAAACATTACCCGACCGGTGCTATACGCACCGCTATCATCCTCTCCAAAACTGGTGTTGCTCCCTCGGCGACGCCTGCCGACCTGGTGCTGTCCGACGAGGACGGTCATGCTCACGCGGGATATGGTATTGGGGACGACGATAGAATGGTGGCGATCGTTCGACCCGATGGTGTCGTTGGAGGATTCGTTCATGGTGCTGGGGGCGTCGGACGCTACTTCGATCTGATCTTTGGATCTGTCTAGTATCTGTGCCCATGTAATTCGGACTCTAGTCTCGCTCATTGGTGAGGCAGGGAGGCCACAGCTACATATCATTGGACTCAGGGCTATGGGATACAAGCAGACCGCGCATTCATAGACCCTGGTATGTAGACGCCGCATGCTTCGTCTTATCAGCCATATGATATATCGTATACCAGCCCAGACAATCAAATCGTATCAGAATCACGCATAGACCTGCTCCGTTCGGTCGATTTTGACCTCCAGTAGTTCAGACGCCGTCTTTTTTGTTCATCAGTTTTGAGAATGCATAGTGAGCTCGGTCATCGTACCTCCGCGTCCCCACTGTCCTGAGTGGCATGTACAGCCGCCGTAGTGGAAGAAGGCGCAACTGAGGTGAGTGGAATCGATAATATGCCCGACGGCCCTTTTGCAACCTCACGCAAGTATTGCCTGGCATTGAGCGTGGCTAGTAGCGCATTCAAGAGCACTGATCATGACTCAGCGTTCACTTGCAACTTTTACATGTGATGTTAGAGTGAGTCGAGCTTACACTTGGGAGATGAAGCAAAGAAAATAGAATATACTAAATTGTTCGGCATCGTTGCCCACTATATTTTCTCACCCGTGAGCGGACGTCGTGCGCATTTTTATGGATACTGACTGTGATGCATTGAATCAGTGCGCACAGGCTTTATACACAGTGATCAGTTAATAGTATGAGGCAAGGAAGCTCTTTAGTTCGTACCTTGATATCACACCAGTATTGATACTATATACAATGAGAGTTCGCACAATTGAGTTGGTGCTGTAAAATGAAGCTGGTTATCACGATATCTAGGCGCAGGAGGGTCGCTGGTCAGACTGGCCAATAACTAATCGCACCTGCGAACTTGCCCACGGCGCTTGTAGAGGAGCCATACTTGTGTCCCAGCAAGTACCAAATCCGCAATGATGCTGAAGACCAGCCCTGAGTAAAAGTCGGCCTAATGAGATATTAGCATCTATTACTACTGTACCCTGATCAGATATCATTGAGTCTCGCTTATACTTGCCGAAAATGAATGCAAGGCTGAAAATTGATTTCCAAGGGAAACCTCGCTGACACATACTCTTCAACGTCTTCGTGAGGCTATGCATACACGGGAAACGTACATTTTGATCGCAAACGCTAAACTTGAGATGTTCAGACATGCGAAGAAGACAATTCAGCATAGCTAAACGCACCGACATGTGATGCTGTCAACGGATTGCTTTGTTAGTCTTGGATGTTATCAAAGGTGTTTTCATATTCTACTCACCTATCTCGCCGAGAGAGCAAAGGACCTGGTGAGCAGTTAAGTAACATATCAATACACATCAGTCAGTGAGACTCTCACAATTATCACCACAGGGACGGGTAAGTTTCCAGTGACTTTGAGATAAAAGGTTACTGAAATCTCTAGGAATGGTGGCATCAGACACCACGTACATATTCCTATGCGAGCGCAGTAGACGCTGTGGATTGAGATCGTCAAGGGATGTAGGCTCTCTCACTGGATGTTGATTGTGAGTACCTTCGAACGATCAATTCCATGAGACCCTGGAGCACCTCTAAGTGATATATGATGTTTGATTATTTCGCACTTACTGTCATGCATATTCCGGCCTGTTTTTTGTTAATCAAATGTCGAGAGACAATTCCTATCAACTGGGTCATTTCACTCACAATAATCGACCTGCACGCATATCAGGTGAGTATCTACAGAAAGGCCGCACTGAGTCGCACCAATCCACCATAGTGAGCGCAAAGAGATTGCCGAAGTCGATTACTGTGTATATATAATTGGCGTAGCAATAAAAAATTTGGTGCAGTGTGTCGAAAATCCTAGTGCTTTGTTTCAGTGCGACTGTAGTCACCAGAAAGCTCTCTTGGTTGTCGCTTACCAGAGGCAAACAATCTAGCAGCTATATCAGATTGATGAACGACTTCCCTGATCATATAGGCGACGCACACTGTATTTGAGCCACAAGGGATCGCGACTACTGCGTTGGAAGTAGGTGTACGTCTGAATACTAGTCACCCCATACAAGCTGCGCAAGCCTGTCAAGAACATGTACATGATATGGGGCTTTACGCGGTTACTCACACGGATGAGATGATGATCCCTGCTATATGTTCAGGGTAGTTACTGGAAGCTTAGGGCCAAGAACTGACCTAATCCTAGAGCACCTAAAGTTCCATTGAGATTGATATTCAAGGCTAATGCCGCCATATCTAGTGCGAGATTGCAGGGAAGGTCTCTGGGGAGCTGTACAAGAGCACTGAAGTGTCCTGTCTGTCCAGTCTGGGGGAATGCAGCTATATATCTGCCGGCGACGAAGTCAGGGGACCGAAAGAATACAAATTCGATATATGGGCGCAAGTACTTCTGACCATACAAATGGTCTCTAGAAGTAACTACATATTGCAACCAACAATCACGAGGCAGATGGAATACATCGATCTTCCCATGTAATTCGAGGTTACACGAGGCCTTCTGTGAGCTATCTTAGTATCAAGGCCCAATATACGTGTAGTAACAGATACCCGTGACACAGTGATTGTTGTATCAGGTTATTCAAAGACTTCTATGCGTTTCCTCGGTATTAGGGCCCCATATATACCTTGTGATAGATATCTACGGCCCAGTTGTTGCTATATCAGATTATCCAAGTACTTACGAGGACTTTCTTAGTACTGTTCATCTTCTCTCTGTCAAAATGTCAAATACTGTCCACTCGACTACGCGAGCATGTGCCCCCGCCTTTATCTATGTACCTCTTTTACGTCCTGCGTTTATTTCCTGGGATTAAATGAACCTCCAGCATCGATGTTCACTCATACTCGCACACGGTTTCTTCCATTATGCTGTTACTACTAGTGTGCTGAGCGCGTTGCCATACATATGTGGAGACATGTTGGAAGGGTAAAGGCGGCCTAATCTGTGCGCATGTTAATCTGGAGAAGGTCTAAATCAGGGGCCGCCGGCGTGAATGAACGTTAGAACGCGCGAACGCATGTGCGCTGAGCATGCGTCCCGCCCATGTACGAATGCACTCACTCACTGATTAGGCAATGGCCGCTTTGTAGAAGCAGGCGCTTTCCTGGTCCAGCAAGTGGGTTTCCTTACTGTAGTACAAGTTGCTGGTTATCATGGTTTACCACAGGATAGGCCTCGGCGACCAAAGATTTGCACGTAGCGCACGCTGTACTCGTCCGTAGAGGCTCAGCCATAGATTGTCTCGATATTTGTATGAGGTACAGATCGTGCTCGTCCGTAGTATGTCCGTAGTAAAGCGTTAAAAGTCATTAGAGTAGCACATCACTACATCACTGCTGACCTCTGCCTTGGTATCTGAAGTACGCATTCGCGAAATTGTCCGGTCCCCACCTGACCTTGATTCTATCGGCACCCATGAGGAATACAACGACAGGGATTTGAATAAGATTACTTCAGACAATGGTCAGACTTGACGATACGGTAGTGACGATGTGTACTCACTCAAAGATCGACTCGCTGATTGTCCCTTCTCCCTCGAAAGCACGCACACTCCCGTGCTCCGTTCCCAGTTCGACCGGGAACAGCGGCCCGAGGTCCCTCGCATCCAGTTCGTCTTGCAACTTGATCATCCAGCTCCACGCGCCCCGAGGGACATTAATATCTCCGGTGACCTTCCACGCGTAGAGCTGATATTGGCCCACGCGGTACTCCAGATACAGACACTCCGTCTTGTGTGGACCATAGTCGCCCAACCAGAGCCCCTCCAGTGTCTGCGGACTCCAGTCCGGTGCGGCAGGGTCTACTCCGCGTTGTATACACCCTCTCAGGGGGTAGAACCGAGGCGGGCTGTCCAGCGCGGCGGGGTAGACCTCGTGGGGCGGAGCGACGAGCGGCCACGCGTGGTCCCACCAAGGCATGGGGTACATACAGAGCGCGGGGCGCTCGACGGGGATATCCTCGGAGGTGACGGACCACGCCTCGGTCGGTCGGGTGCTCGTGGACATGACGTTCCACCCGCGGAGGCTGTTGTGCGCGCGCATGCCGTCGGGGTCGCACGCGTGCTCGACGCGGAGGCGCGGGAGCGCGCGGCACGCGTCGTACCACGCGTGCGTCGTGTTCGAGGGGAAGTCTGGCAGCGTCGGGTGCGCAATGTGCAGCCGCCCGCGCGTCACGCTCAGCGAGCGGCGACTCGAGACGAGCCGCAGGATTGGCGGCCGTCGGCTCGCCTTCTCGGGGAGGAAGGGGTGTTCTGCGCGGGCGCGGTTCGCGAGGACGAGGCTTGGGTCGATGCGCCAGGTGACGGAGGCGAGGTCGGGATCGCCGCCTGTGGGGGAGTCCTCGAGGTTGAAGCCAATCTGGACAAACTCGACGTAGCGCGGCTGGCCGGGCTCCCATTGCACGGCGCGGGTCATGCACCAGGCTTCGCCGACGATGATAGGGACCTCGCTGGGCGTCCACTGGTTCCGTGCAATTCGGAACTCGACAATGCTCCCTTTGAATGGATGGTCACTGGCCCAAAGGCCAATGAGCGACCCGTACTTGTGAAGCCATCTTGTGTAGAGTGTGCGAAAGTCACGGCCGTTGTAAGGAGCAGTGTCGTCGACACCGAATGGCACGCAGAACCTGCGCCATACGAGTTCGTCTCGGGCGACAGGATAGTATAGCGCGCGGCATGTGCGGGCAAGGCTGATGATGTCTTCTATACAGAGGAGGGCCAAGACCTCTTGGAGCATCTCGTAGGGTAGATCGCATATCGTAGCGTAAGGATCCATCGCAACCTCTTCCTGTCCCATGTTGTTCTGATGTTGTATGACGCTAAACACAATTCAAGCGACCTGGAGCTGTTCAGTTCATCCACAAGACATATATACGACTCAGCAGGAGAGCTTCCCCTCCTGATAACCAGACTGATGATGTCACTTACCAACGTAATGGTGTCAAAATTCAAGTTCTAATCCCGCGGCGAAGTGTCAGGGAACGTATGGACGCACGGGCCGTGAAATGTTATGTGCAGCAGAGCTGAGTGGCTGGGGTGGCCCACCAGAATCGATCCGGTAAGATGTCGGCCAAGTTGATCAGTCCCAATTGGCGTCGTGTGCCTTACCCCATGCCCCTCCGACGTTTTCGGAAGACGTCACGCCTGCCCTTCAGTCACGCTTACGTCACGAAGCTGTTATCTCCTTGTCACACGATGGCGTCACGCCTTGATCTGAACCGTGTCGAGCAAGTGTTGACCGCAACGACCGCGACTGCACATCCTGCAGCCCATATACCTGGTGGAAGTCATAGGAGCAAGCTGGCCTTTCTTCTTGTGACGACCACCCTGGATACCTGAAGGCTACGGTAGTTCTCCTGGATGGTCTGGAAACGGCAATATCCAATGCGGATCCTGCTCCTGTTGCTCATCGTAGGCCTAACTCATGTTGTTCTCGCGGACGGGAGACACGATAAAGTCTCACTATCTCATGCTGCTGGCAACAGAAGACAGTTCTTGTTCCCGGGCCTAGGCTACCCTCCTGAACCGACGGCAGCTGCTGCAACTCAGTCCCCCGAGGCGCCTGCGACTCACACTGCGTTCGACCCCTTCCATATTCCTCTGGAACCAACATCTGAAGCCAAAGGCGAGCATAAGGCCAAAGAGGCCGGAATTACCGCAAACCTATCCTCCACAGCGAGTCCCGGCCAGACTATAACCTCAACAGCTCCTGCGACCTCCTCGACCGCTCCCATCCAGGCATCCACCAGTAGCAGCGCTCCCACGTCTACTTCCTCTAACTCCGGCAAGACAAGGCAATCGGACGCCAACTCCTCACAAGCGTCCTCGGGCACATCTGAGTGGAAGATCGTCTGCGTCGCGGTGATCGCGTTCAGCGCGGTCGCCGCGATACTGCTCATCGCCGTGTTCTTCGACCAGTGCTGGGGCTTCGCGCGCGACGTAGTCGGGCGGCGCCGCACGCCCGAGGGTACAGAGGAGTTCGTACCTGACTGGGAGAAGGCGAGCTGGGAGGTGCGCTTCGGCGACGATCGCCACCGCTACCCATCCTTCGCGTCCGTGCCGTCACCGGTCGTCCCGCCGCCTGCGAGGAAGAACAGCGAAAATCCGTTTGGGATCAGGCCGCTGAGTGTGTCAGGCAGGGATGCGCTTGTATTGCCGCCAAGCGCGGCGGCATCTTCGACGACGACTGCGACGTATGTGAGCCCGCGGCCTCCGCAATGTCCCAATCAGAGTTCGCAACAAACTCTGGTAGCCTCGCCGCGTCGCGCAAGCAGCGGGACAACACTGCAACGCAACGCAAGCACCTCCAGTAGGCCGAAGTCGACGATGCCGGAGGACGTGTATGGCGGGATCGATGTGTAGGGGAGGGTTCCTTGCATATACCACATGTATTCCTATCATTCCTGTATCGCTAGCTCAATCTTGTTGTGCGACATCATTGTATCTGTTGCTCCAGCCGTATATATTGTGTCCGTTGATAAATGACAGGAGTCAGATTTTGCGCGCTATGAAGGTGGAGGTCATTTCTGGCGGTCGGTGCTTGTTGAGGGCTCCGGTGTAGCAGGAACGACCTCCTCGAGTTGATCGGAAGCCCAAAGTCCTACAGCAGCAAAGGCTGTGATGCCGAGGCTAATGTAAAGACGTGACCGGGCAGGAAGCACTGTATGACGGAGATTGATCTGAAAAATAGGACAATTGCAGCATACAGCGAGTGCACATACCGGCCCAAGACTCTAGAATGCTCCTATCACGCACTGGTTTGTCCCTGAGTGGGAAACGCCCGCGAGGTTGTGAGCTTTGGGGATCTTGGCTCATGGTGGCGGAGAGCAAAGGGGGACAGACGCGTCTCGCATCGCGCGTTCCGGCGCGAGTACTTCTTTCTCGCTCTCCCGTGGTGCATCCTCGGACTGCTGATCTGCACTTCCACCGACATGTTCACAGGTCTGGTATGCTACACTGCTCGACTGCCATCCTGTTTCTGACCAGTGTGCGCGGCAGATTGAGCACCTCGGAGCCGTCTCGGTCATCGAGCGCGATGCGGGCGGGTGCACGCTGACTATCGCGGACTCTGCGGCAATCCTTGACGATTGCCATATCGGCGACTCTATTGCGGTGAATGGAGCGTGTCTGACGGTTACGGAGTTCGACCCGAAGGCTCAAGGGGGCTGGTTTACGGTCTGGCTCGCGAATGAGACTCTGGAGAGGACAGATCTCGGTACGTGGACCCCTCGCTATGTCTTTTATATGAGGGGCTCACTTGCATAGGGGAGAGGACGGTCGGAGATCAGGTCAACCTAGAGCGCGCAATGGGAGCGCACGTTCGTTTCGGTGGACACTTCGTACAAGTATGTATCGCAACTGCGCAAGCTTCCCGACGCAGCGCTGCTACCATCCCGACATTTGCCTAGTCAGAGTGCTAACCGATCGTCCCCAGGCCCACGTCGATACAACAGCGACGATCGTTAACCGGGAACCAGACGGGGACTCGCTCCGGTTGACGTTCCAGCTCCCGGAGGCGACTCCCGCACGCCCGTCGCTCCTCCCATACATCATCCCGAAGGGTTACGTCGCGATTGACGGGGCCTCGCTCACCGTCACGGGCGTCGACGACGCGCAGCGGACGTTCGGCGTGATGCTCATCACGCATACACAGGAGAAGATCACGCTGAGCAAGAAGCCCATCGGCGCGAAGGTCAACATCGAGGCGGACATGGTGGGGAAGTACGTCGAGAAGAGCGTCCATGCGGCGCTCAGTGGCGGCGAGGGCCCGACGAGGACATTGATTGAGAAGGTGGTGGAGGACGTTCTGCGCAAGAAGGGCCTTGCATGAGGAAAACATGTGGTAAATAGGAGTGTATGCTAGGATGCTAGGGGCTTGCGAGAGGAAAGGAATACGGATTAACGATGTTTTGTGAATCTACTTCCGACGGGCTCGAGTAGATGCGGGCGCCAAGGGACCCGCCCGAGAAGGAAAGCTGTAATCGAGGCCGAGCGAGGTCGACCCCTTGAACCTCGACCTACAACTTGACTTGCGTGTCTCCTTCCCAACGTCGGGCACTACGCCCTCTAGATCTCATACTCTATACACCTTGAGGTACTCACTAATGTAATGGAAGGCCCTGTCAAGGCAAAGGTCCGCTCGCCACTGCTGCACTGTCGTGAGCTAGTCATTCACCCGTCCTAGGTCACCGCGAGGCTGCCAGTGGGGGGCGCACGCTCGCGTCCGGGGTCGCCCACCAAATTGCAGCCAACTGTACCCTCTGTGAGTGCTGTGCGACCCAGGGCGAAGGTCACGAGCACCGCGAACATACACATGCGCAAGACGAACAGCGCGCCGGCGAATGTGGCTGCGAGCACAAGCAGCAAGCCCATGGCAGGCCCCCCGCGCGCACCGTCGCCGTTCAAGGCCGCACAGGGGCGGAGCTCGCAGGATGCGTCTACGCCTGGAGCAGGAACGTCGCAGGTCAAGGCGCGCCTGACTGCGCGGGCGAACGGCTCACGCTCTGCGTCCCCGCAGCCGGAGCTGCGCCAGCGTGCCCTAACTGCCGCGCCCCAGGATCTATCGGCGGGGGCTCGCCAACGAAGAGGGAGTGCGTCGTCTTCTCTCCACGCCAAGTCACCCTCGCATTCAGGGTTGTCTGTACCATCATCGCCCTCGAAGTCAATATTGTCCTCCGCGGACGAGAACAGCTCGACCGTAGGATCGACAGCAGGGAGCACAGTGAATGGGGTTATACGCGTGAGATCCAAGGTATCTAGAGTCACAGAGCTAGGTCAGGGCCAGTCGTCTGCGGCCTCGCTCTCTCCCCCGTCATCTCTTCCTCGAAGTCGGCCGGCGCGTGTGCCATCAATATCCAGCCTGTCGCCCCTGTCTCCACTGGCCATCTCCGATGGTCCTCTATCGCCACCCGTGTCTGCACCGAGCGGACACACGCGATTTGCGACCACGCGCGAGAGCCCTACCCAGCGCTCGCATCCTTTCCAGCCCTTTTCAGACGACCATGCAGTAAGGTATCCTGCGCCGTCCGGAAGAGGCGGCTCAGCTGCTCAGTTCGAGCCTCAATCACCACCAACGTCTACACTTTCCTTTTCCTCCCGGTCTTCCGCTTCACATTCTTCTGCTTCTTATGAGACCCAGAATACGGATGTGAGCCGCAGCACTGCACCCACACTCAATCCCCGATTGAACGCAAACCCTCGAATCCGGGCAGCGCTCACGCGAACGAATATGGATAGTCCGAGCTCGCATATAGACCGAGCTCCTTCTGAACCTACGTCACCAACATCGCCAAGTGATGATCATTACGACGACGACAGAGACGAAGAAGAAGATGCGGACGGACATGCCACTGAAGACGTCCCTGAAGACATGGACCCGGACCGTAAATTGAAGGCAGAGGCCAAATCTAATCGCAAGGTGTGCTATTTTCTCTTTATGTTGATTGAATTTAACGCATACAACGACTCATCATCGCAGATTGCGGACCTCGAAATCACGAACCGCTCTCTCCTGGCCATCAACTCCTCCCTCGAAGCAATGAAGCATAAGCAAGCCAAGGAGATCCGCGATCTTAAGCGCAAGCTGCGCGAGTCGCGGCTCGTCCTCCCGCCTCCCGCGTTCCGTGCTGTGCAGGAAGACATGCCGGACGAAGACGAAGAGGACGCGGACGACAGCGACGATGGGGACGACGCAGCGTTACTAGAGGGCACGGACGACGAGCCGTTCCGGCGCGTGCGCATCATGCTCGAGACGCTCCTCGACTCGTGCCGCATCGCGCTCGCAACAAAGCCCGCCGACTTTGCAGGCGGCGCCGCGACGAAGGTGCTCAGTGCAGAGGAAGTGCGCAACTGGCGCGGCGAGGACCCCGACGCCGAGACGCGCTCGTCCCCCGACGCGGACGCGGATAGCCGGCCCCTCACCCCCTCGCGAGTGGCGGTCCCCGATAGCGACGGCGGCCTGGAGAGCGAAGACGAGGTGGAGGCGTCGTTGCTCGAGCCGGATGTCGCGTCTGCCGTATCACTGCCCCCAATAACGGTTACGCCCTCCCCATAGATCTATGCTAGATATGCTCTGACAATGACGAACACTACACGCTGGCTACTCCTCACGAACTCGGCGCGGATGGAACTCGGATACGACTCGTACTATACCCATGCATCTTTCGTGGTCCGTCGCATAGCATCGCAATGCATCTTTATTCTTTCACACTATCCGGGCTGCTTGTTCTCTAGTTGCATTCGTAACATACATATGCCAAGCTGGTCGCAGACCGTCCATTCCCATTGTCCACAGTCATATTATGTTAACGCGAGGCCGCGCCTCTATGTCATATATCTCAACCTCATTTCTTATTCATCCTCCGCTATCCTTTGTGCCCGCTTAGCCAGCTACGACCAAGAATCAATACATCAGTACAAGCAAAGTCTCCGAGGCTTCCAGACACTTACAGCAGCAGCAAGGTCCAGCTGCCCACCGATCGCAGGAGCCTTTGCGGCTCCGCCAGGCTTCGGTTTAGGCGCAGCAGCCGGCGGTTTCGTTGCAGCAGGCACCGGTGGCTTGGCGCCGACTTTAGGCGCACCAGGTTTACTCGCGACGGGGGGCGGCCCAGGCTTTGGCTTCGAAGCAACGGGAGGCTTGGGTGCGAGCGAGCTCCCAGGACGTGAAGCCGCAGGGGTTGAATGAGCAGAGCCATTTGTAGGCGTCGCCGACGCGGTCTTCTTCCAGGGTGCTGCGGACCCGTTGGATGGGGCCATACCGGGGAATACAGCAACAGGCTTTGCAGATGGATCCGCTGAGACGGACTTCACAGCGGGCGCGGCAGGCGCGGCGGGGGCGACTGAGGCCGGCCGGCGGTTGGCTGGAGGTGGTGGGGGAGGCGGCGGGACCGGTGTGACCTTCGGCTTTGGAGGAACGAGTTCGAGATAGTTGTTCGGGGCCCAGCCCTCGGCACCATCTTTCTTGACCAACCACCAGCCGTTGTCGTCCTTCTCAACTAGCTCCACGAGATCGTCTTTCTTGAGACACATCTCGCCTTCTTGTCCCTCAAAAGCATACTTCGCGCGATACATCTCAGCCTCAGGCTCTTCCGGCGGAGGAGGTGGCGGCGGAGGCGCTACAGCTCTACCAGGAGGTGGTGGTGGCGCACGGGGCACACTGCTGGCGGCAGCGGTGGTAGTCGCCGCAGGAACACTAGGCTTGACGGCAGCAGCAGGTGTTGATTTGCCGGGTAACGGCTGTGCCTTTGGTGTCGAGCGGGACCCGGCCGGCTGGCAAGTAATATTAGTAGGGTACTCAGCAGCGATAAACAGGTGAATTTACTTTCGAAGGACCGCCCTTCTTAAGCAGCTTTCCTTGAGTGATGGGGCGTACAACACCCTCCTTGCGCTTTGGCGGTGGTCGAGACAAACTGCTCGGTGGTTCACCTGACGGTACGTGGACTGTATGACTCTTGTAGACATCGTTCCTCGGGACCGTCTCATCCTTGATGAACTTGATCTGGGCTGTCTTCTCCTTCTTCTTGGTGTACTCAATTCTGTAAGAGTGTCAACTTAGGTTCGATGTGTCGGGAAACTGGATACTGACGTAGGTCCAATCAACAAGTTGATGCTAGCTTGCGTTAGCTGCAGCAGGTTAGTCGCGAACTCGGTCTTGAATACACAGCTGATGAGAGGGTCGCCTTCTTCCGTGGGGCCGAGGTTCAATGCCTGAGCTAGGGTTATAGAGGCTTCTATGGAGACTCATAGGAATACATACGAGCCAGTCATCTCTCATGTTCGACATGGATATGCTCTTGATAGTAACGAGTGGGATCTTACGCTCTAGAACATACGCAGTTTGTCCATCCTTACTCTGCGTTAGGCTCACAATATGGACAGCTTTCTGGGTCTAAATGAAGAGTCAGAATAAGCCTTAACGCCAATAAACAGCATACATACGACTACCAGGAAGCGCGGACTAGGTTTGCTAGAACGTGCCAATTTCGACACGAGCAATTGCCCCCGAGAGCTAAACGTGACCTTATCGGCTGCAGGATCATGAACACTAATGACATATGAGCGTTGCAACTATACGTACAGCCAATATTGCACGCCTCCTTGAGCTGTTCCCCGAGTGGACTGGGCCCGTTGAGATCAAGATAGTCGCCCATGAATCGACGGTACCCGAGTAAACTGAACCGCCGTCGCTCCTTGCGGCCCGCGAGGATCTGGTGCCCATAGTCGCGGATCCTGGCATACTCCAACGCCTCTTTGTTGTTCTTCCAGAACCGCTGAATGCGTCGCGCACACTCGTGCTTGTAGCGCATAAAGTTACGCCACGCACGCTGGATACGGCCGGCCATGTTGTGCCAGTATCGGTCTCGCATTGTTTCTAGTGCGAAGAGCTATGATCATGATCGTAATTAGGGGCACCGTCAAGAGCTATGAGCAATTATACTCACCGTCTCCGGACTCTTGATGAATGCCTTCGTGACACCCATCTGCCATTCTTCCTTGGCAATTCCAGTGTCAGTGAGGATCCGTTCGCAAGCGGTCTTCGCTTCGCCTTGCCAAGTGTACTCGCCGGCGTAGGACGTCGCAGGTGAAAGTAGATAGAACCTTTCAACGATCTTCTCGAATGTGTTCCTGTATGCGAAGCCAGCACGCCGTACGCGAATGTTCTCCTGCAGACCGAGGTACTTAATCTGGTGCAGAACAGCCTTCGTGTCATACTCCGTCGAACTACGATTCTGATTCGGCTTGATCGTACGAATGTACGAGGGTTGCGCACGCATCAGGTTGTCTACCAGGGCACCAGCGGAAGCCTACACAAAACCACTTCGTTTTTATATCGATACACTGGACATGTAGAAGCTCACCTTGATCCTGTCTCCAGCAGTAGGCGGCCTCTTCTTGCTGTTGGGATCTGGCCGATCGGGGAAGAGGCCTTGCAAGAACTGGTTGTCACTAGCGCCAACAAGATCAAGTAGATCCTTGACGAGCACATCCTTGTTCTTGTCCGTCATACCCGAGACATTGTACATGACATCACCCGCATAGTGGCGGATGAGGAATTGCGCACCCCGTGACTCGAAGTGCGGGTTCGACGCAAGTGCCGACATCCGCTGGACGAAGCTGTTGTCTGCTGCGCTGGGGTCAGCGTGTGCGGTCGCACAGGCATCGTTGAGCGCCGCGAAGAGACCAGGCGGGCGTCGCTCTTCTATGAGATCACACACAATCTTGTTGTTGAAGTACTTGATCGGCGTCCACTTGATTTCCTCCCTGACATATTCTTCCTGCTCGGTCTTGAGAGTCAGCTCGATGAAGATCTGCTGAAGCTTCTCGTTGACATAGTTGATGCACAGTTGCTCGAACGAGTTGTCCTGGAATGTGAATCAGAATCAGAAGACAAATAATATTCATCAAATAGTGGCACGAACCTCGAAGATCTCGAATCCAAAGATATCCTGCACCGGAATGAGAGCTGAGATAGTCCTGCATGAGGGGGACGACGCACCAGGATACCGATCAAATGCGCAGTAGTAGACCTTGCCTTCATAGAGACGTTAACCTTCGAGACGATCCATTCGAACAGGTTGTTGTAAATCGCCTTTGCCAGTGCATCACGCCCTGAAGATGCCTGCGCAGGGTTGAGTGGGACATCATATACTGAGCCTCTACGTCCGCCGCGCTGGGTCTCCATGACTTTCGTTGTCATCGCCTTCTGGACGAGTGCACCATCGACGCCTATGAGATAGGCGATGAAGTCTGTGATACTCGTGTCTGCAATTCGCGCGTTGCCGTCATCCTGCTCCTCGTACTGGATGTTGCCCAGCCAGAGGACGATGGCAAGCATACGGAAGATCTCGCTCTGCTCGTAGTCACTCAGCCCAATGACCTGCATGGCTTTCTATGGTAGTGTTAGAGATCATTACATTGATTACGGCAGTAATGACTGACGAGTGTCTCAGAGAAATCTTGTGTATCATCAATTCCCTGTACTTCGAGACAGTTGCTAAGGCACGTGTATGCATACTGGTCTGGGGTCTGCAAACCGAACGCCTCTATTAAAGACGTCAGTGTTGTGATGGGTCTCAAATTTCGTACAACATACCTCGTTGCTCATCAGAGGCAGCCTTCGTGAATTGATAGAAGATGTGGAAATTCCGCTCATTCTCAACCTGTCCAACTACACGACCCTTCTCTAGCAAGTAGTTTGTGATCTGGGCGCCGATCGGCTCTCCCTGAGCGTTGAACATGATCTCGAGATATTTGCCCTAGATAGAATTGAGTGCACGCCTTTCCTAGGGATTGTTCGCACATACGTGTCGACTAGAATTATTGTTGCGCAGAGTTTTCGCACAGCCGAAACTCTCCAGCAATGGGTTAGTGGCAAGTACCATGTCCTTGATTTCCTGGATGCTGCTGTCCTGTCCACCTGACACTGCGGCGACATATTGCATGATACGCTTCGCTGCCTCCGTCTTGCCCGCACCGGACTCTCCGGAGATGATCACGCACTGGTTCTCATGGTACGCATTCATGTTGTAGTATGCAGACTCTGCAATACTGAAGACGTGTGGAGGAACCTCGAGTCGGTTCTTGCCCTTGTATCGCTGCAGTACCTCATCAGTGTAGATGCCGAGATCTGCAGCGGTTCGTCAGAGCGCCCAGTAAGTATCGCCTTGCGACCCGCACCTCGGAAGGGATTGACAGAGATCAACACGGGACCGATGTAGGTGTATATTTCTCCACCCTTCCACCGTTTCTCCAAGTTCTCGTTGATGGCCTCGTTGGTGATCGTCGACAGCAGGGTCATATCGGACACGCCAACCTGCTTCTTCTTGAAGCCCTCCTTCCAGTCTGCCTATGGGGACACATCAATAGCATGTACTATAGCGGAGACAAACCGAACATACCTTAGCTACTCCTCCCTTGGAGGCGGCGCCACCCCCCTTCTTGGGGGTCGCAGCGACCTTCTTACCCGCCTTCTTAGATATCGCCTGGTGATCGACAGGTGCATGAAGATAGAGTAGCACAGAACGATCCATTTTACTCACCATGCTACAATATGAGTGCTAATGTATGTTGCACGACTGTGCACGCCGCTGCAACGCGGTTCAAGGTCGACTAGAGTGTACCCAGCTGCGTGCGCACAGCAAGGCACGGGGCTGTAAGATATGGGCTACGCAGCTGCTCCGTATGGCAGTGTCGTGTGCGCGATGGACAGGCAAGTAAGATAGATGCTCAGGCCAGGAGTATAGACTGGTCAGAAATGAAATGAAGTGCAGCAGCGAGACGATATAAGGTGCTGATGCTAGCGGCTGAGCTCAAGCGTGTCATCGCACCCGGTTGCGCAGGCGCTTGTCGCGCGTAAACCCTAACCCATGCAGTCTGCATGAAGACGAAGAGTATAAGAGCAAGCACTCTAAGTAGGGTCTCAGGTGTGTAATGACTGGGAAGACTCGTTGGAGTCGGTGCTTATTGCACCGGGGGCTAGGGATGAATCGCTGATGGATCACATTTATTAAAGATCAATCCGTACTCGCGCTGACATGATCTTATTGCATATATTCTCCTGTCTTTCAAAATTTCAAGGCTGTGGACTTCCAGATGCGCCAGAACTGATCCGACCTACTCGATGACCTCGTACGAGTATGTGCGGATGTTTGTCATGACGGACAAGTTCTGGGGTATAACCTAGCCTACTGCTGAATGCTCAGGATGACTGGACTTCTCACCAGATTGCAGTCAAAGTGGTCGAATGAGTGACAACACCGTAAACCTATCGTCATGACCTGCACTACCCGGTTATTGCGATACCGCTCGAAAGCAACCACTTCAAAGCCTCCGCCGTCGGCCTGAGTACGGGTGAGTCGCCCGTAGAAGACTTTACGGCATTCACGAGCGCTCGCGTGATACCGACTCCATCCACTTCTGCCGCAATTTCCTTCTGAGTGGCTGGGTCCTCGAAATTGATAAAGAAATTTCGGAGGCATACGACACCACGGTGTACAAGACCAGAGTCTGCCTGTTCTTGCAGGCCCCGCGAATCATCACTTTCGACTTCGGAAGGGGGGACAATGTTCGGGTCGATGAGCTGACCAAGGATCGAAAGGGCCCGTCCACGTTCGCGTTGCAGCTCCCACAAATTTTCGCATGCTGCGGGGGATGTCAGGAGGGTGGCGAGTGCCCCAGATGCAGCAAGGCGCGTCGGGAGGTCGTCCACGTCGCACATCGCGACTATCACCTGTAGCTTCGATCTTGCCGCCGGTGACTTCTCCCCTCCGAACCGGTCGAACACGTCTTCGCTCCCTGCGACGAGGTTGCACACGAGTTCTGTTGCAGCCCGCCGTACCAGTGTGTGCTCCTCCAGTATGAGTAGTTCCACCCTGTTCAACAACCCATCGACGCGCGATATGCGCGTGCCCGCCTCCGCGCTCTGTGAGGAAAGGTTCGTAAGCGCCATCAATGCCTCGAAACGTTGAAGAAGGTTTGACGACGGGTGCATGAGCATGACCGATAATGGCCGAATGGCATCAAACAGCGCGCCCTCGTTGGGCCCAAACACCTGCACCGGTGACGCAGTGATGGCGAGCTTTGCGAGAGCTTGAATGGGCTCGATCTCAGATGCGTCAAGCTGAGGTATCTTGCTTCCTTGCCCTGCCGAGCTGGACGCAGGCAGGAGGTCTCGTATGATGGTTATTAGAGCCTTCGCGCCTCCAGCCTGCAGAACCTTGCCCCGATTGTCCTTGTCCTCGATGAGATTGAGTAGGGCCTTCCCCACCGCGAGCCTGACCGCGCGACTGTCCGTCGCCCGTACAGCGGCTACAAGAGCATCAACAGCACCACTCGCGACTAACTTGCGTCCTCGCCTCCGTACATGTTCATCATCCCCCAGCGGGTCCTCGCCATCATTCTGGCCAGCCTTGGCTGAGCCCGCGGGAGCCTTGGCCATCTTCCGCAACTTGGCGATCTGCGCCTCCTCCTCGCCCAGGCGCGGTCGGTACGCGCACAGGTTTGTGATGATAACCACGATGCCGAATACTGGGGACGCAGTGGGGATCTCCGTTGTCGGTGCGGTCGGGCCTTTCCTACGGGGAACTGAGGAGAACAGGCGAGAGAGGAACGAGGCGTCGTCCGCGAGTACTTCTTTGATGCGCGGGTCAGTGCTCAAGTATGCCAGTCCTTCCACGGCGTCCGCGAGCGACGACGTATCGTGTCTGTCCGCAACCAATCCTTTCATCAACCGCACCAACTCTTCGTCCTCGGCGCTCGACGTCTGCTCGTGTTGTCCGCCAACTTCTGCCGAATCCGCACGCGCTCCCTTCGAGAGCTTTACGAGCGCGACGGCCGCGGATGCCCGGACGGCGGGATCGCTCGTCTGGCGCGACTTGCGTTCCAGCCAGGTAACCTGCTCGGAAGATACGATCGCGCGACACGTCTTGTGTCCACTTGCTTGGGAAAGCAGGTGCGCAACCGCTTGTGCGATTTGGTCGGAAGAGTCGTGGAGATCTACGATGTCCGAAATGATTTCCAGGACGCCCTCTTTCAGGAAGATCAGAGCAGCTGATTGCCAGTCCACCTCGAACAAGGCCGCGAGGAAGGATAGCGCCGCGAGGATCTCATCTTCTGAAGTGTCGGATAGCAGCGATGTTACGAGTGATTTGAACGTCTTGTAGATCGCTTGCGCTGCGTCGTTGCCCTGCTGCTCCGCATGTGTAGTTGTTTCCCGGAGCCCTTGACATACTGCAGAGAGGACAACATATGCCTTCGTCCGAACTGACTGAGCGTACATCGGAAGAAATGCATGGACCAAGATGGAGATGTTTTTCGCAGACAGTTCATGACTCTTGTCCCGAGAATTCTTCAAAATGACATCGAGTTCACCCTCAATGGACTCGGACATGTCTAGCAGGGTCTCCTGGGGGAGCGATACAATCCAAGAGTCGACTAGAGTCAATTCGAGATATGACTCACTTGGACAGAGTAGCAAGAGAGAGTCTGATCCTTCAGACACCTTGGCGCGAAGTCGGATGCAAGTTAGTGGGAGAAACAGCGGCCTAGAACACCTGGGTGGAGCTCGTGAGTCCAAGAAAGGTGTGCTCCGACAAGATGTGATCAGTGTTGTCTCAGGGGACTTGAGATACCCTTTGATCTGTTCGACGAACGACTCAAGATAGATGGGAGTATGTCAATGACGATAGCAAGTAGCCTTGAAGCTTGAAGGATGGTCCAGTCAGGCTCAACCAAGGCTTGCAAGCACAGCTCGGGATCTGGCGGTCCGGAATATCCGGCTTGGGGGAGTTCGTGGCGGTGCGGTGCTGGACGTGCTGGACAGCCTGGACCCGGTGGCGCAAGACAGTGGAAGACGCTGAAAACTCCTCTTGCTACTGCCATAGCGCGACGTCGCGCCGAACATCTGGTGTCCAGCACAAGTCCAGCGTATTCACCGCAGCAAACTATCACTCTTATCCAAAAGAGACGCAAGGCTGGGTTTCTGCCAAAGTTGCGTTACCACAACCTGGCAATATGTAAAGCCGTAGTACAAAGGAGGTTCTTTACAAATGGGTTTTAACGTGCATTCGTCATAGTCAACTATCCGGACCCACGTCAGTTCAGGAGCGACAAGAAAGGTAGCAATTCCAGTTATTATGCGCCCGATGCACCATAAGCTGACCACGAAAATCGATACCGCATCTCCACTTGTCACAGTGGTCAAAGTTGTCAATTTGAATCTTGGGTTATCTGGATATACAGAACAATGAAAAGACAAAGCTACTCGTCTCTCTTGATAGATACTGTGACGTTGCACTTGTCGCGCATTGCTCTTCATGTACTACAAGCCTACATCGTTCTCTGGTCTCAGCTTGTCCTCTGTGCTCTCGCCTCTTATGAGCCGCCGACGCGTTTACCGCTACATACCTTCGGGACACGATGAATCAGGTTCTATGCGAGTGCTGTTTATCTGCCAATAGTAACACGGTCTTTGATTGACGGTCGAGAAGTTGGCAATATATAGATGCCAACAAGTCCCCATGAGGCGAGGCAAGCAAGGATCAAGAACAGATGTTCGTACAAATGGGATCGAGGTGATGTGTTTGAGAGTATCCATCTGTATGAGACGGCAATTTTGCGTACTCTTAGGACTGACAATCGCATCCATGCCATACTTTGAGTGCCTGCCGCTGTGCGGTCCAGGGCATAGGCGTTTGTACACGTTCGGTGGCGTACGGCGGCAATGATTCACTTCGGACTTGGTGCACTCATGCACATAAATAGATCCATCAATCTCGAACCATGACAAGCCACTATCTGAAACTTGAAGTGGAGTACAACGTATGTGCCCTCAATATTTCGCGGTGCAACTGATTGAAAGATCCGGGAACATCATGAATGCAAGATCTATGGCCATGCGCGCAGGAATATTTATCGACTCCAACGCGCTCTGTCTTAGGCTGATATTTGAGGGTTCTGGCATCTTTGGCTGCATCTGACGCAGCATTGAAAGCGTACTGAGCATCTACGAAAGGCCCGGGCTGGTGGTATAGGTTTGTGAAGCCAATGCGCTGTCTCCTGATGGACGTCCCGAAGCTTGCGTGTTCAAACAGATCAGATCAGATAATTATAAATCCCAATCTTCAGCAGACCTAGATCACATCAACGGAGCGACTGAGTTCTCAAAGCAATGTGAATATGAAAAGGTCTTTGGTGATTGTTTTGCGACCTCCGCGGAACATCAATGTGCTGTGCGGAAAACTTCGACTCACACATGCATGAGCGCTTCTCAACCCGATAAAATACAAATGCAGCACCATATTCCTCGATAGTATTAGACTTGATAATCTGAGCCTCTTCTCGCCAGTATACCTACGGAAATGTCGCAAGTGTACGGCTCGCCTTCCCTAGCGGGTGAAATCGTTAGTGTCATGAACTCTGAGTGAGTGATAGCCGTGCATAATAATATGCGGACTGTGACCCCCTTTGTCCAGCCTTATTGGCAACTATCTTGCTGTTTGTGCGAGCGGTATGCATTTCCATGGATGCTCTATACTGTGACTCTGTACCGAATGACACTGTTTTCACTGCGCAGTCATTGTCGTCTATAATCATATATGCACGATACCGAGGGAAGTCGACGCGATATGGGGAAAGAAGCTAAACAGCACCACACTACTGTTCCATATCAATCGATGGCTCACTTTCATCTGGGCGACCTTCAACATCATCACCTGCATCCATCCGCTAGTTACAATCCATGTGCGTGTGCTGATTGTGTGGCGTCGAGACCTTTGACATATACGGTTTTAGAGGTCGGGTACATATTTGTCGGAGATATGATTATGACTAATCCGTGTCTTGTTTTACTCATTCATAATGATTAGTTGTGTAGGAGTGGCCTATATTCAACAAGCAATTGAGCTCAGTTTATTCGCTCTGTGGGCAGGTAAGATCGAAATTAGTATGAGATGCGTACTAATTTGTTTTTGACTATCGGAAGCATTTTCGGGGATTCGTGTATACGCTCTCAGCGGAGGCAACCGTGCAATCACTTGTATTGTTGTGCTGTTCGCTATTGTACCGGTGGGCACTAATGCGGTCAGTGCTAAGACAGGTCGAACGTTCTGGACACTAATCTATATACCACTTTCTCTCATCGACAGTTTGGCCTGTACATTGGTAATAGGCAGATTAACGATTTGCCTCTGATAGGAAGATTGTGCGTTCATTCTGATAACCTCTCGACAGCAACAACAAATAGGTGAGTCGACTCGAAGATTGAGGGATACATACTCATACTTCTTAATACGACATAGACGTATGTCGACATTTTTCACCGGTTGTCTGCTCACACGGTCACAGTCATTATTAGCACTCGAATATGCGCCATAGGGGCAGATGTGACCGTCCTAGCGGTCACCTGGTCAAGAACGTGGGCAGTAACTCAGATGGCACAAAGACAACGTAGTTTGAGCCCTCTCACGACATTGCTCCTTCGTGATGGTGAGCTGCATCATCTTATCGTGATCCATGTCCCTGATGAGGATCCATAGGTACCTTGTATTTCTTGTGAGCCTCCTGCACACTGCACGCTCGCTCACAGATCCTGAGTGCCATATTTAGGGGTTCGCTGCTGCTGAACGCACTGAGTATTGCCGGTTGGACATCCAACGTATTCATCGAAGATTTCTCGCGACAGCGTATAACTGACTAACAGCCGCAGGTCTTCGTCGGCGTCTCGTATTTCTCAATGCCGTCAGTGATTGTCATGTACTTGAAACGTTGTGTAACTGACGGGTCATGCTCTTCAGCCTCTCCTCACTCATTATCTCACACTTCCTCCTCAATCTACGTCAAATTGCCAACGATAGAATGATTGCCCGAGACAGCAATTCTGAGCAACAGGACGGACTCTCAACACCAGCATCCGTGCTCAGTTCTTTCTTGGGCAACATGGGCGAATTCCTCGACTATCATCCTGGTGATGACAACATTGCCGCGGAGGATGGCAATGTTGGGCAACATGATGAAGAGAATGTTTATATTCGCCATCACGGAGCAGGAGACTTGGTAGACAAACATATTCCCCCAACCCAAGGGCACTCTAGAAAACAGCCTCGCCAGAGGGAGTCTGTTGTGACGACAGTATGATCCTCAACCTGTGCCTCCAAGTGAGTTATGAAATTCGTCTTGCTTTCCTCTATGCGTACTGAAATCGATATTATCAAGTCTCCTTCGAAAAGTCTCCTTCGAAAGAGTCGAGGGCCGAACGCCAATATCTTACAACTTGGCCGATCACAGCTCATAGCGCACGTTGGCCGGGCGAAGATCCCCCGTCAAAGTGGTTCCGAATCAGCCCTGATCTCCCTCCACCTCCCGGATTTCGGATCTCCTAGTACCATAAATCACGTTTACGTTGAAATCATAGAACCTATTTGATTCGAATACGTGCCTTGTGTGGACCAGTCAAGAACGCCTAAATATCAACCACTCACTTTTCGTGAGCCGGAAAACTCAGGATGTCATCTCGACCTGTGTTGTGTCCCAGTTTTCGGTCTTTACGCACCGCGAACCACCTTAACACACCATGAGCTGACCCCAAATATCGGCACCATATTTTGACACGCAGTCACGTCGATTTCGAATCTATAGCAACATCACAGAGCCTGTGTCCATCTAGACGCTGACCATCACACAACGACTCACAATTGCGTGATCACAGGTCGAACCCCAGGAAATTGGGAAGATAAGCAAAACAATTTTCACCAGAAGGTCATCATTACAACTTGGTGATACATTCGTAAAAGGAGGGTATGAGTAACGTAAACAGTGTGGTATTCATACATTCGTCATGATCAAATCGTAAACCCGCGTCAGTTCAGGAGCGACAGGAAGGGTATTTAGTTTGTGTGAGGCGCCGCTCAGTCGCAAATATTAGGGTACTCCCTGTTAGTCGGGTCCTCCGGAATCCAGCCATTCGCAAGACCGGCCTGGTACGACCACTCGTCCGCATTCTCGATCTTCCACGCCCACTGGATCCAGCCATCAGCCTTCTCGTATGTGATGGTCTGATGGATCAAGGTATTGAGTTTGATATCATGTGAAAAAAGTACTGCGCCAGCTTACCTGAGCCTCCCAAAATTGCCGGAGGAAAGTCTTGTAGCTGGAGCTGAAAGTCGAAGCAGAGCCGGTGAAGCCGGTGCAGCTGCCAACTTTCGTGGATCCGGGGTACGTGCCGTCGTATCGCGAACCGACACCGCGGCCGTTGAGAGACTCAGCGCAGTCCGTGATAGCAGGTGACCACTCTCCAACGATCAGCCATAGATCGAAGCTGTCCAGCGACGACGCCATGTTGCATGCTGTCTGGATGTGCTGCTGCTGCGACATCTCAACATCCTGGAAATGGTGATCTGGTGAGCCGACGAGCGGAGCGCGTATGCCGTGAAGCGCACCGATTGGGAGAACACCTGGTAGATATGAGTGTCCATTGCCACGCCCTGCCAGTTGGGAGGGGTTTGGTAACCCGACCAGTAGCTGTGCACACGTGATAGTCAGATACCTCCACCGAAAGATATATTTGATAGAGCTCATACCTCAGCGGCTGAAAAGCGTCGTGCAGCAGAACCACAGTATTGCTCTCCTGGGAAGTGCCGTACGGGAATCTATAATTGGGCAGGTCAGTCCACACACGGTCGGGATCGGAGCGCTAGCAGGCAGTTACACTCACCTGATGTTTCCGTATGAGTCGTAGTAGTATTGCCTGACCACTGACAGCATTTGATCTCCATCATATCCAGCGGGCCTGTGGAAATGCACATGCGTTAGAGCGCTAAGGGTGACTACTATCGGCCCCACTTACTCGTTGACGGGCGCAATAATCGAGACCACATTTGGGTTATTTGCAAACATAGAAGCAATCGTCTTGATGATGTTATCCGACCGCTGAACGTTGGTCGAATTGCTCTGCCATTCCGGGAACGAGATACGGTGTCCAGAGTTGTCGAATCTGCGATATCGAACGTGTACCATGAGGCTCTATACACGCTTAACATGCGACGAACACTGAACGACATACCCGTTCTGGCTTCCCGGGACGCCGTGCAGGTCGACGATCACCTTAAGTCCGTATGTTTCCGCCCATGATACGGCTTTTTGCAGGTAGGGGAGCTGGCCCTGGATATACGGCTCTCCAGAACCGACCTCGAATGCCCAATATCCGATCGGGAGTCGAACATGGTTTAAGCTGTTCGGGGAAACCTCGGTTCAGCCCAAGAATGGAAATGTCGCGAACACGTGACGCACCCTGCTGCGGCGATGTCTGCAAAGTCGGACTCGGTGATCCACGAGTCCCAGTGGCTCTGAAGCGCGGAGAGGGCAGTGTTCCGGTCCTGGAGCTCGCCAAAGGTCCACTCGTCGACGATATCGTCGTTCCCCGTGGCGTCGAACAGGCTGGGGGTGATCCATGGCTGCGATACGCGGTGACGCGTGAGCACCACCCCGGCTAACACGAGTGGAACGCGCTGCGCACCTCGAGGACGAGCCAACCGCCCAGATTGACTCCGCGGACCTTGTCTGTGCCATAGTTGAAGCCTGGGTTGATGGGGGTGTCGCCCAGGACGGAGGGGGACAGCAGACCGAAGAGTGCCAGGGCCGCAGCGAGGTGCCGGAGGGAGTACATTGTCGCTGGAAGGACACGGAGGGCGACGAGGGCGAGATGGAGGCTTTTATAGACGGCATGGAATCGGGGGTTGTGTTCTGGCACGCAGAGAGAATGTGACGGCACTCCAATTTGACACCGTTATTGCCGTCATACGGGCACGGCTGGTGCACGGCTGATCTGAACATTCCTTCTACAGTCTCTCTTCCCCGACAAACCACGTGTGGCTGCGATCGCATCCCGGAAATACTCGCTCTTCCCCGCTCGCGCTTGCTCGCGCCTGTTCGCGGCTCGGTTGCCCACCCCATGGTTGATGCCAAACGCAGCTCGCTGTGCGGGGGACGAGGGGAAATTGCCCTAGCACACTTTCGGAACCTCGTGTTCTCCGCAAGTGTGCCGACATCCCTCGGCACTTGTGACCTCTCATTCTTTGTGGCGTACCTGAGCACCATACGGGTACTTCCCTGCCAGCGCGTTTCGTATCGATAATTCCCGTGAATCACAGACCCGCTCGCGCGAGCAAGAGTAGCGCCCTAGGGCGCCATCAGCGCGTTCAGTGCCCAGGTGACTCCACAGAGCGTCGGACCAACACCCTCGTGATTGGAAGAGAGCGGAAAGAGGGCTCGACAGCAAGGCCTCCTCCTCGACAATCGGATATAGACATTCGCCAATAGTGTGCCATCCAGCACCACTACCCCCGGTAGAACAGCTCACAAGTGAGTATTGCGTAAGTGGATGGCCTGTATCGCGTACCTACAGCTCCAATGTGATCACTGACGACGCCTTCATTCGGCTCTCCAATGAACCCGAGACGCTCAGCACCGCGGGGCACGAAGGAATGGGCTTCTGGAGGATTTCAGCATGGGCAGCATCAGTAATGGCGCCAAGAAAGGCAGCATGTAGCGTCTAGCTTCTGCTGTTGCCGAAAGAAGGATATTCTGGCTTACAGTACGGATCGAGGCACGTTTTCCGCTGGCAGCATTGCGTGCGGCTCGACCCTGGTATTAACCTACCGAGATCACTCTCGGAGGTGTCGAACAGCAGTCAAGCTGTCGTTGAGAGATGTACGAGAGATGATCAGCAGAGCAGCATACGGTAGTCCGCGCTCCGGGACAACGGCTGTGTTGGTCTGCAAGGGGGATAGTATTCGGGCCCGTGAACATCTCCCGTACGTCTACGGGACCATGCTCGTGTCCGGATCTTGTAAGAAGACCTGGTCCTAGGTCCAGTGAGTTCTGCATTGTCCAGAAATTCGGCTGCTCATCTTTCCAAACTTCTCTGAAACATAATCCCTGTCTACCACCGCCCAACAGCAGCTAGAGCATGCCAGAACGGATCGCAGTCCAGGCGCCAGGTCTCTCTTTAGCACGCGTCGTGCATCTGCGCCCGCGGCATGGCGGCAGGACCCAAGATGCCTATGGGATTGACGTGTTCGTCGGACCCGGCGGATGGATTGATATCACAAGGCCACGTTGAGGTCTGGTGGGCGGCGGCTACGACCTATATGAGACATTTAACATCGCCTCTGGCTTGGGCTGACGTTGCAGACCGCGGAGAGAGACTAGAGCGCATCGCTGTGTATCGCCTGAAACTAACGGCGAGCGTTTGGCGGCAGGCTGTACAACGGTTGCACTGTTCGCGGCAACAGCCGATGGGTATGTAAACCGCTCGGGCAGAGGGGTCCGCCAACTTCAACTTCAACACATACCACCACGTCTCCGTTCATCTGTCCTACATTCGTTCTCTTCCCACTCACGCTATAATTCTCCCGTACGATACCATCCATGTCCATCGATAATACCCGCCAACGTTACGAGAACGCCGGCCAGGGCCATCTTCTCCAATTCTGGCCCAGGCTCTCAGAACCGGAGCGCGCGGCCCTGCTCGCCCAGCTCGACGCGCTTGACATCGAACGCGTGAACCGCGCATACAAGAAGGCCATCAGCTCAGAGAAGGAACTCGCTGAACAGGCTGGCCAGGACATCATCGAGCCGCTCCCGGAGGATGCGGCCGAGTCCGTGATCGGTTTCCCGGAGAAGGAGAAAGAGTGGCGGAGCATTGGCCTCCAGGCCATTGCACGGGGCGAGGTCGGCGTGCTGCTCATGGCGGGAGGCCAGGGCACACGTTTGGGCAGCAGTGCTCCGAAGGGCTGTTACGACATTGGGCTGCCCTCGCACAAGTCGCTTTTCCAGCTCCAGGCAGAGCGCATCGCGCGCTTGCAGGTCGTCGCCGCGCAGGAGAACGGCAAGCCCGCGGGGTCTGTGGTCATCCCGTGGTATATCATGACCAGCGGGCCGACCAGGCGCGCGACGGAGGATTTCTTCAAGAAGCACAGTTACTTTGGTCTGTCGTCCGAGAACGTGATTTTCTTTGAGCAGGGTGCGTCCATATGGTCTCTACATAAATAGGCAATAGCTGATTTCATCGATCCATTCCAGGCACCATGCCATGCTTGACCACGGACGGTAAGGTGATCCTCGAATCACCTTCACGGGTCGCGGTCGCACCCGACGGCAATGGTGGCCTCTACGCTGCTCTCCGCACCCCCCTCTCTCCCTCCGACAAGTCCCGCTCTGTTCTTTCTGACCTCGAGGCCCGCAAGGTCCAGTACGTGAACGCGTACTGCGTCGACAACTGCCTCGTGCGCGTCGCAGACCCCGTTTTCCTCGGATACTCTATCAGCAGGCAGGCCGACTGCGCGGCAAAGGTCGTTCCGAAGGCGTACCCTACCGAGTCTGTCGGCGTCATCGCGCGGCGTGGGGACAAGTTCAGCGTCGTTGAGTACTCCGAGATCTCGCAGGAGCAGGCGGAGCGGCGCGACCCGAAGACGGGCGAGCTCGCATTCCGTGCGGGCAACATCGTGAACCACTTCTACACGACCACGTTCCTGCGCAGCGTCGAGTCGTTCGAGGACGACCTCGCGTTCCACATCGCGCGCAAGAAGATCCCGTACGTTGACAGCGCGACGGGCGAGACCGTCAAGCCAAGCAAGCCGAACGGCATGAAGCTAGAGATGTTCGTGTTCGACGTCTTCCCGTTTACGAAGCGCTTCGCCGTGCTCGCGGTCGCCCGGAATGAGGAGTTCAGCCCGCTCAAGAATGCGCCAGGCACCGGGTCCGATGACCCCGAGACGAGCCGCCGTGACCTCCTCTCGCAGCACAAGCGGTACCTCGAGCGTGCCGGCGCGACGGTCGCCGACGACGTGGAGATCGAGCTATCGCCGCTCGTCACATACTCCGGGGAGGGCCTGGAGTCGGTCAAGGGCAAGAAGTTCGCGCGCTCCGGATCGGTCGAGTCGATCGAAGAGCTGGACGCTCTATTGTAAAAAAAACACTAATATGGGACAAGAAGACAGGTTGTATGTTTAAGATTCGGACTTCGCACTCTACCGCATTGATACACACGGACTTCTCGCACGGCTCACTCGTAGACACCATACAGACTAATTGGAATTCCAAAAACATTTTGACATACCTGTTCAGACTTTGTTTTTCGATCGCGCGATGTCTTGGAGTACAAGTTCGGACGCGGTGGGCGAGCAGTGGACAAACTACGGATATGTGCAAGTGTCTACCACAAACGAGGGTACATCTGGACCGCTTCTGCCGGCGGGGTGTCATGCCGCACTACCGTCTGGTGGATTCCCATTGTGCACTCCGTTCAAGTCTGATGATTTCGTGAGCGTACACGCCGAGACAGGCTGTGAGCACGTACACTTACGTTTCTTCAGCTCTTCATGTAATGATGCTAGCAACCGCTGTGTCCGCTCGCCATTTGGCTGGAACGCAGTCAGTCCATCCGTTTCGCTTCACGTGACGTCGACACCGAACGCACCTCTTGACAGCATGCTAGCAGTTTATTGACGAGGACTGTTTGCTGTTCTGTGGCGTCATCCAGATCTTTCTTGAGCTGCTTGGTCTGTATCATGGTGGTATTGATCAGTCGTAATGTATGAATCACATAGCAGGCACAGACCTCTTCGTCTAGCTTGTCAGCACGGGTCTTTTCTCCCTCCGCAAGCTGCTTTTGCTCGGCCGCGCGGGCGCGAGAAAGAAGGACCTCGAGCTCCTTGGAACGGATGACACATTCAAAATGTCGTTCTCGGAGCTCGTACTGCCGGAGCACCTCCTTCAGTCGTTCGCGGACGCTGCAGCGGTGTGAACGAATCAGGCAAATAATGGATAGCGAGAACGCTTACACGCCGTCGAAGATGTTCTCGAGAGTCTTTCTCGCTCTAATAGAATAGATGTCAGTCAATGAATGCGAGAAGGGAGCGCATTTAACGCACTCTCGAGGGTTCTCTACCCATTCCTTCTTCAGCTTCTCGCGTCGGGGCTCGGGCTCATCCTGTGTCGGTTTCAAATTATCGGTGCTGGGAGATAGGACAACTTCCACTCACAATCTCCTCAGTCCCTGGTCCCTCAGTCAGGTCCATCATCTCCACGGCCAGAATCACATCGCCATCCTCGATGCCCGCCTCCTCCGGGGTCTGGTCCGCCTCAAGGGTGCGCCCGCTGTGCGTAAAGATGAACTGCATCGAGGAGCTCGACGCGGTGGTCGAGAACGCGCTCGTGGGGGCCGCGTCGGACTTGGCAGTGCCGTTCGCCTGCACGGCGCCGCCGGCCTTCGCGTCCTTCTTCCCAGGGCCCGACTCCATGCGGTCCGTCCACGCATTGAAGAGCCGCGAGAGCTTCGTCTTGCGCGAGATCTTGAAGTAGAGCTCCGCGCGGTACTTGCACACGACGCGCACGACGATGTCGGGCATCTCGCGATACTTGGTGTCCTGCAGCTTCGCCCGCTCCGCGCGTTTCGCCATATCGTTCTTCATTTGCAGTATCTAGCGCGGAAGGGTGCGTCTGGTGTCAGGGGGAGGATGTGGGAGGACAGCGACATACCTCTTCCTGAGCCTCCTCTACACATGATGTTAGGCGTTTGCTGTCCTCCTACAGTGTCGCGTGAGGATCGACGTATGTCTCCGGTCGCAGAATATACCTACCCGAAGCCTCTTGTTATCCTGGGGAAAGAGTCAAAATGGGCGAGCGGGTGGATGTGGCTCATGATGTCACCTTCTGCAACTCGCGAGCCAGGTTCTCCATTTTGGTCTTGGTCTGGTTCGACTTTGTTAATTGATTCTTTGCTGTGTACGCACAGTCGGGTGAGATCATGATGGTGAGAGTACGTTGTATGCAATCGTACCTGCATCCTTGTCCTTTACCAACTTCTGCTTCTCTTTGGCATGATCTCGTTCTAACCGTTTGAACTCCGCGAACTGACGCAATCGTGTAGCCAACAGAACACCTCAGGGATATCAGAGTACCCACAAGTTCAATATACTTTGCGTGAATGGCATTCTCGCTCATTCCGTTGACGGAGTTCTGAGCTTCCTCGGCTACAAAGTTCCGTTGTAGTTGGAATCATGAGAGACGAATTATGAGCACATACCGAACCTCCTCTCCTCTTCCTCTTCGTGTACCTCCTCCTCCTCCAGCGCTGCTATACGATTCTTGAGCGTCTCGTACATGGTTGATGGATCCACCGGCTGTTCGGCAGCCTTCTTCTTGCCCTTCTGGTTGGCAGGTGTATGAGTGCCATTAACGGCTGGGCCATTAGGCGGACGTTGTGCAGGAGGTGCCTGGGTATTATTTGGAGGTGCGGGTGGTACAGCAGCGGGTGCAGGAGGTGCCGGGCCTGCGGGAGCGGGCCTGGCTTGTCTCGCGGGTTGTGCGCCGTTCATGGCGAGTCGCTGGTCGTGGTCGCTGTCGCCGTGATCTCGAGACTGGGAGGAGGAGGTCCGTGTCGGGAAACAGCAGAATAAACTGGAGAGGCTCAGTAGCGGAATGTCGGCGGTGAGCTCGAGCGCCGAGCTCGGGTGTCTGGAGGAGGCAGGTGAAGGTGCTTTGTTTGCAGGCTCGACGCCGCGCCGCCAGCGAGCAGACGGCCACAATATTTTTGCAGCCACAGTCTTGCTTTTGCCCACAACAGCTTGCTTGGCTGCCTCGTCCTTGGTCGCGAACTGGTCTTTATCTCTCCACCCAACAACCGCGGTTACACTTCGCTCTCCCACACTATTCTCATTCGTCAGAGCTTATTATGGTCGCCCTCGTCCTGCGCTCGTGATCTGCCAGCATACTCGACGGTCCATACTCTCTCACTCTCGGCCGACAGCTGCCTATTCCTCGTCCTTTGTCCCAGACTCTCCTCTTAGCAAGGCTCCAGTCGACTATTTTCACTGTGCTTTTTCTCTGATCTATCGCTTGTCACCTCGGACCGTGTCTACGAGTGGCTCTAGCGCTGTGTCTGCTGGCCCAATGGACAGCACACGGTTATGCACTACTCGCTCGTCTGTTCGAGGCCTTCTCTCCTCCGCAAGCCCGGTATTACTCAGACATGATATCCGGTGCTTGTCCGCTCGCGCGAGTTTCCGGATCGTCGTTGCGTACTTTTGCATCTTGTAGACCGCGGCGGTCCTCGGTCTACTAGTCTTCTGACCGGTCAACGCTTGATTACTTCCAAGGCATTTCGATAAATGTATACCCGGCACAAGAAATGCAATTTTGCATGACAGGCATAGACAGGCCCTGATAGATCGATGCATGCGCTCCGAGCATTTTTGTCTCCTGGTGTGCTTATTCACTATGTGATCTCCAGAACTTGATCATACTTTCATTCCTGGCAACGTTTGGTGTCTACACTTTTCTTGTGGTGTTACGGGATATGCAAATCAGTGGTCGTGGCCTTGGCCGAGTAATACTCAGTGGGAGGAGTTCGCGGTTCGCTCCTGCCTGTCTGAGCTGATATATATACTGCTACTGTAACATAGCCACCCCTCATGTGGACATGTATGTATCTTGTTGTATACTTGGCGTCCCGAAAGCGAGGAAAGTTACCGAGCCTGAGTGCGAGCGTTGCAAAAAGTCCCCGATGATTGGCAGAGATTGGCCCTTTGAGATGGTATGATGGGCGCTCCTACGGGCGTCAACGCGCTCGGCGTTGAAAAACGTGACCAGCACGCGTCGCGTCACCAGCGGCAACAGCTGCCACAACGGAGCGCTTGTGATCGACGCAGAACGCCTCGCCCACGCGGGCCGCGCAGTCCATCTTCCGTATTCTCTTTCTATCTCCGTGCGCCAACAGATGCCTCGTTCTGGTCAGACATGTCGCATATATTTGCACGTTCAGTTACTCATCCCTTGGGCTACGATTAGGATCAAATTCTCCCAGCAGCAAGCGGCAGCGGCTTTCATCGCCAACTTACGACGAGCAGTGCATCATCAGCCAACAAGAGCTGGATGCTTTCGATCTATTCGAACGGTCACAAGCATCATCGTCATCCAACGCTTTCTCGGTACATGCTCGGTCGGCTACAGGGGGGTCACATCACAGCAGTTTGCATGGTGCAGTGACAAGACGGCGGAGTTCAGGGGGCAGTGCATCTGGCGGGAACCTCAGAGATGGCGTGAAAGGTACGCATATAGTGACATGGGGCCATGATGTCAAGTCCACTTAATCAAACTCGCATACATCCCGACCCAGATTTCACCGTCGCATCTGCAAATTCCTCACAGCCTAAGCAAGTGACCCGACCAGGCGATGGCGGAGGCTTATCTACCCATCAGACTCCTGCGCCTGCAGGACCATCGTCGGCTCATCGTGGCTCTCACAGCCCAAAGTCTAGTGGTAAGAAGCGTCTTCGGTCGTCGAGCCCACCTCCGAACAAGAGTAAACACCAACTGTCTTCGCCGACTTACGATCAAGCATTCGATCTTAGCCAACAAGACATAGAGGCATTCGATGCATTCGAGAAACATTTTTCCCAGAGTCTTTCTAGTTCATCAGGCCCGTCGAACGCGGTGGCCGGTGCTCGTAGGGGCCCTACCAGGTCCGAACCGATCCTGAATGCACTGCAAATATTCGAGAGCGATGGGAGTAAAGAGGATGACGATGATAGTATCCGTGGTGAGCGCATATAGCTACCTCAGGTGCGATGTGCACTACTGAAACGCCATAGAACGATCCCCTTCTCCCTTGGCTGGTTATTCGCGTCAACAGTCAACCGAGCTGAAGCGTGCCTCTTCCAGATCAGTGTCTGGCTTCAGAACAGCCGCTTCTCTCTCTAAGGAACGAATGCCCGCCACACGCTCTGAGAGTGCAAAGATAAGCCCCACAGAAGCGGCCCCAGTGGCTGGATTCACTTCGGCGGCTGTTCTCCCAGAGTCGAATGTAGATGGTGCTCCTCATGACGGCTTCGACATCTCAGCGACACCGGCGAAATTCTCAGGATTTGGCTTTGCCTCCGCTCTTCATATCACAGCCGATCTCCCCAGTAGCAACCTGCCGTCATCTTCTCCTGACGCCCCACAAGAACACGACTACTCTGACTGGTTCAAACCTATGCCTATCCCTATTGGTGCACTCGGGTTTCAATCCGCAAAGGCCGTTCAGGACACTTCTTCCCCGGATGAACCAGCACCCATATCAGACCCTCCGGAACACGCACCACTGTTCCCTCTGTTCAAATCTTGTCGTGACGTTCTGCTGAGTATGCCGCCCTCCGAGAGTAACACGCCGCCTCCTGCAACCTCTGCGAGCGACTCAGCACTCCCAGGGTTCACATCCGGTACTAGCCTCCTGCGTGTCGACAAACCGGATTCTGCCACCAAGGGCAAGGCGAAAGCAAGTAGCTGGATTGTACCATCGGCCGCCGCGCTCGCTCGCGCCCGCGAGAAGATGCAGCAGTGGCAGAAGGAGATCGAGGAGGACTTTACCGAAGCCCACGACGACCAAGAGAACGCTGCACCGCCTACTACCGCACGTCCTGCCCCATCTTTCCAGACTCCTCTACGCCCAGCCTTGCGTGCAGTCGAAAACTCGTTCTCCCCCGCTCAGCCTCCAGAGAGCCCGAGCCCGGCGGGCGCCGCACAGGGCTTTGCCAAGCCGCTCCTGCCCAGCGGGACATCGGCGCTGCGCGTAAAGAACACGCCGTTCAAGTCACCCCTCGTCCGCAAGCCAGCTGCATCCATGCCCGGCACGCCGGGGTACGTCAGCTCGCCCCTCAACCCGTCGAAGACATCAGGCTTTGCGCCTGCGTCCGGCTCGAAACTGCTGGCTGCGTTCGCCGCACCGACTGCGACTCCGTCGCGCGCCCTACTGCCGCTGGCGACACCAACGTGCCCGGCCCCAGTGACGCCTGTTCGTCCGAGTGGTTTCTCGACCCCCGCGAAGACGTTGGGTCTTACTCCACGACGAATGGGTGGTTCGGCGTCGAAGCCGAGGTTTGCGACGCCGTTCAAGGAGGGTATGCGACCCGGTGAACCCGGTAGGAAACTACTAGAGCAACAGGCAAGCCAGGCAAGGCACGTCGGTGTTGTCACCGGGAGTAGCAGTCAACAGGCCACGCCCAGGCGCGTGGACAAGGGGAAAGGCAGGGCGACGTTCTTTGATATGAGTACGTCTCTGCAAATCAAGACCATAGTACAATCTGTATTGACCCTATATCTGGCAGGGCCACCAGCGGATAGACAGACCCTTGCGACATCTGGCCTCCTGCCACAGAGATATAGCCAGCGGGAGCTCGAGGATATGGGCATGTACGTATTTTCCCACCGACTTCAACGACGCACCCTGACCAGTTCCCAGCCCCGTCACACAGCTCGAGCAAATCAACCTTAGTACCGCATTCTACTATGCCTTTCACTCCGTCTCTGCTGACGGTGAGACCGCAAATCTGGGCTGTGAGGCCGCTTTTACGCGTCTGAAGGAGCTGGGGTGTTCTCTGGCCACTGAAGCGTGGGTCGAGAACCACTGGGTGATGATCCTGTGGAAACTCGCCGGGATGATTGCGCTGGAGCCCTGGCGCGAGATAGAGCCCGAGACGCGGCGCTGGTGCTGGGACGAGGTCATCGGGCAGCTGCTCTTTAGGTATGCGTCATCCGCCGGGCCCTCCACACTCGTCGTTGATTCTTGTGGTAGATACGAACGCGAGCTCAACAGCGGTTCGCGGCCGGCCCTGCGCCTGATTGCAGCTCACGACGCTCCGCCGTCGTGTCCTATGATCCTCTGCGTCTCGGCCATCATTGAGGCGCCGGGGGTACTGGACGACGACGGCGTGCTGATCCAGACCCCGCCCGACTTGGAAGTGACCGACGGCTGGTACAAGCTGCGCGCAAAGACGGATGCGCCGCTTGGACGAGCGGTGAAGAAAGGTTTGATACGTGTAGGAAGAAAGATCGAGGTCGCCGGTGCTCGGGTAAGCACTATTCACCGTCTTGTAACGAGCGTCAACCCAATCGTTTGGTCAGTTTGCGGACCGGAAGGACCCGTGTGAGATCCTGGAGGCGTACAGCTCTGTGGCCCTGCAGCTGCACGGCAACTCGACAAAGCTTGCGCCGTGGCATGCGAAGCTAGGATTCGTCCGACAGCCCGCGGTATCTACGCTCGACAGCTTGACTCCCGATGGGGGACTAATAAGCCTCGTGGACCTTGTCGTGGTCAAGGTGCGCATTTCCTCATTCTAGTTTCCTGTCCTTCAATTGACATGATAGTAGCTGTACGATATTGGCTTTGTCGAGTACACCGAACGTGATGGGCGGATGGCTCCCGGATTTCCGCACGATCAGAAAACCGAGACCAAACTGAGTGATCAGTGGGGGGTACGTCATGTATCCATGATAAGGGGTCACAGAGCTGATTCCCGTGTCAGGCTCGACGAGAAGCTGAAGCATCTCGACTACATGGCGACCTAGACCGGAAAGTCCAACTTTATCTCGGGTACGCCGAACGACTGGAACGCAAAGCGGGAATATGGGCCCCTTCACTTTCCGGTAAGTAGATATTGGTGTTGTCCCCCTACAGCGGCACTGATGATCGGCTTGAGACTCTGCACCTGACGATGTCGACAAATGGTACTCTGAGCTCGAAGACAACCCAAATGTCAACCAGTTCTTGTCCACTTTGACCAGTTCCCAAGCCGGCTGGCTCGCCCGCCACATCCGCCAACAGATCGACAAGGAGCGCGAGGGGACGCGGGATGAGATTGAGCGCGAGCTTGACGTGAGCCATGCCTTTCCGTGACCCTAATCCATTTAGCTCAAGGCCAGTAGGTTACATGTCCGCCGCGCAACGTGCGCAACTTTAGGGTCGTGGTCTTCAAGGACGCGCAATGGAGGAAAAGGCCCCCACTGCGCCAGGTGCAGCTCAAGATCGCCGATGTGCTCTCTCTACACGTAGGCGAAGGTGAGGCCCCGGGCAGTTTCAAGGAGGGCCAAAGGTTCCGAGTGCGTGGCCAAGCTTTGCTCTTCACCCGTGCATCTAACGCAATCTGCGGCAGGTGACGAACCTGATGCCGGAGAAGCAGGGTGCCTGGATGGTGCCTGGCCCAGACTCGCTGATTTACCTCAAGACTGTCCAACAAACCCGATGGACCCGCATCAAATGACGCTCAACATCCATACAACTGACCTTGCTACTAATTTATGCTTTTCTCTGTCACTCATACGCTGCTGTATCATATATTCTGCTGCATTAACTGGGTTTATGATGCGACACGGATCGCAGAGACGGATACTGTACGAGCAGCTTACGCGCCGCCGACGCCATACTTCTTGAACGTCTTGCTGTAGTCGCCGACGTCCTCACGGCCCATGACGATAACGGTCGCCTTCTTGGCCGTGTCGGGGCTGAAGATGCGCGCGGCGGCGCGCCGGATGCGGTCGCTGTCGACCGCGTCGATTTGCTCGCACATCTCGGACACGGGTACCTTGCGATTGTGCACGAGAATCTACAGGCACGTGAGTAAGACAGAAACACACATGTGGCGGAGGACACAGACCTGCCGTCCGAGATCTTCCACCTCAACCGCACGGCTCTCGAGGGCCATCATGAGGCTGGACTTGAGCTGATTCTTTGCACGTGCGAGCTCGACGCCGACAACAGGCGTGTAGAGGAGCAAGCTGATCTGGTGGACGAGGTGCGGGAGGATCTGCGCGGGGGTGTTGCCCTGGAGGCGGCCCGCGGCGGGGACGAACGATGCAAACAGGCCAAAGAGGCTCGAGTCGGTGTAGATGTGGTGGAATCCGGCGCAGTGGTCGACCTGCGGGTAGTTGTTCAGGATGTGCGTGTACAGCCGCGAGTACATGCCCTTGCCCGGGCCGCCCGCACTGAACGAGCCGCCGCCCCCGAGCAGCAACTGCACCGTTGCGAGCGCGTACACGTCCGGGTCGTGAATCCCGACGCCCTCCCACGCGAGGTAGAGGTGGTTAAACTCGGATGTGGTGGAGGGGATGAAGCGGTGCCCGCCCGTGTAGATCGCGCGGAGGCTTTCGGGTATGGGGGCTGGCGGAGGGGGCTGCTCGCCGGTGACTGAAGACACGGGGTAGAGATAGGAGGATGCGGCACGAGTGAGGGACTTGTAAAGGGAGGTGGGCTGGGAGAGCGGGAGCAAAGGGGAGGACTGTTGTTGCGATGTTTGGGAGGAGCGGGGAGAGACGGGCTGCGGCGCGGGCGCGGGGAAGTAGGGAATGTGTGCAAAATGCTTCTCGGCGAGAGAGACGAGTTCTTCGTGCGGCATGCCTGCTCCTGCGATGACCATTCGCTCTGGGCGGTACCATTGTGCCATGAACTGTCGCATTGCTGGCTCGTCAATGACATCTATTCGCTCTTCTGGACAAAGTAATGGGTTCCCTAGTGTCTTCTTGTCGTATGCAACCTCGTGTACGATTTCTGGAAGAATCATCTCGGGCTTTGCAGTGACTTCGCGTATTTCATAACGAGCAGCTTCGCGCTGGGCATCAAGCTCGTCCGGAGTGAACGCAGGGTTGAGGACGGTGTCGGCAATGAGAGACAGAGCAAGTGGGCTAGCTTGGTGAAAATGAGATGACTGGTACATTATGGATTCACGTGAGGAAGAGCAGAGGATCTGGCCGCCGAGTTTGTCTATTGCTGATGACATCTCGTCTCCTGACCGGGTCTTGGTTGTCTGCACGAACGGTGAGTAGTGTAGGAGCTGGTGACACCGCTGTGTACGCACCTTGAAAGCCATCCGGTCGAGGAAATGGCTCACGCCGGACGACGACGGTGTCTCGTACCTGCACCCCGCATCGACGTAGAGTCCCACCGATGAGAAATGCCCAGGAGTTGATTCTGTTGCTACACGAATTTTGTTGGGAAGAGTGGTGATTTGGACTGGTGGGTTGATATCGGAGGAAGAATGGTGAATCTGTCGTCGGCGAGCAGCATTACGCACGAGGTGTCTGGTGGCGGCCTTCATGGTGGTCGTCGGCGAGCACGATCGCTGAGCGCGCACGCGCGGAGACGCGGCAAACTTGGGCGCTCACGTGCCGCCTCGGATTATATCCTCACGTAAGTGAATGACTAACATGTAGGCTATCGCAAAATTCCGATAAAATTCCATAAAAATCAGGCCCCACCGTGGTTCGAACACGGGACCCTGCGATATCTTACGTAAGCAATTGCTGCAATCGCATGCTCTACCACTGAGCTATAGAGCCACGCTGAACATTGAGGAGAACAGTACATCGATTGGAGACTTTTTCCCCAATTTTTTCGCATTTTCTTTGAATTTCTGCGACAACCTGAAATGTCGACCTGTCGAGAAGGTTGGAAGAAGAGAGATGTCCGATCGGGGATGTTGGTGTGATCGGAATCCGCGCGGGCCGACGTCCGAAGAGTTCCGCGTCGAGGATGTCCTCCTCCGAAGCCGTCTATCCCCGCTCGCGACGCGCTCGAGGCTCTTCATAATTCGCAGCGAACATGGCAACGTTTACCCTGGAGAAATGGACGCTGTCTGCAAAGGGGGAAAGCCGAGATTACCCGAATTGTAACGCTCCTGAGTAAGAGATCGGCCCTGAGTGGACTGCCGGCTTTCTGGCCTGCGTCAATCGGACAACGTCATGCACCCGTCGTCCTTTCCATAAAAAGCGCGCCCCCGCAATGTAACCAACCCTTCCGCCCGCCCTGCTCTCCGCGTCTTGTGTGCTTGCTAGTGAGTGATGTCGTTCAGCAACACCACCGCGGCGGATATGGCGCATCAATTCTGGGGGCCCATCACGGCCACACTCGATTGGTGCGAGGTCGTACAGTCTACTCTTCTATGAGGAGCAAGCAGCACGGAACTCATTCGTGGACCCTCTTGCCAGGCAAACTACCAGTTCTCGCGATACATCGCAGAAGCCGCGAACACATTCTCTAACCTCTTTACGATTGGACTCGCGCTGTACGGTGCCGTACAAGCACAGTCGCAGGGCCTGCCCAAGCGGTATCTGACAGGATACACGGTTTGTTTTCCGCATTGCCCTATCGTCGCGCGCTGAACGAACCGCCCCAACGCGCAGGGCTTCGCGCTCGTCGGGCTGGGAAGCTTCATCTTCCATGCAACTCTCCTGTTCGAGGCGCAGCTCGCGGACGAGCTCCCGATGGTCTACGTCGCGAGCTACTGCTCTGTCATCCTGTTCGACACTCAGCGTGGTTTCAGCTGGCGCAACTCGAACGCGATCCCGCTCTTTCTAGGCTACTTCCTCTTCAATGCGCTGTTCACCTGGTCATAGTACGTCTCGTGTACCCCAATCCGATCCACATTCTCTCCCTCATCCGCGCACGCAGTTACCTGAGCCGCAATCCGATTTACCATCAGGTCGTCTTTGCCACCATCATGTTTACGAACGTGTTCCGCACCGCACATTTGCTGCGCGACCGGGAAATAGCAGAGCGGTTGCCTGACGCTGAGAAGGAGTCTATTGCACGTGTTTTTACAACTGGCGTGCTGCTGTTCATCCTCGGTTTCGCTGTCTGGAACCTCGACAATATCTTTTGCTCGACTGTCACTGTCTGGAAACATGCCTTGGGCTGGCCTGCTGCGTTCCTCCTCGAGGGTCACTCGTGGTGGCATATATTCACCGTAAGCGCCACCTGTCATCTCAGTGCCCGCGTGTGCCTAAATGCTAAGCTTGATACCGACAGGCGACAGGGACGTATCTGATGGTGATAGGAAACATATGTGAGCCTGTCACCTTTCCTGTTCGCTCCTTCGGTGTATTGACAGGCATTTTGCAGATCTGTAAGTGCCCAAAATGTTTTGGTTTCGCGCTGTCCTCACGGGTTTTGCAGCACCCTGTGCATCAAGGATGACTACCGCAATTTTGCGCTGGCATACAGCTTCGGTGTCCCACGCATACAGAGGGTCCACAAGGAGAAGGCCTTATAGCTTGCGCCGTTGCATGTTCACCAATGTTGATGACCTTATGACTTCTTGTAGATTGTCATCTCGTATCTTGCGCACGCCCTGCATCAATCACGCTGTATCGTTATGGCTCGTATTTATTCAGTAGATGTGCTGAAAAGTGGATGTTTCGGTTGCCTTGCCGATAACTTGGTCTGTCTTACGTTCTCCTACAGTTGGCGCATATATCCAGCGCTATAGCAGCACCATCCATTACTAGTGTCCTTGAGAGTGTTGAGTGGGGTGTACGAATAAATTACGATGACGTGGGTGTGAGTATACACCCTGTAGAACCTAATTCGATGCCTTAGTATGTTGCGGAGGGACCACAGGTAGGTGCTCACTTTTATGCGTGCTGGACACATGCCAGTCTATGGGTTGGCTCGGGCGCAGTACGCTCAGTTGTACACGCCGACGGTCCACTTCGCAAATTCAAGCACCTCCAAGCCGCCGTGCGTCTCGCCTTCCGCCTCCGCAACCATCCCGCGCTCCTTCGCCCATCTGCGCAGAACAGCCTCGACGTTCTCCCCGTTTGCGCCGGGGTACATCATGAACGACTGCTGGTACAGTGCTGCCTCGTCCTTCTCCGCAGAGCGAATAGACTTCGTCTCGAACCCAACGACCTGTCGTGCGAGGGCACGCTCGAGCTTGTCGAGGTCAGCTGAGAACTCCGGACGGGAGAGGAGGTCCGCGAGAGAGGGCGAGGGCGCGGGAGGTGTGGAGAGCGATGTGACGACGAGTCCAGCAATGCGGCCCTGCGTCGGCCGGCCGACAGAGCCGTGCAGGTAGTGTGCAAGGCGCAGCGCACGGGTCGCAAGCGGGACGGGGGGCTCGCGCGCAACGGCCGCAGCGCGGCGCAGAGAGATCTTCTCGCCAACCTTCGCAGTGAGGTCCCGCATAGCACCCGCGATCGTTTGGGACGCCTTGCCCGCCGCGCCATATGGGTCCGCAGCAGACAGGAGCGGCGCCTCGAGGAGGGCCTCGGTCTGGAGGGGCTGGATGAGCCCGGCGGACGCGGGGGCGGGGTCCGTGAGGAACGCAGCGGTGTGCGCGATGTCGGCGAGGAGCGTGGCGAAGAGCTCTCCGCGCGCGACAAAGTCGGTCTCACAGTTGAGCTCGACGAGCGCCGCGCGGAGCCCGTTGCCCGCGGTGTCGGCGGGGTCCGCGCTCGCGGGCCCGCGCGCGAGGACCGCCGTGCCGACGAGGCCCTGGCTCGCGTCGCGGTCCTGCACCTTCGCGGCCTTCGCGAGCCCGCTCACCTGCAGGTCTTTCTCGAGCCACGCGAGCGCGGCGGGGACGTCGTTGTTCGTCGCAGCGAGCGCCTGGTGCGCCTTGGCGATGGACACCTCGGTGCGCTTGCGCAGCTCGGCGACGAGCTTGATGGAGGGCTTTGCGGGCGTCGAGTAGCTGCGCGCGGCGGCGAGACAGGCGGCGCGGCGGCCGGCGGCGTGGGCGAACATGGCGGGAGGAGCGGCTGGTGGCGGGCAAAGGCTGGTGGCGGATGCGAGACGCGTCGTGCTCGAAGTTTTTCCGACGCGTCTGGCGCGCAAGCCCAATTTCTAAGGCGGCGCCTCTGCATGACCTCCGTCTGCTTTGCTCTGCCTCCTTGCTCCCGACGTGGCGATGGCCTCTGAACTTGGCTTCAAAGTGCCCTCGATTGTCGCGCAAGATCTCCGACTCATCCAGGATATCATCGGGGAGATCCCCGTACCGTCATCCAGCAAAACGTCGTCAGTCTCGGGGACAACGGACGACCCTGATATCGCTAGCTCGGACAGCGACACAGATAGCGAACAGGAAGTAGAGGCGGACATCTTCAACGGCCCCTTGGACGACGATGTGTGCGCCCGCAAATTTCATTATCGTCTCTCTGGCGCTGACTATTTGCGTAGTCCTGCGCCTTCCGATACCACCAGCGATTCAGATGATTCTTCCGACTCGAGCTCAAGCTCTGGTTCTGACTCCGACATAGAAGACGAGCCAACTAAAACGTCCCAAGCTCCAGCGTCTCAAGTCGTTGATGCGGATGACGACGAGGAAGCAGGGCCGGCTGGTGCGGCCGACACCCTGCTGAAAACGAAAAATGAGATTCTCGATACACCAATTATCATCCCGGAGATTGAAGAGGTCGGGCCTCTTGAGCTGCTGGAGAAGGTCGGCGAGGTCATGAGCATCGTCGACAAGGTCGTCATTGTGAAGGGACTTCCGTCAGAGCTCGCGAACCGGGCGTCTGAACAGGCCCTTGACTCGGACACCTTGCTTGTATTCGAGGATCGGAAAGTACTCGGATATGTGAGTTATGCATTACGAATATAATCCCTGCTCGTTTGACTAGTATATGTCCTGTACAGATCTACGAGACTTTCGGTCCGACCACTCAGCCCCTATACCAGGTTCGCTTCAACGACCAGTACCCCCTCGACCTTACAAAAGTGCAGGTGTCACGACCAGTCTTCCACGTCCCAGAGCGCAGTCGATTTGTCTTTGTCCGACAACTGAAACGGTTCAAAGGCAGTGATGCGAGCAACGTCAACGACGAAGAGCCCGCCGAGGACGAGCTGGAGTTCTCTGACGATGAACAGGAAGCAGCACACAAACGCTCCCTGGCACAGAGGTTTGTCCGGCACGGCTGTTTCCTGAATGGGCTAAATTCATTTGATACATTCAGACGTGAACGTACTCGAGCAGGCTCAGTAGTCTCCTCGAGGCATGCGACGCCTACACCTTCACAGATGCGCGACCAGGACATGACTGGGGAGTCATACGGTGCAAACCCATATGACGACGCGAGTCCCTACGGCATGGACTATGGCGCTGGCCCCTCGCGGCCCGCGCCAATACCGTACGACGATCCCTACTCCGACAGCTACGGTATTTCAGAACCCCAGCAGTCGACCTCTACGCCGCCCCCTAGACTACCTGAGGCTCCTACTGACCCATACGTCGCTGACGAGGAGCCCTCTATGTCTGGCTCTTTCGGTGACCACGGGCGTGGACGGGGCCGCGGCAGGGGTCCCATGCGTGGTGCACGCGGTGGCGCACGCGACACTCGAGGAAGAGGCCGCGGACGAGACCGCGACCGCCGGCAAGGCACTCGAGGCCGTGGGCGGGGCTACGGGACGGATCGGTCGGACAGGGCGGGCCCTTACGGCCGCCGCCCATCGCATTCCGGCAGCCTCGACGACTCGTACGACCCGCGCCGACCACGCTCTATGTCCCCTACGTCGCTAGCGATTGCCCGCGCGACGGGGCAGTACGCGGATGGATCGCCAATAGAGCCCGACGTCCGGCCTGGTGCCCCGGCTGCCCCCGGTGCGAATGCCTTGCACAGCGCGAGTGAGGGTTCGTGGTCATATCCACAGCACGCCGCGCAGGACCAGCAACAGTATTCGGACTTCTCTTATGGGTACCAGCAGCAGCCGTACCAGCAGCCGTACGTGCAGCCGCACATAAATCCTCGGTTTGCGTCTGCGTTTGCGATGCAGTTCGGGTATGCGCAGGGCGGTCAGTACTCCGAGTATGATTCGTATAGTTACGGAGGGGGATATGGCAATGGTGCCGGAGAGGCATCGCAGGCATCACGTGAGTGGAGTGAAGAGTGGAACGGGACGCGGAGGCCGTCTGAGAGCAGAGAAGGCTCTTGGACAGGTGGTACCTCCTGATCATACCGAAAAGCGGGCTATATCTTTCGCATTACTTCTCACGTTCGCATCGCTTCCTTGCTGCAATTCGAGTGCGATGTCCGCAATATTATGTATACAGCCACAGGAACGGCGAGTCAATTGTGCCATCTGCCTGTAAATTGTGTAAGGTAGACAGTGCCCTGCCTTCCGATCACTTTGTCTGATCCGTCGTGAGGGCGGATCAGTATCTCCGATTTTGGTCGGAATAATTTCATAGGAAGCGACTCTGGTACGCCTGTTTTACCGATGTGGGCAATATAGGCAAACTACTCGACCGCACGTCCCTGAGATTTCTGGAGATCTAAACTGAGCAAGGGTGTTTTGGGGGGGCGATTTGTTGACACCGATAGCCCATCGTCTGATATCTTGCAACTCCACTTCGGGTCACATTTTCTCTGAGCCGACGGGCCTGTCACAAAGCCAGCTTTCCTTGCTGAGTTCCCTCCAAACAAAGACACGGGGGAATTTCCCTGGTGATTGTGCCTATTGCACTGCATACCGTCCGGAGATTTGAGCTTTCTTCTTGGCGACACTTCTCCGGCCGGAGAGATTTCTTCCTTCTTGTACACCACTTAGCCCGTGCACAGGCAGGGTTGATTGCCGACGTACGGATGTAGTACCTTCGCACAAGGCTAGACCTCTACGCCCTCACAGGAGTGCAAACGACTAGTCTCTTTGGAGCTAGATCATTTCAGGCCCTGTGCCATCGGACTGGTGAGACATCTCCACACCGTTAACACATCGTTTTCCTAGACTTGCTTGCTGTGCCTTCCTTTTGTCGGCGTGAACACCTTCCGCTCACTCCGTTAACGTCTATATTGGCGCAATTCCGATGGCGAGCGCGAGAATTTGGACTACCTTGAAGACATCGTGTCTTTCTGCGTCTTGCTACAGATATGCCTTCCCGGAGAGGTATATAAACCCCTCGATTCGTCGGTGACGGCCAGACTCACCCAGCACATTCTTCGAACTCGCACTAGTCCCCACATACACCTGTCTTACATTCCACACGTCTTTGAATATGTCTATCGCTCAAGCTCAGATGGCTATGGCAACGGCCGCTGTGAACAGCACACAGTGGGCTAACGACCTCAGCGGCCTGTCCAAGTCCTTCCAAGCCACGTTTGTACGTGGACGATCCAGTGTCTCTGATACAAAAGTACTCTTTAACACGCTCTCATGAATAGGATGGTTCCAACGCTATCATAGAAGCACTCACACAAGTGTTCGGGGCGAATCATCCAGTGCCGTCGAATCTTCCCGGCGGGGGCTGGAACAGCGTGCAAAATGTGAATATCATTAAGATATTTCGATGACTCACTTCTCACTACGTCCGTAGTCGGTATTTGGACCTTCCTCCGCTGCAGAAGCTGATGCGAACACCTTGGTGAAATACTGCAATGGTTTGTTGATATACTTTCGAAGTACCTGTCTCATAGCATGGGAATTTATAAATGATACCTCTCATGCCTAGAATTCAATACCCTCATCGCGGAAATGTTGGCGTACCATCGCAGTGGTCCGGAAGACGGATCCACTGGTGTCTTCTGCGCCGAGTTGATGAACAATTTCACCAATGTAAGTAAGCCATTCGTTCACTTAGACCGTACTCACATCATCGTGCAGACCCTCAATAACACGGCTCTCACTTCTATCACATCCCCAACTGCATTCTCCGATTTCCTATCGACTTTGAATTCAGTCGCAGGAGCCTATCAGACTGCTCTGATCCAGATCGAATCGAGTGAAGATGCAAATATTCAGAGTGTCAACAACTCCATCCAGACAGAGCAGACAAATCTCAACAAGTTTGGTCGAACGATTCTTCATGCTTATGCTCAGCTGATCGCGTGCTTATAGTGCCAATGGCGAGCTGGCCGGAGTATCAGTTGCAATCGGACTCATCGCTTTGGCCGACATCGGTGCAATGGTTGCTTTCCCAGAGGCGATTCCGGAGCTCTTGGTAAAGAATCGGCTTATCGAACAGTTACATGCGACCATTCTTATCGGCTTGTGCAGCATGCTGGGGCCGACATCATTGCATCTGAAGTAGATGACCTCGCAGACGCAATTAGCCAGCGTTCGAGTAAGTTCAAAGTTAACCTCTCCCAGACACAGAACTCTGATATTGATATCACATGTGCAGCCGCACAGACGCAACTTCAGAATTACCAAGCAAGCAAGCAGACCTACTTGACTCAGGTCGACGACGTGACGCAGTTGAAGGAAATGATCAAGGACTACGTCACCACCGTACAGCAGTGTCAGACTGCTGTTGGCGTGTTCAATGGGATCCTCGCCGGGCTCAAACAAGATGTTGCGAATGCGTTGACTTGGGCTCAGGCAGGCGCCCTCACAGATCCGAATGTCACGGTGAGTAATTCACGCCCTGATATTCGAAGAACAGACGTGCTGAAAAAAGCTACAGAGTCAGTATCCTCCCATTGCTGGATACGCCGCAACGCAGAGCAACCTGTACAGCTCCTTGGCACAAACGTTGACTACGGTGTGTGCATAGACATGACCAACAACCATATAACTCACGACAGATATGCATTGCAGTGGGGTAAAGGGTTCGTGAACCCCTCCGAATGAGAATTCATCACGGTCAGTTATATTGTGCTATTCCGAGCATTTGCCTATGCTCTCTGCATGAATTTTGATTCTTCCTCATTTGTGGATTAGTCTTTGGTAGCCAATCTCGATGTGTTATCATAGCTAGAATAATTTCAGTGAACAAAGTGACTAGACTCTGACAATCGCACCATTATATGAGTCCCGCTTTGGTGAGAGTAAAAGGTCTAGGTCCTCATTCGACGTTTTGAACAGCGGAGAGTAACGCCAGGCCTGTCATGAGGAGCCAATCATGAGCAAGCTGATGTATCCCAGGCTCAAGCAGTAATTGCCTGATTTGGGCAAGTTCGCCCGCACGTGAGGCGTGTTCGTCGAGAGAGCGTGAACAGGAGGGGGGCAAAACGCGGGCTACAGCGCAGGAATTTGCGACCTGAGGCATCGCTATCTCGCTTGATTCATTTCTAGGTTCTCTGAAGATACTACGCCGTCCGTCCGCGACATCTCCGGCCTTTCCTGACGCTCGCTGTGACCACCAAGACCTGTAAACCCCTGTCCACAGTACCCATGTCGGGCCCTACGATCATCCAGGAAGTCCCGGAGTCGAGTATGGAGAGCACTGTGGCCCCTGAAGTACGAGAAGCAGGGTCTTCGGCCACTCCAGCTGCGCCTATACCAGGTACGCCGCGAAAGATTGGAACAACCACCAGGCAGAAGCGTGTCCTGCCCTCGCGCACCCGGAGAGGTGGTCCCGGTGTGGGTAGCTGTGAGACAGACGCCATGATATTGGACACGATGAGGAGAAGATGTACGTGTCATTATCTATGTGGAAGAAACGGCTGCTCACTTCACCAGTTGAAAGCGAACCGCTTATACCCACTACGACCAAGTTCCTCCTCACCACAAATTCCGCTCTCGTCCCCCCATCATCAGATGCGACTTCTTTTGCAACGCAGCTCAACAATCACGCATATGGCCGGTACTTTGACCGGCCAGAAGTGCGCAAAGCGTACCAAGAACAACAGCTCATCCAGACACCGGAGTTTATTGAACTCGATGAAGATGCTCCAGTGGGAGGGCGATTTAGGCCGCGAGGCTTAGAAGACGTTCGTCTGGTCTATCATCACATTCGCACAATTTTGTACTTACTGATGTCATTTTATATTCGGCTACTTCATATACACCTTCACACCTACAAAGGAAGTGGCAGACACTTCTGACGCCGCATATGAGAAACGGCATCGAAAGTACGAGACGTTCGAAAAGCGGCAACGGCTTCGCGAGAAAGAGAAACTCAAGCACGAGCAATATAAACTCGGAGAGCGCATTGAGCAGCTCCGAAGTATGGACACCACCGCGTTTCTGGTGTTACCCGCCGCAGACTTCCCGGAGGTTCCTGGGACAACGCCGGAGGACGGCGCTCATCTCACAGATGAGCAGCTTGCAGAACTTCTCGACGCCCACCAACACAGCGCACTAGCGTATGAGGAGGGTGAGAGGCGGCGGAGAGCGATGCTCGACACAGCGCTTTCATTAGAAGAGCGGTATAAAATACTTCTCCCTCCAGACAGAAAATGGTTGGAGAAAAAGGCCCTGAAGGAAGCCGCGACTCGTGCAAGCTCGGAAGCCATCACGGTGGACATCAAGGAGGAGTCCATTCCAGCTGAAAGCGAGGAAGAGGAGGACGAACTTATAGAAGAGGAAGAGGAGGAGGCAGCAGTGGTGGTAGAAGAAGATCAACTACAACCCTATCACGATACCGATGGCGAGTCTGAAGTAGACTTCGAGGAACGAGAGCGCGAGCGGTCGAAGAAGCTGAAACTGAAAATCAAGTTCCCTCCAAGAACACCGTCCCAGCCCGCACCCGAGTCTATCTCACAACGACCAAGAAAGACTTCCACCGCCCGCTCACCATTCCCTTCTGCCCTCGCCAGTCATGCAAGCCCAAGCTTGCCGCCCGCCTCATCTGTGATACCTGCGAGCAACGGCAAAGCAGTCACATCATTCTCTCCTACGGCAGCTGGCAACCGCAAGACAACAACGCCCTTCCCGTCTGCATCTCCGGAAAAGCAGAATAGTACATCATTGATGACGGAAGGAAACAAAGTCCGCGGGGCGAACGGCCGTTTCATGTCAAAGAGCAAAGCACATACGCAAGCACAGTCGATCAGTGCAGACGAGCCTCCTCGAAAGAAGCGTCCGCGGGCGGATAGTACTCCAGCATCTGCCGTCGATCATTCTCCTAAACAAAGCCATCTCTCGTATGCGGGTGCAGCCGGCAGGCCTGAACGGACGACATGCATGCTCATGATCTCAGCGCTGCGCAATGCGTCTTCAGCATCATCGAGAAAAACGCAGCGCCACGTCACCGCATTTGGAACCAAGGTGCCGCCTGAAATTGAGGAGCTGCGCGACTTCCAGATTCCGGAATGGATCTGGAGGTCGCTGCCTCCAAATCATCCACATCATGCAGATTGGGAAGATGAGTCCGAAGAATACTTCGGGGCGTATGCGCCAGATTTCAAGGAGAAAGAGCCGCCCAAGTATAATGGCGTGGAGAAGAGCGAGACGCCTTCCTAGCCGTGTGTTCTCCCGTCATATCTTCGTACCGCCGTGCCCCCTATCCGAGTCGCTCTCGAGAATGTTGTGTGCCTAGGGTAGTTACATTATCGAGTATGTATGCTGGTCGCCATGTATATGCTTGTCTATAGCGTAGCAGAGGCCTGCGATGCAACCCCCGCGGGGACCAGCCTGTGGACAACATCCAGAGCCTTCTGTCGTTGATTAAGCGTTGCCTCCCTTCTACGACCGAAGAGCAACCGAGCGCGCTGGACGGGTGTGATCTTCTCTGGTTCCAAGGTACCAGCGCTGAGTGGAGAGTACCGCGAGTAGTCGCCGCCTGTACGCTCCAGCGTCCGTTGAATAGAGTTAGGCAGGGAGGTGACCTTCGTGCCGAGCGATTCCTTGATGAACGGCGTGGCGGCGGGCGTGGTGGAGGATGTGCCAAAGAGCACGTCGAGGTTCGTCTGCAGCTCGACGGTGGGTAGCGCAGCCTGAACGACCTGGGCGCGCTTTTGCCTGGAGGAGATGGTCCTGCGACCTGTCTGCTTGCGCTCTATCTCCTTGGCCTCCGCTGCCTTCGCGGGTTCTGCACGCGCCTCGGCATACTCTTTGACAAGGTTGTCGAAAGTCTCCTGTGCCTCGGCTGGCGCAGGGTCGGCGTGTGTCGGGGTTGCCTCTGTCTTAGCCTGTACTTTCCTCGGATCCTTGTCTTTCCTCCGCGACAGCTTGAAGTCTGGCACGTCCTCTTTCTTCGCTTCCGCCGCAGTTTGTGCTGCCTCGGCCTCAGCCTTGGCTAGTTGCTCTGCCTCAAGGTTCTGTTTGCGCTGTGCTAGTCGCTGCGCGAAGCCGCCCCCGCTGATGCTGAACTGGTCAACGGATAGCCAGTTGAGATTCGGCTTGAAGGTTCGCCCTGCAGCAGTAGGCCTTAAAGGCTTGACCGGAGTATTGGCTGGATGGCCTTTTGAGCGAGTCGCACACCACGGGAAGCTGCTGTCACTCACAGATCTGGATGTCTCCAAAGCTCTCCAGTCGTGGGATTGCACGACGAGCAGGCGGGGGCTTTTCACCGCTGGTCTGTGCCTCCGCAGCGGCCGATGAAATTGCACGAGACAGGGTGGGGTGGCATCGGCGCGGGCTGCGAGCCAGCACGCCCCGCGTCGAGGACAGCGAGCTCGAGGACGTCCCTCGCATGCTCGAGGAAATATGTCCGGGCCAGAAAGTGGTATACAACGCCCGAGGAGGTGGAGGGACTGTAGCCTGCTAGAGCTGGTGGTCGTTCGCGGTAAAGTCGCGAGTCGCGCGCCTGCCTGATCGGGGCGCTCGTGCTCGCTCTCTGCTGTCTCCCATCACATCTCCTCGCGGACGCATGGGTCGTCTTACAGGCCGTCTTTTCGTCGGCTTTACTACTGCTCTCATTTGCTTCATTTCGTACTCGCCGCAGATATTCGTCATCTGGCCATGGTACGGCTCTGAGCTTTCGGTTGAGCTACTGTCTCTGCTCATCCCCTTCAAGTATGGTCGCCGACCTTGTCCCTCGCGCGCAATAAGGCTGAGATATCTCTAGTATACTCGTTGGGATGTTGCTATGGAACTATTACTTGAGTGTGGTAACAGACCCAGGAGGCGTTCCACCATCATGGGTACGTTCCGCATGCCGACGTAATAGTAGTTCGGCTGCCTTACTAGGCCATCATCTGCATGCCTCCCAGCAACCCGACTTTCAAGACCAGGATGGCTATGAAGTGAAGAAGCTCACTCGCGGGCCGCGATATTGCAGGACCTGTGAATCTTACAAGCCTCCCCGAGCACACCATTGCAGGCAATGTAAACGGTCAGTCGGAGTCCTACATGAACCAGGATTTCACTGAAGCTCGGTATGGTGGGTGCAGTTGTGTCTTGCGCATGGGTCGGTGACGATTCTCCACTTCTCTTGCTCGAGGTTCACCAATGCAACAGGATATAGATCATCATTGTCCTTGGGTTAACAACTGCGTGGGATACTTCAACTACGGTCATTTCATTCGGTTCCTCTTCTATGTGGACTTAGCTTGCTCCTACCATCTCGCGATGCTCACGCGACGAGTATACGTGGCTACGTACGGGCGTTATTGGGTGCGTACCCCACGATGGGGGAGCGCTCGATGCTGATTCAGAGGCGTTTCAGGATTTCCTGAGCGGCAAGGAACTCGTCTTCATCATTCTGAATTACGCAACATGTATTCCAGTGTTACTGGCTGTCGGCGGGTTCAGGTATGTTTCGGTTTTCAAAATGCGGGATCTATCCTGACCATAACTGCAGCTTGTATCATTTCTATTGCCTCTTGAGCAACGCCACCACCATTGAGGGATGGGAAAAGGACAAAGTAGCAACCTTGGTTAGACATGGGAAGATACGCGAGGTAAGCATCTCACTACATCCTCAGCCAGGCCCTCATCCTAGTGCATTCGTTTCGAAGGTCAAATTTCCATATGTACGTTTTAATGAGATCCTCTACACATGTCATGGCATTCAACTCGTTCCGACTTAGAATCTCGGCATGAAGCGCAATATCATGTCCATACTAGGCAGCAGTCCTCTTTACTGGTGCTGGCCCACAGTTCCGCCAGGTACTGGCTTAAAATACCAGCTCGCCGTAGCCGATGGTGAGTGGGTTGAACTTAACACTCGGCGCAATGCCTATGGGGTGGAGGAAGAAGATTTATTCCCATAGGGTGGATTGGTCTCATTAGGTGTGCTCGTTACTATACCCGCAGATGTATCATGGCTTACATCCATACCTATGTTAATGCATAACAGTCTGGAGTCTAGACTTCTGTGCTGCCGGGTGCCTGCCTGCTCAGGATCGGATCGGAGTGCTGACGGAAATCTGCAGATCCAGATGCGCAGGTGTGGCCGCCGCAGGACCCGACAAAGGAGTATGTCGAAGACGACCCGAACCACGTCCTCAAGCTTCCCTCAACGCCGTGGACGTACGAGAACGGCTCGTTAAACCCGAGCCTCCAGGCGTCCAATCCGCAGCTCCGCTCGCGCTCTAAGATAGGCAAGCAAGCCGACCCGCGCGGCACGGTTTCCGCCGTTCCACCCTACCACCCCGATTACAATACCTCTCGCGGGGCTGAACGCCGCTCTCTCTCGCCTTCATCGTCTCGCGATGAATATTCAGAGGGAGAGGAAGACTACGAATATGATGTCGAGATGCGAGGGGACGTACGCGTGCGCAGGGGCTCGGAGGGGCTCGAAGTGAAGCCGATCGACCGTGAGGCGCAGCTCAGGAGGTACATCGGGAGCATGACGGAGGAGCCGGGAAGATATCAGCGTTATATCCCAGAACCGGCTAGTGAGACTGAGAGCGAGGAGGATGAAGTACCCTTGGCACAGAAGGTGCAAGAATGGCGCGCGACTACTGAATAGAGTTATTTAGGAGCGATTGACCGACTGGGCAGACGAGAGGTTTCACCCTGGACTCCAAAGAACTTGGATTATAATTATACGGACTATAATGATATCTAATGCTACGTTAAGTCCCACCGACGACCAAGGTATATGCCGCAATAGTGCCCAACGTTGTCATGTGGGCAGTCTCTCCATATACACCCTCCATGCGGTCCCATTCTTGTCGCCCACTTCAAGGACGCTCGTTCCAAAAGGCACCTCTACGACCCATGACCCCTTCACATCGTCCCTCTCATTGAGTACCAGCCCGTTCATCTTGACCTGTGGCTCCTCCGGAAGTGGCGCCTTGCGCGCTGCCTTCGCCTTACCCTTCTTTGCCTGTGCCTCCTGCGCCGGCGCCGCTGATGCAGGGGAGGGTGTAGGCGGTGACTCGATCGGGTGCTTGCGCGGACGGCCCCGCCCTCTCTTCTTCGGAGGCTCCGGCACTTCTGGAGCAGGCGGCCCTTCCTCCTCCTCTTCCTCTTCCTCCTTTCGCTCCAGTTCCTCCTCGCTCTCCTCCTCCTCGCCGCTCTGGCCATGCAGCTTAAGATCCGACACGTATATCGCGCTCTCCCAGGTGCTCAGCCGCACTGCCCACGTCCGGACGCCATCCGACCGGTCCAAGCTCAGCCGACGTCCAAGGGGGTAGGTTGTTAGGAGCGCGTGACGAGGCTGACGGTGTTTCTGCGGGGACGGTGCGGGGGACTGGGACACTGCAGGCACCGAAGTAGGAACTGCTGGGCTAGCGGCCTGAGGGGCGGGGGCCGCTGAAGCGGGTGCTGCCGAAGAAGCGGCTGGTTTGTGATACGTCGCGTTAGGATAGTGCTGCGAGAAAGCCGCGGCGTACGCAGGCTGGGCGTAGCTTGCAGGTTGCACCGTCGTAGTAGTAGTAGTAGTAGTAGTATTGGGCGTGGGCGCTGCAGGTGTCTTGTACGGTGTATACGGTGCCGCGGGAGGCGCTGATGGAGCTGCAGGTGTTGACGATGCGGAAGGCTGTGAAGTTGAAGCAGCAGGAGGGCTGACCGCGGGAGGCACCTTGGGTGTCACAGCAGGAGACTTGGCCGCGGTTGGTATGGGAGACTTGATTGTGCCATTCGAGGTGCTTGCCTGAGTAGGCGGACGAAGTGTCAAGATGTGGGACGAAGGGGTAGGAGCGCCCGGGACGGTGGTGGAAGCAGCAACGGCTGGGTGTGTGGAGGGGGAGGTCGCACGTTGCCCAGATGGTGCAGGTACTCTGAACTTCAGTTTTGTCCCTTGAGACGTGCCCGCAGAGTATGCTGGGAGAGAATACGGCTCCGGTAGGTCAGACATGAGTTGCCGGAAGTGACCCTGTCGGTAGATTGTCAGACAGACACAGATCAAAGGGGGAGGACCAGTCTACCTTAAGTGCGACGGCATCGTTCCAGATCCCTGTTTGCTCCTGATTGAACTCGAGCGCATTGGAGAATACCAATTCCACATCATTCGCGAAGTCAGCGGAGGAATGGTACTCTTTGCGCTTTAACTTCTTCTACAAATGAAACTGAGATGGATCTAAAACTACGTTGGCGTGAGAACATACAAAGATATTCTCGAGGCTTTGCGGTTTCTTTATAATCTTGTAGTAGATGGGCCACAACTTGCGACTAGGAAGCTCCATGAATTCAGTGGAGAGCACCCGACCACTATATACTAGCATGAGCAGACGAATAAACATTGGTCACACAGGTACGCACTCGTCAGCTGTCTTCTCAATGAGCTTCTGCAGCCGAGTCTTGAGGAGACGGTTCATACTAGGTCCTTTTTTCTTCTTGGCCTCATCATCGGACCCGCCTGCATGATCCCCATCACCGTCGTGGTCGGGGTCGCCTACGTCTTCATTCTGGCCTGTCATCTTGTTGTACTCCTTGACTGCTAGTTTCTAGGGCCATGGCAGGTAATGTAAATCGTTATAAGTCGCAGCTGTGAGGGGGTTCGACTTACGTGCAGATGCTTCGCATCCTTGAATATCTGACTGTCCTTTATGTTGTACCGTTTCGCGTTGCGAAAACACGTTTCAAAATCTTTCTTAACATCTTCCAGAGAGGTGTAAGCCTCCGCGTCTAGTTGTGCTTTGATCTCGTCGAGCGAGATTGGCCGCTTGATTATCTCGTAGTAGTCAGGATATTGGCGTTTGGACGGGAGTCGCAGAAAGTCGTGCGAGAGGACTCGTTCTCTGCAATTTGATGGGCAACAGATGGGAAGTCATTGCGCGAGAGTTGTAGGCAAGAAATGGTGATGAGGTCGCATAGGGTGCGGCAGTCGAATTAGGACCAAACACCTGCGCTGCAGCGAATTCGTCACGCACTCTTTATTCACCGCGTCCTTGACGATGTGCCACAACTTCAACCCTCTCTCCCTCACTTCGCCCGGATCTTCCTTCACTGTTGCGCCCGTTGCTCCCACCGCATCGTAGCTAGCCGACGCTGCAGCGCTTGTACCGTTCGCGTGCTCCTTGGGAGGAGAGCTGGACGCTGCTTCCTTGCGGCGCTTGGCGCGCGGAGCGTCGATGTCGATGCCACCGCCTCCGAGAATGCTGGCCTCTCGTTTGGACATGGCACAACTGTGTCGGCTTCGTGTTGGGGAGATTCGTGCGGTGAGCCCAAATAGGCGAATATTCAGCGATAGTTCACGAAACCTAACAGTCTTCTGTGTTCGTTGGCCCTCGCCGCGGCTTCGCTGCAAGGGGACGCATCACGTGATGTCCCAACGCGTCGCGTTCAAAGCGCAACACAACACCTTTCTGGTCTGCTCAAGTGGCCATACAGCCTCAACCTTGTGTTGAACAAGGTTCTGCGGGTATCTTCGTTCCTTTCGTGAGAGGTGATTATTTAATGAGATGTACAAGACAATTCACATCAAGAAACCTCGTATAAGCTAATGAGCCTCGATGACGTTGAAGATCCGCTCAAAGTAGCGAATGATGCCTTCCGAGCCGTATACAATGGCGCCCACCACACCATCCGGCCTGATGATCGCTGTCGTAGGTGCACTCCCTTCGATTCCGTACCCCTCGTATGCGTGACCGTCTTGGTCCGACAGCACCAGATTCAACTCTGCGGCAGACGATGCCGAGAACTGCGAGCCTGATGGAAGAACGAGCACAGTGCGGACCCTATCGGTAGGGTAGCGCTGAACCGTCTTCAACGAATGCTCCAGACCGGATGACCCGTTGGTGGAGAAGAATAGGACCGTGTGCAGCCACGGTGCAAATACGTTGAAGAGTGACGTGACGCTTTCGATGGTGTCAGGCCCCGAGACCTTGCGTAGGCTAGTCGCATTGGGCGCACGATCTCCAGCACGGAGAATACCCTGGAGCGTTCCGTATGAGGTGACAGGAAGCTTGGGAGCAATATCCTCTCCCGCACCCGGCCGCTCGTCGACAATCAGGGGGCTCCACCGATAGTGGACGGCCAGCTGCAGAAGGGAGCCGCTTCTGTCCCAGACAGAGTTGTCAAGGGTCTTCGCAGCGAGCATCTTGTCGAGCATCGACGTCGTGACCTGAAGCATATCTGCGATGACTGGGAGCCGTTCTTCGGTGTATGTGGTGAGCAAGGACGGGACGGCGAGTCCTTTCTCGGCAAGTGCGAGCTTCCATCCGAGATTAAACTAAGTATTAGAAATATAGGAATATCAGTTGTTCGTACACAATTGTTCTGCTGAACTGCTTACGGCGTCTTGGACACAAGAATTCATGCCCTGTCCACCAGCAGGACTGTGTACATGTGCCGCATCTTTACTCATCATCAGACCATAGTTCAGAAGAGAGGACAGTGCATACACACCTCCAGCTACGAAGACGCGGCCCTCGCCGAACTTGTCTACCATCCTAATATTAGGTCTGTGTCTCTCCTCAGTATAAATCTTCTTTTTTCCACGTTCTTACTAACTTGTACTCGGAAATCCAGCGAACGTCGCCAATTTCTAGGTCATCTCGATCGGTCGTCTCGCGTACGAACTTGATCAGCTCGTCCCGGTCGGCCACGATCTTGGCGTGATCCCAACCATGCCCTTTGAGGAGCAAGCTCCACACGTCGTTGTCGCCTTCCGTAGGTCGTATGAGAATGCTTTATGAAGTGATCAGTTTGAATATAGACGCATGAGTTACGATGGGAGGTTCACTCACAAACTAGCGGACATTTGCCCCCACTGGTGGATGTACTGTGTGCAAATTGAGACGGCGGAGTCATTGTATCGGTAGGTAAACGCACCTTAGGATCGAGGCTGGACTTCATATGAACATCAGCGACCACCATGGATTGGTCCGACCCCCGTGTCTCGCCAAGGAACGAGAGTCCTAGCTGCTGGCGCACGACACCTGGAGTGCTAAGTTATTCCCAATTGATCAGTTTCGAATGTGTGATGGCACCAACTTCGCGCGCCATCCGTCCCAGCCAACCAATGACAGATAACAGTCTCGACGATCTGTACCCCGTCTTGCGACCTTGCAATACGGGCGATAACATTTTCGGCATGCTGCTCGAGTCCTATGAGTTCAGTTCCCATCTCGACATGACAGCCATGTTTCTCCAAATGCAACCGCAGAATTTGCTCGAGACTTTCTTGTCCAAGAAGTGCTACGTTAGGCTAAAATTGAGACCAATGCATCAATCACCCGGAAGCCATACCGAGAATGTAACAATGCCTACGAATGGGACCGCTGGCGTTGGTTCCTGAGGAGGTAACCCATGGAATTCCTTCGCAACTTCGGTGCCCCCGGGCAACTTGTAAATGCGAGAAGCCGGCGCGGGAAGCGCTGCTTTTACGATGTCAGGAAGGACCCCGAGGTAGTTATACACTTCAAGAGTACGCGGCTAATTCACATACATAAAGATATTCACCATTAAAACGTAAAACAGATCACTACGTTCTACATACCATGATCCCCGCGCCACGTTGACCGATGCGGTACGTCGGGGATTTCTCGATGATGCGCACAGGTACCCCATTCTTCAACAGAGTCAGAGCGAGGATCAAGCCCGTAGGGCCTGCGCCAGCCTACATCAGAGCTTGTGAACATCGTAACGATATGTACCATGGTCGAAAACGTACGATTAAGACAGGAGTAGGAGCAGGAGGTTCGAGTGTCATGTTTGAGCAATGATCAACAATGTGAAGAAGTTGTCGACTCGGTGCAGCTGCGTGCTCGATCCACTCGTTCTTATATAGAAAAATAAATAAACAATTATGATGAATTTACTGCCAGGCTGCTCGAGGAGTCCTGGTCGAGTACCGTCTACTGCGCATACCAAATGGCAACGCAGAGCAACGCCGTCCGTCGGTCTTGTCAACAAGCTGTCACAGATGTTTTCCAGATCGCAGTCTAGCGGTCATATCAGGCAATATTACACAGGCACAGTTGGTGGGATGCGCAACGTGCCGTGGGACCACGCAATATGGGGATAACGCACCAATGCCGACGGCCCGACGCAACACGTACTATGCACACGATCGCGTGTTGCACGTGATGCCATCATCGTCGCGTTGGGCAACGCGGGGCGACGGAGGGCGACGGCGATTTGCAACCGGTAACCGCTGCGTGTACTTCGTCAAGTAGACTCTTCAGCTCACATCATGGCAAAGCCACAGGCGACTATCCCTCAATGATTGCAGTTGCCCGGCTCCTCTTTTCACATAATCTCCGTCATCGGAACACTCCAACAATGCGAGCGTGCCCGCTTCAGTGCTCGCAGCGCCTCGCGACACCGGTCACATTCCTCTCGCCCGCACCGGGTAGCACATATACCATCTACTTTGACGATGAAATTCGAACATGTCCGCTTCGTATCTGTTGGTTCCACTTCAGATCATCTAAGCTGTAACCGATACAACGATATCGAGCCACATCACCGCACTCGGGTCGTCGTAACTCGTCGCAGCAGCGCAGCCTATATGCCAGCCGCCAGATCGATGTTAGAAGAACGTGATCTTGAGCTGCGTTCCAACCATCTTAAGTCCAAATTCAGCTCCAGACCTCTACCAAATTCAAAGGTCATAACTGGATCAGCGACTTTCAGAGAGGTCACATACTACTCTAACACCCCAGCATACCAGTGGATAATTAAATCTAGCGGTATTGCTCTTGTGCGGCAGAAATAATGAACTCCGTCGGGGCACCTATGATGGTATTCCTGCGCCCGTCCGTCCCGGAGGGAGGGTTTTCTCAAGGTCTAACTCAATTCATGGTATATACAGGATAATTTGTATAAAGAAACCTCGTAACAGCTAACGAGCCTCAGTGACGTTGAAGATCCGCTCAAAGTAGCGAATGATGCCTTCCGAGCCGTATACAATGGCGCCCACCACACCATCCGGCCTGATGATCGCTGTCGTAGGTGCACTCCCTTCGATTCCGTACCCCTCGTATGCGTGACCGTCTTGGTCCGACAGCACCAGATTCAACTCTGCGGCAGACGATGCCGAGAACTGCGAGCCTGATGGAAGGACGAGCACGGTGCGAACCCTATCCGCGGGGTAGCGCTGAACGATCTTCAACGAATCGTCTAGACCGGACAGCCCGTTGTTGAAGAAGAGGACCGTGTGCAGCCAAGGAGCGAATACGTCGAAGAGCGACGTGACGGTTTTGATGGTGTCAAGCCCCGAGATCTTGTGCAGGTCAATCGCGTTGGGCGCACGATCTCCAGCGTGGAGAACACCTTGGGGCGTCCCGTAGGAGGTGATGGGAAGTCTGGGAGCAATGTCCTCTCCTGCACCCGGCCGCTCATCGACGATCAGGGGACTCCACCGGTAGTGGACGGCCAGTTGCAGGAGGGCGCCACCTCTGCTCCAGACAGAGTCATCGAGATTATTCGCAACGAACGTCCTGTCGAGGAGCGACGTCGTGACCCGAAGCATGTCTGCTATAACAGGGAGTCGCTCTTCGGTGTACGTGGTGAGTAAGGATGGAGCAGCGAGCCCTTTTTCGACAAGCGCGAGCTTCCATCCGAGATTGAACTAGATGTGCGAAAACGAATCCTCAGTTATTCGTACACAATACTGTTCAGGTGGACTGCTTACGGCGTCTTGAGCACTGGTATTCATGCCCTGTCCACCAGTCGGACTATGCACATGGGCCGCATCTGTAACCGTCGTCAGACAATGATCGCCAGGGAAGAGGCCATGTGTATATACCTCCAGCCACGAAGACACGGCCCTCGACGAACTTGTCCACCATCCTGATATTCGGTCTGTGTCGCTCGTCAGTCTGAGACTCCTCCTGTACATGCTCTTACTGACTTGTACTCCGAACTCCAGCGAACGTCGCCGATCTCGATGTCATCTCGATCGGTAGTCTCCCGCACGAACTTGATCAGTTCGTCACGGCTGGCAACGATCTTGGCGTGGTCTAAACCGCTGCCCCCGCCGAGCAACGTCCAAATATCGTTGTCGCCCTCAGTGGGTCGTATCCAAGCACTGTCAAAGACTCAGCAGTCAGGGATGCATCGATTGTCATAGAGGTTTTGCTTACAATCCAGTAGACAGCTCTCCCCATTGATGGATGTACTGCATGAAAATGAGATCTTTCAATGCTGGGGTCTTTGTGTCGGCAGAGTCGATCCTACCTTAGGATCAAGTCCGGACTTGATCTGGATATCAGCGACAACCATGTGCTGATCCGAGCTACGCGTCTCTCCTAGGAACGAGAGCCCTAACTGCTTGCGTACAACACCTGGGGGAGCGAGGTAAAATTATCACCAGCCGACCTGCTTTGAACCCGCGAAGGCACTGACCCCGCGCTCCATCCGTTCCGGCCAGCCAACGGCAGATTACCGTCTCGAAGGTTTGCACTCCGTCATGCAATTTCGCAATACGCGCGGTAACGTGATCGGCATTTTGCTCGAATCCAGTGAGTTCGGTTCCCATCTCGACGTTACAACCATGTTTTGCCAGGTGCGAGCGCAAAATCTTCTCGAGTGTTTCTTGTCCAAGAACCATTCCGTTAGGCTAGGTGAAACGAACGTATTAATGGCCTGAAAATAAAATAGAAAACATGAAACTGCCTACGAATGGGACCGCTGACGTAGGTTCAAGATAAGGTAGCATGTAGAACTCCTTCGCAACTTCGGTCCCTCCGGGCAACTTGTAAATTCGAGAAGGTGGCACGGCGATCGCTGCGTGCACGATGTCAGGCAGGACCCCGAGATAATTGTACAGTTCCAGGGTGCGTGGCTAGATCAAGCGTAGAACAGATAGTCAATTTTTGAAGAGTGCATCGGATGACCGCATTCGACATACCATGATCCCTGCGCCACGTTGACCGATGCGGTACGTCGGGGATTTCTCGATGATGCGAACAGATACCCCATTCTTCAACAAAGTCAGAGCGAGGATCAAGCCCGCAGGGCCAGCGCCAGCCTGCGACATAGGTTGTAAATAATGGAACTAAACGTGTCAAAATCGAATACGTACGATCAAAACAGGAGCAGTCGCAGGAGGTTCGAGTGTCATGTTTGAGCAAAAAAAGAATCAGAAGAAGTGGTCGATTGAGTACAGCTGCATTCTTGATTCGCCCGCTCTTATATACTCCCAAACAACTCGAGCTATTCCTGGCTGGTCGAGTACCATTTACTGCGCGTACCAAATGGCAGCGTCCGTTCATCGGTTTCCTCAGTCAGCAAGCTGTCGTAGATCTCTTCCACCAGACTGTTTAGCGATCGCATCAGCTAACACAGGCATATCTGTCAGGATGCTCAACGTGCCGTGGGGGCGCGCAATGGGGTAATGCACGGACGCCGACATGTGGCCAGAAGACGCTGCATTCAATCAAGGAGTCACTGACTGGCAGACGCATCTGGGCAGCCTGACTCAGACGTATTACGTGAAGTCCTAGCTGGTCGCACACTGCATACCTGCAAAGTCCGAGCGGGACGCCACAACGATCCATCTCGTCCTCCACCAGCGTTCCAAGCGAAGGAGAATGGAGGAGGGTTGGATAAGCCGCGATGTTTGCCCGCCCTGAAACAGTGTACATTTGCGGAGGAGCTTGGGATATGTATCACACGATGCGGCCCTACGCTACCCCAGGACCCAGGTTGCCAGATTCTCTGGTCTTTACGTGTCCTTCTGACGCGAATATGGCTATGTACAGTCCGATAAGATCCGAGGCTCACATGTAACTGCAAGCCGGCTCACCCAGCAACTTCTGGTTTTTCTATCTGCAAGTCACATATATACGCTAGCCCTTCAATATCGTTGCTCGTCAGTAAAGCCAGCACGTTCGCCAGTAAGTTCGTCGCTACGTCTTGTTGCAATCCGATATTCTCGGGTTGCAGAGAGTCATCAAGCATCATGATCTGGACCGAAGATAGAAATAATGTCCCGTTATAGCCCGCCCGCCCGTTACCTCAATTCATCTTTTAATGTTATCAGATAAGGTCTGATGGGACGTGGACGGATCACCGGTCCGAGTTGAGCCCGCGGAAGTACTCCGTATCGTGTTGTCGGTGCTCACAGTGACTCTGCGCCAAAGACGTCGTGTCGACCCTGAATGTGAGTACCAGTGGATACTCCGGACGCCCAGTTCTCATGCAATCTAGTCAGCCAGAGCGCGCACACCCTCGGCCGAAGCGTTCTGAGGTCACTGCAGTGGTATCATGGCCCGACTGGTCAATATCATCTCGGACGTTTGTGAGACGGCTTAAGCCTTAGTGCATGGATGCGGAGCACTAAGTACTAGCGTTCGGACGCACACAGGACGCGAGCGGACACGGGTACAGCGCCAGCCCGGACGCGTACAGTTTTTTACCGGCCCGTGGGACACCACCGGTCAGTGGGACAATGGCTATTTTGTACGACCATCGGTATGAAAACATGCTCGGAGAAATTTTGTGAACACCTGTACTCCTTGTGCGGATCTTCAGGCATGTGTATGAGGCGCTACCTCGATGACTTAGCTCGCTACGGCCAAAAACATACGGATGTGGCTGAGAATTGAATTTGAAAACTTGCATTTCAAGTATGCTTTCCTTTCATTTTCAGCAGCAAAAACGCCTGTTTTTGTGAAAACTGTATTTACTGTACGAATGAGATTTTGCTGAGCCAAATCCATCTGATTCTATAGTAGAACGAGCGACAAATTGTCAAAACACAGCTTAGAGGCACAGAGAACATTCCAAATTGGAAGGTGGTTTGGCGGGGCCAGAGCAGCAGATTAACCAAATCAGGAAGGTGTCCCACTGACTGCAATAAGACTGATAACGAACTTTTCGACAGATGGTATCGCTACTCACAGCATGGGGATACAAATATCTTCTTTGTACATCAGAAATACAGTTCAACTATGTTCCTAAACATCGCTGTACTGTTTCTTCCCGATCATGTAGATATGCATTTCTCCAGAGCTGATCATAATTTCAGTGTCCCACGGGCCGGTAAAAAACTGTATATTGAATTGTACGTGCGCGTCGTGCACGTGATCCCATCGTCATCGCGGTGAGCGCAAGCGCGGGATTGTAACTCACTCCCGCGTGCATGTCAACTAGACTACCATGGCGAATGCGACTATCCCTCAATGGTTGCAGCTGTCCAACTCCTCCTCTCACATAACATCCGTCATCCGAACACTTCAACAGCGCGAGCGCACCCGCTCCAGTGCTCGCAGCGCCTCTCGGCACCAATCGCATCCCTCTCGCGCACACCGAGTGGCACATATACCATCTACTTTGACGACGAAATCCGAACATGTCAGCTACTACTCCGTATCTGTTGGTTCCAATCCGGATAATGTGAGCTGTAACCGATACAGCGATATCGAGCCATATGACCGCACCCGGGTCGTCGTCGCAGCAAACGATCTGGAGAAGGGTGACTCTGCAACTGAGTGCGGACGCTACCTGAATGCCAACTGGGTGCGAGAGCGGGCAGGCGGGAAGTGGTGGATCGCGACCCAGGCTCCGCTACCCGACACCGCTCACGCATATCTCTGCCTGATCCTCTACCCCATCCAATGTCCGACATCGACGACTCCGTCTCCACAACCTCCCTCATCCGGGATGCAGGGCAGCCGAGTGCGCACCATCGTGCAGCTCACGCGCAACTTCGAGGACGGCATGCGCAAGGCGCACGTCTATTTCCCGCCACTGACTGGGCAGTCCTGGCTGGTGTATCCCGAAGATGGCTCCCGCGACACGCCCGCGATCGAGGTAACACTCCTCTCCACGCGGACATTCGACCACGCGCATTGCGAACACAGCACAGTCTCGCTGCAGGCAGTTGCGCCGGGCACGCAAGAGCCCATCGGCGAGCCCGTCGTCTTCCAGCACCTGCTCTATGCGGCGTGGCCCGACTTCGGTGTACCCAAGCCAGAGGACCGCGTGGGCCTCCTCAACTTCGTCAAGCTCGTCGACGATTTGAACCGCGACGTTTCGGGACACGCGCACCCCGAGACGCTCGACCCGAGCCCGCCGATCATGGTCAACTGTTCCGCGGGTGTTGGTCGGACGGGCGCGTTCATCGCGCTGTCGTCGCTCCTACGTGCGCATGGATTCCTTGCGCCAGTGCAGGGCCAGGTTGTGCCCCTGCCACCATCGCCACTGGGGCCGCTGCCGGAGGACATTGCAGACGACCTGGTTGCGCAGGAAATCGACTCGCTCAGAGAGCAGAGGCCGGCGATGGTTCAGAAAGAGGGGCAGGTCCTGCTCATATACGAGTTGTTAACCACGGTGTTTGTAGGTCAATGGCCGGAATCGGGTGTGAGTGGAGCTGGGTGATTTGGTGAGCGGAGGCGAGAAGTTCAATGTACTTAACAGTATTTGTACCATGTAATCACGTACTACTCTTGATCCTCAATCATTTACCTAATGTATCAGATCTCCGGTGTAGTAGGTTATTTCGCGCCGTGAGAGCTCAAGTTTTCATCGGCAGAGCAGCTAAGCTTCAGATCATTGACCCGGGAGAGTGTTATACGCTAGCCGCTTGAAAGACACTAGAAATAGACGTGATCTTGTGTTCCAACCATCTTCCGAATGCTCCTCGAGACCTTTGCCAAATCAAAACGTCATGACCGTATCATATACTCTCATAGAGTCCACATACTACTGTAGCGCTGCAGCACACCAATGACCAGTCAATTTCGGGCGCAATAATTGTGGATGGAAGATATATTGCACTCCGTCGGAACACCTGTGATGACATCCTTGTGCCCGTCCGTCCCGGAGGAAGAGAGTTCTCAAGCCCTGACATCTGGGCCTGCTGAGCATACAGCTTGGTCAGCCGATGATACCATCCGCCAGCATCATTCGCATATCGCTCCGTCCTGCAGCGAGCTCGTCGTTGTCTCCCTCACGCACGCCCCTCCACCGCGTAGGACAGCTTTTACGCCACCTCTCATCCACAGCTGCTACACGAACCGCCATGTCGCTCCCGGAGAAGATCCAGGCTATTGCTATTGACAAGACGGGGGATATCGATGTGTTGGAGAGGAAGACGGTGGACTTCCCGACACCCCCACCGGGGAACATCGTTGTGAAGGTGGATAGCAGATGTCTACTTGGCAGAGCCGGGGCAGAACACTGAACAGTGATGGTGCTAGGTGTCCTGGGGAGGCGTGAACTTCATCGACACATACTACCGGTGAGTGCGCGGCGTATTATGCTCTCGTCTCTCTCGAAGTTGACTAGGAGAGGCGTCCAGGAAGGGACTCTATCCCATCCAGAAGTTCCCCCAGATCCTAGGAATGGAGGCATCTGGCACGATTGCTAGACTTCCCACCGATGAGAGCATTCTGAACAATGAGGAGTTCAAGAAGCGCGGCTTTAGAGTTGGCAGTCGGGTCGCCGTTGTACGTTGACTATACTGTACATGTCACTCATCGGGAGCGTTTCCTGATGGAACGTTCCACTCTCAGTGTGCACTCGCTGTGCATGCCGAGTACGCCTCGGTGCCCTGGTCAAAGGTCTACCCCGTTCCGGACTCAGTGTCGCTCCTCACCGCAGGCGCAGCGCTCCTGCAAGGTGCGCCATACCTTCCCGCTCTCGCCCCTCACGCGTACGGCTGACACAACCACCCACTAGGACTGACCGCGCTCACATTCGTGACCGAGGCGTATAACGTCAAGCAAGGCGACTACGTCCTCATCCACACGATCGCGGGCGGGCTCGGGCTGCTGTTCAGCCAGCTGTGCAAGCACCGCGGCGCAGTCGTGATCGGGACGACGTCCACGCCCGAGAAGGCGGAGATCGCGCGCGCGCACGGCGCGGACCACGTCATCCTGTACCCCGTGGAGAACACCGTCGAGCGCGTGCTCGAGATCACGGGCGGCGAGGGCGTGCACGTTGTGTATGATGGCGTGGGCAAGGATACGTGCGTGCTGCTCGGATCGGGCTTGTATTTAGGTAACAATGGTGTGGACTGACGGCGAACGCGACGCAGGTTCTTGGACAACTTCAAGCTTGCGAGGCGCAAGGGCACGCTCGTGAGCGTCGGGAATGCGTCGGGCCCTGCGGACCCCATTGCCCCTCTGAAGCTCGTGGAGAAGAACCTCGCCCTTCTCCGGCCGACGTGAGTTCGATGGCTCGTTTGGTTGCAGAACGAGAGCTGATGTGGTCGCATTATGGACAGGATGGCGAACTATACCTACACGCCCGAGGAGGCGAATTACTACGGCACAGAGCTCTTCGATCTCATTTCGAAGGGTGTCCTTAAGATTAACATCTACAAGGAGTATCCGTTTACCACGGAGGGTGTGAGAGAGGCCCAGACGGACCTGAGCACCCGGGGCGGGAAGACGGTCGGAAAGCTGATGATCAAGATTGCGGACGAGTGATTGGAAGGGGGAATATATGCGAAATGTGTATCATAACCTTTGTCTACGTGCGCACAGGATGAATTCTATTCAGCTGATGTGGTTTGCGATCATACACTCGTAATTTGCGTCTTCACCTTCTATCGTGTGCATTTACTCTTATGTACATGCACGATCCCAGGATAATGGTACACGCCAGATGCAAATGTGCTAAGAAATTTGCCTTGTTCTCTACTCCGTTCCTGCAATACCGACAAGCGTGACGAAGGATCCTATTCGCGAGCAGCAATACGAAGCCTAACATTGCACTTCCGTCCTAACACTGTAGTGCATGATCTCACAGCCGCACGTGGTCCGTCAAATTCGTTCTGGATTGGATTAGTATATACTAATCCAATCCATACATATATGTAACGCCAAAAGCGCGGCACTGATAACTTACGGAGAAAAACCGTCACCTTCTCTCGTGGATCATCCGGATCACGCACGACTTCTCTGATCTTCATCAAACCCTTCTCAATCGTCTCGGAAAACACCGCTGACTCGATGCCAGCTAATTCCCTGCGGTCCTCGGGATAGTTTCGAGGTATAATCGAAAGTCTCACAGTGCGCAGGAAAAGCAACTCCGGTGCCTGGAGGATGTCTTCAGCGAGTTGTAGGATTCTCTCTCCCTCGACCTTCGTCGCAAGCCTCGCCCAGATGTGTACGTCTGCCGTGTAAAGATGGCGACCATTAACTTCGAGATGCTCCTGGATCAACAATTTCATATTCCGGGAGGCTGTCATTGCCACAGAATCGTATTGGTGACCATTGAGCCTCAGGAATCCATCGGTGTGCAATATGTACAATCCGACAATAAGATTGCGATAGATAGGGGTTACTGTTGGAAATATCTGACACGTAGAACAGAATGTCTCAACGAGCGTGCATCGCATGATGCGGTATCTGCTCTGCATACCTGGAGATCTGTAAGACGTAAGGGCTTGACAAAGGGTTGGTCCCACAAGGGGTGTTTTCCCTCTTTGTTCCAATATATGTAGTGCAGGTCCAGATGCTTGATATTAGGCAAAGCACAGACGAAACGTGCAAGATCTTCAAGCGCTTGAAATCTCATTTTATGAAGGGCGAGGACATCCAACTTCCTGAGATGCGATGTGACCCTGAAGAAGAGTGGTCGGAGCACGGGTACCAGTGATATTGTTTTTGTCCTGTTTGACCCGACTTCGAGCTTGTTCAGCACATGCAACTCGTCCGCGCACTCGTAGGCAAACTTGGTGAGTGCATTCGCCGGGATATGCAGTCGCGTGATGAGATGGCGGCAGGCAAAGGGGTTTGAGGATATGTAACGGCGCATCGTACGCATGTCGACGAATCCGTCGTCCGTTTGGGGGTATCCGAACCGAAATTCCCCTCGCATTCTAATGGCACGAGCGGTCAGCACTTTACACGTAAGTCCGCAAGACATCAATGCATTCGGGTTGTCGATACTGTCCAGAATTTGATACCAAATTTCCAGAGGCAAAACCCCGGCCTGGAACTCAACGCGGGATCGGTCAACATAACTGAAACAAGATGCCTTGCATCAGAATATTGTTGCGGAATGCGCGACGAGATTGGTAAACGTGACATACGGCGGCAGGTCCTCAAGGATGTCCATGGGTACCACTAGGCCGGATTCCTGCAGATGATCTAAATTCGAGACGTCCACTGGAGATGTACCGGATGACCCATACAGTGCTGTTGTAGAGTTCATTTCGGGGGATGTATAGGATCCGAAAGGAAGTTGTAAACCTCCCATGTAATCCTGCGGTTGGTAGAGCTCAATGCCTGGGATGCGTTCATGATCCGCTTCACCGCCCAATTCCTGGTGATCCGACCCTACAGTTGCAAATCTCGTATAATCGAGTGATGGTTGAGTATCGCCGACATGATTTGAGCCTTCGTGTATCGCGTATGCCCCTGCGTTGTACACCAAATCGAGTCCTTCGTAGTCTCCCGTTGCTCGGAAACCTGTGATCCCCGGTGAATCGATATCCGTGAAGAGTGCCTATAATGAAGCTCTACTTACTTGTCCGGTCAGGCGTGTACTCTGGAGGTAACTGAGAATCATTGTCGGAAGGATCATGAAGTTGGGCAGCGGTGTGTCGAGTCCTCTTTGCCATAGAATCATGCACATCCCCGGTGATCAGGCTGGGCCAGGCCGTATCTGTCCAAGACCGCTTCATGATGTACTCCGATATTCTAGTCTAGTTGCGTTCGCAGAAGTTAATGACAAACGAGCACGACAGAGTATGATACTGAGGAGACCTGGCTTGCCAGCGTGCTCACCTGCGCTCACGCAATGAGTGGAGCATATCAATACGCTCAGGCGACGAAGGTCGCCCTCAAAGTGGGATCCATCTGCTTGCCAAGCTAAGCGAGGTGTCAAGTAGACCGGGCCTGACCCACTTTAGTAACGAGGAACGCCTGAATTGCAAATATGACTGACTCCGGTGTGGGGTCCCAAACTGTTGTCCAGACCCACTGATTTACTGTTGTAGTGAGGGCCTCTACTGGGTCGCAGTAGATTACCTTTCTTGATCAGCCCTTAACATATCGAATATCATAAATCGAAGTACCGATACGCAAGTCAATTTCGATTCTTATTTAAACAAACGGAGGGCATTGCTTGTGTCCTACTAGGGCACGATTTACTGGAGGGACACATTGGGGCTCTTGAGCTGTGTCGATTCGAGTTGTTGAACCAAAGATGCAGGTTCGACTTTACGAGCTACAACATAATTAGAGATATGCTCACGGCTCTGATGGCGTGCACGGCTTAACTGGGGTCGTCGAGTGTTTCAACGTTTTCGTCGCCGAATACAATTTTATATACTCTAGTAGAGTGAGGTTACAGCTAAACAACCATATAGATGTACCTGCACTCGCCATGATTTATGATACAACGAGAACCACCGCAGGACGATGTGCAGTACCAAAGTAGCCATTGTGCACCAACTTTGTGCCCGCCGCCACTTGCCAGGCCTGCACAAGAGTCAAGATATGATGCCATTGAGGTACGTGCGAAGCGGCTTTAGGTTTGCCATTGGCTGCAGCGTAGAATGGTCAGCACATCCAGCCTGAGACAATTTTTAGAAGTTCATGTCAATCAATCTTAACGACAGAATGGCGCACGGTTGTTCTCATCAAGTGAGCCCCACTGTGGACCGTCGCGAAGCGAAGTAGGTTCGCGTCTCTGTCAGAAATGTGGGCGCTGCTGAGTCGGTAGTTGAGGAGGAGCGGCCTTAGCCACCGGCATCTTCTCGCAGCCAGACTGATTGCATACACTCGTCCAACTGGGATTCCTTAACGACAGCGGTATGCTATGTTTCTATGTTCTAACTGCACTGCACCATGCTTTGCGACTCTACCTCGAGGGATCGGCATCGATTTACGGCAGGTGCGCTTCATAGAACTATTTGGTCTTGGACAAATCGTACAGCCTTTCTGGTATGGCAAATATCTGGCTGTTCCTCCGTCCGCCTGGTCGCTGGGATCCAACCCTCCTCTGGTATATGCTCGAACAATCCGCGGCGCACGTTATCTCATTACAGCTCTTTCAGCGGAGGTCTGATGGAGCCACAACGTACAATTGCTCCAGAGAACTACGATAAGCCTATTTGATCTCTTTCACCACAGCTCAAAATTTCTGCTCTCCTTCACTCTCGAGTATGTTGCAGTCCCAGCATTCTCGTTAGGCCGTGTCTGTCTTTCGTGCATGTTCGACGGCAATGGAGGGGGGTTCTATGGAATGATCGCGAAGCCTCCTGTAGAAATAGAGTGCGGTCCCAGCTGCGCTGACGATGTGGAGAACAGGTAAGGGGCAGTAGGCCATGGGACAAAAAGCGGTCAGAGCGACAACCCGGCAGGGCACAACAGTTGTGACACATGGCTCGGATCCCTGATGCGATTCCGAATTTGTTGGTCGGCGGTCTCACGTGAGGAATAGCACCGAAGGCCTTCCTGACAGGTGCTTTCAGCTGCAATATGAAGACCAGTTCTCCGTCGAGTATAACTTCGAACACGACGAAAGATTCAGTGCAGTCGCGAGAGCCGGGTATATACTTTGGAACGACGTTGAAATCAGTGTTCGGAGGAAACATAGTATGCAGGAGCTTGCTATAGGGACCGTAGAAGTCGGCCTCGGAGGGCTTGGCGGGGATCGCCTGGAAATGGCGGAGGATTTTGTCTGGCCAAGGCATGGTGGCAATTCTGGTGGCAATTCAAAGACCCGGCAGTGCAGTGGCGCCCGCCGCCGCGGTGTAATAGGACTCCGCGCGTCCTAGATAGGCAGGTCATTGACCACATATGGCTTGAACAAATCTCGAGCACCCGGGCCAGGAAAACGATCGGCAAGTTCCTGATCGACATCACACATGAATGACAAGAAGTGATCGCAAATCGGAGAATGTACGGTTCGAGGATCCTGAATAAGCATGCAGTTCCTGCGATGAATATCTATGGTAGCTGATGCATTTCACAGTGGCTCGGCCTAGGAACAAACAGTAACTTCTACTAGTTGATCTGGCGACCCACGTATCGAGTGAAAGTGAACAGAGTTCCACTCCCCAACCAAACGACCACGATTGTGTTTGGTCCAGTAAGGAAAATGATCGACTGGAGCTTCCTGATAGCACTGAACGCATCAGTCCTAATACATCCAATCCCATTTGAATCGCACTCACATGAGCCTGCCATCACCAGCATGCATGAACCCTGAGAACGCCCGTATCGACCCGGTGGGTCGCACCTGTAATCCATTAAGCAGCCCATAAAACTGGTTTACATTTACTTCATGGGCTGCGTTCATCGTCGTCATCCAGCTCAGCTGGCCCCGCGGAACATGTGGGTCTCCAGTGACCTTCCATGCACGGACCTCATCCCCAGGTCCCGACTGCAACCACAGGACCTCCGTCTTGAGTTGTGCCCCGTAATCGCCCAGCCAGAGCCCGTGCAGCGTGTCCACGTGCCAATCCGGCAAAGTCGGGTCCATGCCTGTCTCGGTGTGCATGCGGAGGGGGTAGAACCGCGGTGGCGAGTTGAGCATCGCGACCTCCACGACATGGCTGAAGGGCGCGATGAGCGCCCACTGTGCGGTGTTCCGACACCAGTGCGGCGCATTGATGCACAACGCCGCGCGCTCCGTCGGGACGACCTTGTACGTCAGTGTCCGGGAGGATGACGCCTCGAGGTCGCTGGAGCCGCCCTCGAGGAACGCTCCTGGCTGCTCGTAGATGTGCTGCAGGGTCTGCACGCGCAGCGCCTCGCGGTTGGCGTCGTGCCACGGCCGTCCATCGCCCGGGTGCACGTCGCAGAGCGTCGGGTGAGGCGTTGCTTCCCCGTTCTGCAGTAGCACGTATGACCGGCGGGAGAAGACCTTTCCGAGCTCCCACTCCGGAGTGACATCGTATGTGTGCCATGGGAGCATGACCAGTTCCTCTGAGTTCACGCGCCACGTCGTGGTCACCTCGTCCGCGCTCTGCTGCGTAAGGTGGAACCCGATCTGGACGAATTCGATGTAGCGCGGGTGTGTAGGGCCAGGCGGGCCGGTGGTATGGTGCTCGACGGACCAGGCTTCGCCAACGATAACGGGGATGCCGTCGGGATCCCATTTGTTCGGCGCGATGCGAAATTCGATGACACTACCCCGTAGGATGTTGTCACTGGCCCAGAGACCGAGGAGAGGACCATATCGGTGAAGCCAGCGTGTGTAGAGCGTGCGGAAGGTCCGACCACCGAACGGAGCGAGATCCATGACGCCATAGAGGTAGCAAAATCTCTGCCAGATTGACTCGTCCTGTATCACTGGGTAGTATAACTCACGGCATGTGTAGGAGAGAGTCATGATATCGCTGAGAGGCAGATAGGTGGTAACTTCATGCACCATCTCGTAGGGAACGTCACGTATCGTGGTGCGTGCATGTCGACTTAGATTGAGTGACCCAGGAACTAGAGAGTGAGAAGTATCTTCATCCAGCATTATCCGGATAACCGTGAAAATGACAGAGCTGGATTCGAGAACCGTTCGAAGACCGAGATTACAACTTCAGCTCGACGATGTAGGTAAGAACCGTGAGATGGGAGCCAAATACTTTCGCACGACCGTCCAAGACTCGTTAGTAGTGTCGCACATGGGGGTATTGTTGCATGTACCTCACCACTTTCGCCAAGCTCGTAGTGACACAGATACGCTATGAAGATGGTAGTTGCACGACATCAATCGAGTTGAGGCGCTCGGAGACATCTAGCTGCTGCGCGATGATCGATCCCAGGCTTGTACAGGGCCATGGTAAGGAAATAGTCATTACAATATCCGAGATAGGCATCCGTGCGGTCTTCGAGTGCTGTTGTCTTTAAACGGCTTGACCCTTGAAATTGCTACCATCAGACACCTTGTACCTCGAACATGACTTTCGTACACTGTCCACACAGTTGAGCCGAGTTCATGTGTCGGAGTCGCCGGTTGCCTCGTGATTGTATCTGATAACATATTGGACATTGAGTTTCACTATGGCCCGCCGCCCTGCGTCAGCAAATTGCACATGCGGCACTCTATGGGCCCATACGCTGGCAACGGCACCGTGTGACTCGGTACCGTGATAAGCATCATCATGAACACGGGTCGCCAGCGCAGGGAGAGACTGAGAGCACCCGGTGCGAAGCGAGGCAAGCAGGTTCACAGAAAGGTGCAGCTCGTGCGCGGCTGATCCGCGAATGCGACGCGGCCGATCTCGATCAGGGCGAGCCCAACGAGGACGAACCTCCATGTCTGCGAGACGAGACGCCCCCTCTCCTCGTCATAGACTGAACTCGGCCAAATTGCGATATGGCGGCTGTTCAAAGACTCGGTAGTCCACTAGCGCCTACCGGCGGTTCGTGACGAAGTACTAGTAGGACCATGTCCTAGGTACTTGGGCGAGTCATTGACCACATGAGACTCGAATACAGACTAGTAAGCACGCGGCCCGCAGGCCAGATTGAAGACAGTGGGCGATCTCATGATCAAGATCATACTTGAATGGCAAATAAATTTCAAACCAGAAAGAGGTACGATTCAACCGCCGTGGATTAGTATACGGTTCTTGCGATAAATATCCATGGTAGCTAATGCATCTCAGAGTGTCCCGGCCTAGGAGCAAACAACAACTTCTTCTATTTGATCTGGCGACCCACGTATCGAGCGTAAGTGAATAGAGTTCTACTTCTCAACCAAACGACCACGATTGTGTCTGGTCCGGTAAGAAAAATGATAGACTCGAGCTTCCTAATAGCACTGAACGTATCAGTTCAGCTTATTTAGTCGATCTTATTCAGGTGACAGGTCGCACTCACATGAGCCCGTTGCTAGTGCCAGCATGCATGAACCCTGAGAACGCCCGTATCGACCCGGTGGGTCGCACCTGTAATCCATTGAGCAACCAATCAAACTGATTCACATTTACTTCATGGGCTGCGTTCATCGTCGTCATCCAGCTCAGCTGGCCCCGCGGAACATGTGGGTCTCCGGTGACCTTCCACGCACGGACCTCATCCCCAGGTCCCGACTGCAACCACAGGACCTCCGTCTTGAGTTGTGCCCCGTGATCACCCAGCCAGAGCCCGTGAAGCGTGTCTACGCGCCAGTCCGGCGACGTCGGGTCCATGCCCGTCTCTGTATGCATACGGAGGGGGTAGAACCGCGGCGGTGAGTTCAGCATCGAGGTCCCGAGGACATGGCTGAAAGGCGCGATGAGCGCCCAGTGTGCAGTGTTCCGCCACCACTGCGGCGCATTGATGCATAGCGCCGCACGCTCCGTCGGGACGACCCTGTACGTCAGCGTCGGGAACTGTGATGCTCCTGGGTCGCGACGGCCATCTTCAAGGAACGCCCCCGGCTGCTCGCAGACGTTCTGCAGGGTCTGCACACGCAGTGGCTCGCGACCGGCATCGTGCCATGGCCGTGTGTCGCCCGAGTGCACATCACAGAGCGTTGGGTGGGGCGTTGCTCCCCCGTTCCGCAGTTGTACATACGATCGACGAGAGAAGACCTTGCCTAGCTTCCACTCCGGGGTGACGTTGTATGTGTGCCACGGGAGGAGGACTAGCTCTTCCGAATCGATGCGCCACATCGTGATCACCTCATCTGCCCTCCGCTGCGCGATGTCGAACCCAATCTGGACGAATCCGATGTAGCGCGGTTGAGTAGGGCCAGGCGGGTCGGCGGTATGGTGCTCGACGGACCAGGCTTCGCCAACGATAACGGGTATACCGTCGGGATTCCATCTGTTTGGCGCGATGCGGAATTCGATGACACTACCCCGTAGGATGTTGTCACTGGCCCAGAGACCGAGGAGGGGGCCATATTGGTGAAGCCAGCGTGTGTAGAGTGTGCGAAAGGTCCGACCACTGAATGGAGCGAGATCTGCGACGCCATAAAGCGAGCAAAATCTCTGCCAGATTGACTCGTCTCGTGTCACTGAGTAGTAAAACTCGCGGCACGTGGAGGAGAGGGTCATGATATCGCTGAGAGACAGATAGGTGGTAACTTCATGCACCATCTCGTAGGGAACGTCACGTATCGTGGTGCGTGCATGTCGACTTGGGTTGAGTAACCCGGGGACTGAAGAGTTAGAAGTATCTTCATCCAACATTATCCGGATAACAATGACGGTACTGGATTCGAAGATCGTTTGAAGACCGAGGATACAACAGCTCGATGATCTAGGTAAAACCGTGAGATGGGAGTCAAATATCTTCGCACGACCGTCCAAGACTCGTAAGTGTTGCTCACAGGGGTATTGTTACATATACCTCACCACTTCCGCCAGGCTCGTAGTGACACAGATACGCTAGAGGATGATAGTTGCGCGACTTCAATCGAGTTGAGGCACTCGGAGTCATCTATCTGCTGCCACGCGATGATCGATCCCAGGCTTGGACAGGGCCATGACAAGGAAACTTGAATAGTCAATACAATGTCCGACATATTCACCAACGTGGTCTTTGAGTGCTGTTGCCGTCAAAGAGCTTGATAGTTGAAGTTGCTACTATCAGATACTTTGTACCTCGGTACCTCGAACATGACTTTCGTGCACTCTCCACGCAGCCGAGCCGAGTTCATGTATCGGAGTCGCCGGTCGCCTCGTGGTGGTATCTGATAACATATTGAACATTGAGTTTCGCTATCGCCCTGCGTCAGCAAATTGCACATGCGGCACTCTATGGGCTCATACGCTGGCAACGGCTTTGCAGCACTATCACAACATCACCTGAGCAGATTCTGCCGACATTAGGCACGAAGATTCTACTTCCGCGCCTCATAGGGCGAGTCTTCAGACCTCACATGCTGCCTGGCACGCTCGCCCGAAGACAGAGGCGGTCGTCAAATGTCATGTGTTGTCAACGCTGCTCTGTGCAAACGTATGAACCCTGCATGGTTGCACGCCGGGTTCCGCAGCATGCGCCTGGTCAGCGCCTCGCCGCCCAAGGATCGCAATTATGAACATGGTCGCAGGAAGGACCCGTGATGGAATGACTGTGGGAAGTTTGTGGCGTCCTCATGGCCCAGTATCTGGCGAAGACGTGGTCGATGTGCTTGCACTGCGTAATCCGGCTCGCGGTGAATTAGAGGGTGAAGTGAATGTGATATTCCATTGCGGGGACCTGGAGAGCTTATAACCCCAGCGTCGATCCTGGATCTCGATCTAGCAGGGACCGCGGGGTACCTGCACTGAGCATGTGTAGATCTCATTGCGAGGTATATCCGAGGACGAGCAGACATATGTTTGCTGCGTCGACTTTGCAATTTCCAGTCCATGCATGCTGGACGTGGAGAGCATGAGATCCCAACTCCACTATGCCTGATTTCATAAACACATGCATGAGACCTTTCCCGTGCTAACTTAGACAGGGTGGGTACTGCGCACAGCGCGCAGAGTCATTATACCATGTATGAGCAAAGTCCCGACTTATCTGCCTGTGTATGGCGGCGGTGTGTGGGTCGCGCAGAGTGCATACGTGTCAGGCCGGTGTCTGCTCCACTTTCTTTCGGGGATACGACGCATCCGGGAGCCGTAAGTCCACCCGGCCGTCTTGCATGCCTGCATCGAAGTGGGTCTACTCGGTAGCACCTGTCGGTTCTTGTGCGCGCGCGGGCAGTACAACCGAGCGACCTTTGTAAGTCCGCGCGGCTGTAAGTAGCAGGATGCGGCGGTAGTCATGCGCTCGCCGCGAGCATCGTCTGCAGTGAACACCTTCGTGAGACTATGAGGGTTGTGTGGGAGTTGGTAGTGCGGGGTTGTACGTCAAGAGAGGTCTGCGCGGAGAGAGGCTGTATGAAAGTGATTGATCCTCCGGCGGGCGCAGTCAATTGTCAGGCCAGGTCAGCTGTGGCTGAGCCGGGCAGAGCCAATCGCTTCCTGCCCTGGCCATGCTCTCCCGTCCTATCCTATAACTCGCTCGTTTCTTTCTCTCCTTCTCCTCTTCGCTCCTTCCCCCTTCCCCTCCTGACTTTGTCTTATGGACCCCCCATCGTATGTCGTCGTGCCCCCGACCCCCGTCAGCTTCCTCGAGCGTCCCCGCCTCACCCCGCTCTCCACCGCGACAACCCTCTCCAGCTCTGTCCCCGAGCTCACCCCATCTGCGGTCGACCGCGACCGCAGTTCGTCCGAAACTACTATAGTCACCATTTATTCGATGTATGAGGAGGATGCAGGCAGCTGGTCTGCCTCCGAGGCCGGCGTCGCACACCGACATCGCCCGGCGAAGGACCTCGACGCTGCCATAACCGGTGCGCCTTCCTTCCGCGACTCCTACCACCACACCAACAGCACCTCGCTCGAAGACAGCGCATACTACGACACCACCACCGCCAACGGCAAGCCCTACAACGTCGTTGACCTCTCCCAGCGCACCTCGGTACTTTCCGACGGGTCCGTCCAGCTGGCGTACACTGGTTCTGACAGCCGTCGCTCCTCTGGCTACGTCCGCTCTTCCACCGTGGACGGCGAGACGAGTCGCTCGGCGACACACAGCCTGCGCAGAAGCCTCGTGCAGCCCCCGGAACCCGCATCGCAGACACGCTCGCCGCGGAGCCGACCCTCGTCTGGCAACCGGAATTCATCCTCATCACAGAAGGGCACGAGCATACCGAATGGCGACACCTCTCACTCTCGAATAGCCTCTTCCTCGTCAGTGAAAGCGCTCCCGCAGCCTCCATCACAGACGTCGCACTCTCCCCAGCAACCAGCATCACAGCCGATCCCGTCGACATCCCTGTCCCCGCACGCCTCGCTGTCATCTCAGCCCCCGCAACCTTTCCTCACCCCTCCATCGTCGCCACGCAGACCATCACCCAACAGCAGCCCGTCAAGCAAGCACTCCGTTCTGCCCTCCGAAGGCGAAGACCCCGACGCGTTCCACGTGCGGAGCACGTACGCCCAGCTCGATGTATGCGGCGTCAAGGGCGACGGCATCGAAGAGGGCGTCGAGCGCACGCGTGCACGGGTCGGTGGGAACCGCGCGAGCGAGCTTCGCGCGCTGGAGGCGCTTGCGGACGGCCAAGAGAAGATGCGGGACCTGACGCCGCAGGAGCTCGAGCTGCTCGCGAGCTTAGACCGGTCAGTACAGGCGGTGATCCGCACGCTGCACTCCCGAGTTCCGGTCACTGACTTGGATACAGATACGGGTTCTTCGTGACCCCGTCGCACGACCGTCTGATCCTGCTCCCGGCCGCCCCGCTGCTAAAGCCCCTCACGCATCTACCAACGGCCGTCACCACCTCGCCACCGAGTGCGCCGCTACTGCCGTCGCAGCCTTCCAGCCCCGCGCCGCCAAAGGAGCTGTCACGCACAGCCAAGTGGAGCCGGATGCTGGAGGCGCGCGCGCGGGACGAGGGCGGGAATATCGAAATGTGGGGCATCAAGCAGTCCAAGGAGCACAAGCTGCGCGAACGCGTCTTCAAGGGTATCCCGGACTGCTGGCGAGCCGCCGCCTGGGAGGTCCTCATGTGCCGCTTCTCGCGCACGGGCAAGGCCGAGCTACGGAAGCTCATGGAGGAGTACCGCGAGGCGCTGGATCAACCGTCGACGTACGATGTGCAGATTGACCTTGACGTACCACGTACGATCAGTGGGCATGTTATGTTCAAGACGCGGTATGGCCAAGGGTGCGTTTCAGGTGCATGACATTGTGCAAGTATTATACTCATCGAACGTGCAGGCAACGCTCGCTGTTCCATGTCCTCCATTGTCTGTCGCTCAAGTGCGAGACATGTGGATATTGTCAAGGCATGGGGCCCATAGCAGCTACACTCCTGTGCTACTTTGAGCCGGAGCGGGTATATGCTTCACTCGTGCGGCTACATGATTCCTACTCTATGCACACGATCTTCAGCCCCGGCTTCCCCGGTCTTCTCGAGGCGATCTACGTGCAGGAGCGCATCACCGAGCAGATGCTGCCTGCGGTATATGCCGCGTTCAAGAAGCACATGATCTCCACCACATCGTATGCGACCAAGTGGTACATTACGTTGTTCGCGAACTCGGTTCCGTTCCAGACGCAGCTCCGTTTGTGGGATGCGTTCCTATTAGAGGGACATGACCTCTTTGTTGTAGTGGCTGTTGCGATTGTATGGGTCTACCGTGGTGAGTACCTCGCAGTATATGTACCTGCGATGATCTAAGATCTCCGCAGATCACATTACCTCCGACGCTGCTAGCTTTGAGACTGTTTTGTCCTTGCTATCATCGTTCTTCGTCCCCGAGGACGAGAATGCACTCCTTTCGTGGATTGAGAAGGTCATCTCCGACAAGAAACTCCGCGACAACATGCAACGCTGGCGAGGCGACTGGAACCGGCTTGTCGCCAGCGGCCAACATACGCAAGCACTCCTATAACGATCCTCGCATCCTTCTCCTTGTCTTGGTTCATTGCATTTCAGGCGAGTCACGCACGGTTGTACCACTAGTTTTCTGGGATTGGGACTCTGCTTTCATCACCTCCATCCGCGCATACCTACCACCTCCACCTCCACCACCATCATCATATTCGTTGACCGCTAATCGATCACCCGCGTCGCTAGTACAGTCATGTCGCTTGCACCGTTAGCTGCACTGTAGAACTGGATATACATACATCGCCAGACCTCGCGCCTTGCGCCCCCATAGTCGACCGCTTCGCCCGTCATGAGACCGTCGGACTGCTTTCAGCACAAAGTCTGCGCGACGGTCGCCCTCCAAGAGCTCACTTAGACGTAGTCGCAGGCTTCTAGACATGTGAACGTGCCCTCCCGTTGCGCTTCTGATGGACACCCCGTGGGCGCTCGTACCAGATGACCCCATTTCCGTCAGTCCCTTGAGCCCGGAAAGGCAAAGTCGCTCAAATGCAGTGCCGCTGGGATGATATCTGCTGCCGCATTTGGCACGTCGTTTGTACTTTCGCCTTTGCGAGTTAGGACATCCTTATATTCCTCCGACGCTGCGCTCATCGTGGGGAATGCGGGGTGCTTAAATATCAGGAAGTGAGACACAGATGTTCCTCAGACCAGTAGTGGTCCAGCAACTCCTGTACCTCGCATCTCTCGCTCTGGTCCTCGCGCCCAATTTACTCTCTTGCGCCTACCGTGATATTTACACGCACGCTCACGAATAATCATAATGTCGTCTTATTACTCGTCGCCGCCCTCGTCCCCTGTCGCGAGCTTCTTCCCGGCAGGGCCCTCATCACCACACGCGTTCGCGGCATTTCAGCAATCCCCCCGGGACGCCCACTCAATGTGGGCAGCGATGGGCTCGAGCGCGACGAATCATTCCGTATACGGCGGCGCGTCGAACCAGAGACCCGTACACATTGGCGCGGTCGGCTCGTTGAGGAAGAAGTTTGCGCACAAGAAGTGATGCGCGATCTGCGAGGAGATACGAGTGTGATAGATCATAGCAGAGCTATACACGGCAATACACGCGCGGGCGAGGAGCTCAGCGAGGTCACCCCACCATCGTGGAGAGGCACTCGAGAGTCGAGACGCGATAGACAACCAGCACCGGATCGCATGCAGAGGACGAGGAGTAATCGAGTTCCTGGAGACAGAAGCTTGGCCGTGTACATCCATGATACCCCCATACCCACGCCAGTCCTACTGCACATGCAACACACCTCATCGACACCCATGGTCATTATTTTAACAACAACACTCACTTTTCGTCTTTCGCACAACCTCTCTTGGTCGTAGATTGTATCGATAGCGTATGCTCGTCGGGCATTATTCGTGTTTTGTCACGTCTACGTGACGTTCCTACACAACTTGGTGATCGAGACTGAGTTCGTCGGGAAATGTGATCGATCGGCAGCCGCAGTAGTGTGAATGGGAGGTAAGAGTTGTGATGATGTGAAGGCCTTCCTACACGTAGAATAGGTCAAAGAGAGGGGCTACGCTATCCTATTGATCAAGCCCAAGTCTCTAAGATCTGGTCTACGAGCCCCCATACGTTCTCGCCAGAAACGCCCCAATGCTCGCCAGGTCCTTCTCCCCAAATCTGAACGTCCCATTCCTGACCGAGCAGGATCATTTGATTCGAGAATGCCGAAGTATCAAATGGCCTAGCAAGCCTTTTGGTCGACGCGAGATAGTCGATAAAGGTTTGCCAGCGCGCGGCATAGTAAGTCGAGATGAGCCCCGCCCACGCCTTCGACGCGTAATCGTTGATCTCTCCGTCAGGACCCCAGAGTGTGATCTGGTTGCGGGCGTTGTACTCCAGGTAGGCAGCGTAAGACTCGTCCCCGTGCGACAAATTGCGTGCCTGCGCTATCCACGAGGAGAGCAAGAAATTCTCGTTAGTGGCGAGGAGTGCGTCGAGCTGCGAGAGGATCGTCATGAGCGGCTGGCCTGCACGGATGACGGCATCGGAGGTGACATTCGTGTTGTTGTACGTGTCGATCAGCGCGGTGTAGGCGTCGATGAAGCGGTTGGAGAGCAACTGGCGGGAGACATCCACGACGTCGTGGACAAACTCGGGGACCGTGGACAGCGCAGCGTTTTGCGCCTTAGCCTTTACCAGAAGTTGGAGCGCGGGGACAATTGTAGAGTTCGTATCATATGGGATGACGGTGGGCAGAATGCCGGTACGGTTCACGAGCCCTGTCAACACGGGCTCCAGCTCGTAGATGTTCTTGATCGTAGACTGGCTATTTGGGTCCTGGTTATTATAGACCGTCGTGCTGAGAATCCGCCATGCCTCCTGCGCCGCCGATGGCAGGGGTTCGACCAGATACCTGCGAGAGACCCAGCCCTTCACGTACGACGCGATGTTGATCGGAGACGAGGACCAAGCTTGGTCCAACAGGAGGTCATACACGATCTCATTGCCTTCTTGCCCTTCCATAGTCAGGCCCATGCCCTTCATGGAGCTTCCCGGGGAATTTAGCGCAGCAATCGGACCAGTAGTTATCGCATCTAGGTTGCCCTCAAGACCTATAGTACCTAGAAGCTCAACGGTCAGAATACGGCCAAATATAAAGAACTGATGACGAACCTCCATAGTCGTGTAATTCACACCAAACCCATTGCTTACCGAAGTAGGACGACGTACGGTTCCACTGTGGCTGCGCCTCGGAGTACAGGTCAAGGACGATCATGCTGTCGTTGGTCGGAACGCCTCCGAGATAGGCCTCGATACGCTCGTTCGTCCAGAACGCCTCGCTACTGAAGAACAGCCAGCCTTGCAACATCCAGACCGCATCTGGATCCGCCGCACGGAGGCTCGTGAATGTGCCCTCAGAGATGCTGGATAGGTATGAGAGGTTGCCGCTAAAGGGGTTGTTCTCATTGTACTGGTCAAGAGTGTAGATGTGTGATATGTTCGCGCCGTACGCCTCCTGCTGTTTCGCGATGAAGCTTTTCTGGAGTGTTGCAAAGAGCGGGTCGAAGGGTTCCAGAAATGACACATTCGTGAGGCTGGGCGGGAACCCCGGGGCCCACTGACTTCCGTTCACGATAGACGCGTTCGAGTGTACCGTACTCATGGCACGCGGCACGAAGCCGGTGAAGGCGGGGAGGACGGGCGTCATGCCGAGCTCCGTCATGCGCGCGAGAATCTGCTTCTGCAGTGCAAACTGGTCATTTACCCATTGCATGGGTAGCTCGCCGCCCCACGATCCTTGGATGTTACCGAAGCGATTCCAAGCCTGAAATGCGGGGCCCGAGAGGAATGACGAGATGTCTGTATCGGAGAGCCCGGCTTCGCGGAAGACTTCGATGAGAATGTACTCATACCCGACCCATGCTAGCGGAAGGTTCACGCCCCGGAGGGCCAGCCAGTCAAGCTCTAGCTCCCACTGCTCGACTGTCCAAAAGGCAGCAGTGTAGTCGAATGTCACCGTGTTGAAGTGGTACCTACGTGAGAATAATGTATATCAGTTCGTTGCTGTAGCATGTCAATGTTCGGAGCCACTGACCTGTAGGGTACAATGGCCGCACCATGGACAGGATCGCCGATTACGGGAAGCTCGCGCGGGAGTCGATCCAGCCGGGAGCCAGTCCACCAGATATCGACCCCACCAAAGTCCGTCAAGTACCTACGTACATACACACCTGTTAGTGCATGTCACACATCCTAAAATTCTGGACTCACGCATAGAGCCCTCGAGCACACGCACTAACTGTCGTGCATTCCACCGTGATCCCGTGGTGCTTCGCGGGTGTGTCGCTGATGATATATGAGTCGCCTTCGCCTTCGGTTAGCTGGAACGTGAACGAGCTGGCGTGGTCAGGTAGCCGTCTTTGGACCAACGCGTACAGGCCGTCTAAGGGCGAGCTCGTTGTCGCAGTAACATTCACCACAGCAGCACTAAGCACCAAAGCAAGTATCCTCCACATGGCGCGGAGGATGTTGTCGTCAAATCAGGATGGCCATCCCGGTGACCAATATATACGAGACCATCCGGTAGCTTCATTCTAGGGACACCCCGCGACTGTCAGTACGTATGCGCCTGATAGGTGAAGCACATGGGCCAGGACTTGATAGTACGTGGTAGAAAGGCAGTATCACGTCCACATCATGCACTCCGGTCCGAAGTTGTTGGCTACGGCATGATAGAGATTGTTTGGACGCTGTTCGTCGTGTCATGAGTTGTGGATTTCGGACACATTCAGTGCAGGCGCGTGCGTCACTTCCTATGCTGATTTTTTCAGCCGGGCGTCTCCGTTCAGTGTTACCGCTCATTATACTCACCGCGGCCTGAATGTTCCGCGCCATCTCGAGCACTCATGGAAGTTTGATGCGGTTGACGGAGAACCCAAGGGCAGACTTCAGAGCATGTGATGGACACAAGACATGATGTTGGCAATTTAATAGAATGGCCAAGGGCAGAGAAATGGAGATGCTGACATACCATAGAGAATTAATCACCTGCTTCTAGTGCGCAGGCCGTCTTTGAGAGAGCTTAGGAAGGTAAAAGCAGTGACGTCGTAAAGGTTTCCCTACACATATACAACAGGTACAGCACCCAATAATCATTAATCAAGCCCAGGTCTCTAAGATCTGGTTGACGAGCTCCCACACGTTCCCGCTAGAAACTCCCCAATGTTCACCAGGCCCTTCTCCCCAAATGCGAGCGTCCCACTGCTGGCCAAGAAGAATCATTTGACTAGAGAACGCCGAACTGTCAAACGGCCTGGACAGTCTCTTCGTTGATGCGAGGTAATCAACGAATGTCTGCCAGCGCGAGGAGTAATACGTCGAGATGAGCCCTGCCCACGCCTTCGACGCGTAGTCGTTGATCTCTCCGTCGGGGCCCCACAAGGTGACCTGATTGCGGGCGTTATATTCTAGGTAGGCGGCGTAGGACTCGTCTCCATGCGACCAATTGCGCGCCTGTGCGATCCACGAGGAGAGTAAGAAGTTCTCGTTAGTCGCGAGGAGCGCGTCAAGCTGTGAGAGGATGACCATGAGTGGCTGGCCTGCGCGGACAACGGCGTCGGACGTGGCGTTCGCATTGTTGTATGTGTCGACAAGTCCAGTGTAGGCGTCGATAAAGCGGTTGGAGAGCAACTGCCGGGAAACATCCACAGCATCGTAGACAAACTCGGGAATCGCGGCCAGCGCCGCGTTCTGTTCCTTGGCCTTTACGAGCAGCTGAAGCGCGGGGACAACTGTCGTATTAGTGTCATAAGGGATGAGGGTAGGATGGTGACCAGTGCGGTTCACGAGTCCCGTGAGTGTGGGCTCGAGTTCGTAAATGCTCTTGATCGTAGCCTGGCTATTCGGGTCTTGATTATTGTAAACCGTCGTGCTCAGGATCTGCCATGCCTCCTGTGCGGCCGATGGCAGAGGCTCAACTGTGTACCTACGAGCAACCCAGCTCTTCACGTAGGAGGCAATGTCAATTGGGGCGGAAGACCACGCTTGATCGAGCAGCACATCATAGACGATTTCATTGCCTTCTTGTCCTTCCATAGTAAGGCCCATACCCTTCATGGAGCTTCCCTGGGAGCTGAGAGCCGCGATGGGGCCTGCAGTAATTGCATTCAAGTTACCCTCCAGACCCATATTACCTGCAGATCGATATGAGACAATGCCTACCCATGACTATGATACTACGAACCTCCGTAGCCGTGTAATTCACACCAAACCCATTGCTTGCCGAAATAAGAAGAAGTACGGTTCCACTGTGGCTGCGCCTCCGAGTACAAGTCGAGGACAATCATGCTGTCGTTAGTCGGGACACCTCCGAGATACGCCTGGATGCGCTCATCCGTCCAGAATGTCTCACTGCTAAAGAACAGCCAGCCTTGCAGCATCCAAATCGCGTCCGGGTCTGCCGCACGGAGGCTCGCGAACGTGCCTGCGGAGACGCTTGATAGATACGAGATGTTGCCACTGAAGGGGTTATTTTCGTTATACTGGTCGAGCGTGTAGATGTGCGTCACGTTTGTGCCGTACGCCTGCTGCTGTTTCGTGATGAAGCTCTTTTGTAGTGTGGAGAAGAGCGGGTCAAACGGTTCCAAGAAGGATACGTTTGTGAGGCTAGCCGGGAAACCGGACCACGCGCTGCCGTTCACAATGGACGCATTCGGGTACAGTGTGCTCATGGCGCGCGGCACGAAGCCGGTGAAGGCGGGTAGGGCGGGGGTCATGCCGAGCTCCGTCATGCGCGTGAGGATCTGCTTCTGCAGTGCAAACTGGTCGTTCACCCACTGCATAGGCAACGCGCCGCCCCACGATCCTTGGATGTTGCCGAAGCGATTCCAGGCCTGGAAGGCGGGACCAGAGAGGAATGAGGAGATATCTGCGTCGGAGAGGCCAGCGTCGCGGAGGACCTCGATCAAGATGTATTCGTACCCGACCCATGCTAGCGGAAGGTTTACACCTCGAAGGGCTAGCCAGTCAAGCTCTAGCTCCCACTGCTCGAATGTCCAGAAGGCGGCTGTGTAGTCGAATGTCACCGTGTTGAAGTGGTACCTACGTGAGTATCATGTACATCAAGTTGTGGCTATAGAGTGACAATATTCGGAGCCACTGACCTGTAGGGTACAATGGCCGCACCATGGACAGGCTTACCGACTGCAGGGAGCTCACGCGGGAGTTGACCCAGCCGGGAGCCGGTCCACCAGATATCGACCTCACCGAAGTCCGTCAAATACCTACACAGTGGTTAGCTCGTGCCACACACCCTAGCGCTCTGGACTCACGTGTAGAGCCCTCGAGCACATGCGCTGACTGTTGTGCATTCCACCGTGATTCCGCGGTGCGTCGCGGGTGCGTCGCTGATGACGAACGAATCGCCGTCGCTTTCGGTCAACCGGAACGTGAAGGAGCTCGCATGGTCAGGCAGCCGTCTTTTGACCAACGCGTACAGGCCGTCCAGTGTCGCGCTGGTAGTCGCAGCAGTCTCCACCGCAACAGCGCTCAGCACCAGCAGGGCCAACGCAAGTATCCTCCGCATGGCGAGGGGGATGTCGCCGTCGGGCTAGGATAGCTATCCTGATGTCCATATATATGAGCTCATCCTGCTTCGATTTGGGGGGGATACCCGTCAGTTCGTATGGGTCTGATAGGCGAAGCACATGGGTCAGAATTTGATTAGAAGGCACATTGCGCACTTCGGCGGCCCGAGGGCATCGGTCACTGACAGAGGTCGCTGGATGGTACTCCTCGTGCCATTCATTGTGGACTTCGGTCATGCATGCACGTTCGTCGCCACGAGACGCCCCCTCCACTGCCATTCTCTTCAGCCAGGCGTCTCAGTTGCTGCTGGCCCTACTCACCATATGATAAAAATTTCCAGTCGACGTCGAGCATTCATGAGGGCTTGGTGCAGTCGACAGTGAACATGGGGCAGTATTCAGAACAGGTAGTAGACACAAAAGAGAATGTATTGGAGCACTAGATACAACAGGAAGAGTAGAGAAATGTCACAGGAGTATGTCGACATGCCGCAACATAGATGATTGAATCACGACACTTCCTAACCTGTTTATGCCGAAGCCATCTTCTCGAGAGAACAGGACTCAAGAGAGTCACTGGCACTGCCTCAGTGGTTGAGGAGTTCTACACCGAGCAGCGTGGCATATCTCTCTTGAAGAAAGAGAGCAGAAGGCGCAGAGGACCGCCTTTTATCCTCTCGCGCGTGCGGCATTTGCCGTTCCCACGATCGCGACTTTAGCGCTTTGGCGCGTCGAGCAGACTCGAGCAGACTGTTCAGCTCGACTTTGCTGGCCTCGTGGACGATGCTGAGGGCTGCCTTCTCGCAATGTACGCATTCATCAGTTTCATCAAGTGATATATCTGACAGAAAAATGCCAGGTGTGCGGTCTTCCGCTTCCAGCAGCTCGACACATAGCGCTGCATTACACACCTCTGCCATCCGGGCTCAGCCAGGCAGACTGACGGCGGCCCAGCGCAGCAAGAAGCGCAAGCCGAAGGAGATTGCTGTCTCTGATGGCCGTCCCCATGTTGTCCTTGGTCATAGAACAGGCGATGAAGCCAAGTGGTTGAAGTGCGATCTCGCAAAGGTCATCATTACGGAGGAAGACATCCAAGCTTCTCCCATCCCGAAACCCTTTGTGAACGTCCACGAAGGCGTGCAGACTCCAACATACTACAACTACGGCGTCGGCATGGGGGAGGAGGAGCTCCTGTTCGAGGCACTCCCGACTCTGACATACGAGCGTCGCCAGAAGCAAAGTAGCCACTACCCCTTACCAGACCTGGAGGCAAAGGAGGTTCAGAAGGCAACTATGTTTGCGCGTTTAGTGGACCTCCGTAATGCCAACGCACGGGGCATCGCATATGAGAACCGCCGGCGAATCATCACTGCGTTTTCTACTCCAGAGAACCCAGAGGATCCTGGGCGGCCAGAGGTGCAGGGCAAGTGTTCCAGTCGTTGCTATTATTCAGTATCCTGATGCGAGTCCCTCAGCTGCACTCATGACACTGCGGATACGCAACATTTGGTCACATCTGACGAGATGCAAGAAGGACTTCATGAACCGACGCAATCTCCGCATCCTGATCCACCAACGGGCAAAAATCCTCCGCTACCTCAAGAAAAAGGACGTCGGACGATATGATACCATTCTAGAACGCCTTGGGCTGGAGCCTGCGGCTGTGGAGGGCGAGCTGGTGGTTTGAGATGTATTCTATTTGCTCTATTCTGCACCACACCTAATCTGCACATCTGTTCGTGTGCTTCGAGCTTTGCGCGGCGATCACGTCAGTCATCTCGAACGCCTATCTGCGGACTTAACGGAGTCACTGCTGCAGCTTTACAAGATGTGAACGAGCTTGTGATAGCTATTTTTGACCAGATGCCTTCGTGTGCTCATCTCAATCGGTCTTGCGCTCGGATTTGTGCGGTTGCACCCGTCTCACTAAGACGATTATCCCATCACATCCATGATATAGTTTGTACCGTGCCCCATATGTGAACGCTTGCACGCTGGATTTGAGAGCGCGAAACAGCGAGAGCAGGATTGGTCTGAACCTGGACGATTGCCGATTTTGGTTTGGGCGGTCGGTCGGGCAGGCGGGTGCCAAGCGGTGGCTTGGTCGTCACTCCTGACCAAAGTAATCCAAGAACGTCCAACCTATACTTTCCTCAGGCTTTTTGGTCTCATTCTCGACTAGCATGACTATAGGTGAGCCGCCGTTCTAGTTACCGACTCCAGCATTGACCTGGGCTCGCGCAGTGTCGAGTGTGTCGGCCCCAATGGTCGACTTTCCGTCCTCCGACTCTCATATTACGCTCCCTCTATCCGACCCTCGTTTCCAACGACTACCACACTTGCCTTTTCGCCGAATATCCCTGCCCTCTGCTCCGAACCTCATACAGAGACAATCCATTGTCAGCACGGCGTCCTTCGACTCGCTGCCCGAGGAGGGTCATGTCCCGGGTGCCGTCATACCCGCCGTGACGCCCGCCGTCATAAAGAGCGCCGTACGGGGTCCGAAGCATCGGCCGGCGTCGGGAGAGGTGACCCGCAGACCCAGGCGGAGCCATAGCCAGCTACGTCCGATCGACCAGCAGCGCGAGTCGAAGAGGAGGAAGGTGATAAACGAGTTCCACGAGACGGAAAAGTCCTACGTTGATGGACTGGATCTCATTTACAATGTAAGTGCTTTCTACTTTGGCTGTTTGTCTGCTAACACATGGAATAGCTCTTCTTGACACCCATCATTGCATCACTGGATACCCCCACCCCTCTGCTGGACCGCGCCGATATCACATCCATCTTCTCTAATTTCATCGACATATGGAATCTGCACCACTCATTCTATTCATCTTTGACGACATATTTGAGCTCTTCAACATCCCTTCATCCCTTGGACATCCTTCCTGCATTATCCCCTGTATTGCTGTCCCATTTTCCCTATTTATCCCTATATACTCCCTTCGTAACTTCTTTCCCCGACGCTCTATCTGCATATTCATCACTGCTCTCATCTAACACTACATTTGCTGCATTTATTACTGAGCAGGAAGCAGACCCACGCTGCGGCAAACTCAAATTTCGGGACTGGCTCCTGACGGTTGTGCAGAGATGCCCGCGGTATCTACTCCTGCTGAAAGACCTAATAGGCTGCACTCATACAGATGATCCCGAATATGCATCCCTCACTGCTGTCCACACTCTGGTTTCGAAAAGTACGAGCATCCATCTAACATTGTGCATCTATCACTCTGACGGGTGTGTTTGCGAGGATAGTCACAATGTCTCTCAATACCTCTCTCCACACGCATGCACAGACCCTTGCGCTGCTTGCTTTGCAACGGAATACCCCGAACCTGCCCTTCCGACTGATTACCCCCGGGCGGACCTTCCTCAAACGGGGTCCGCTCCTCCAGGTCGAAGGCTCTACACCCCGCGAGCGCGAATTCCTCCTCTTCTCGGATTACCTCATATGGCTCGCCAATGCGGATGGCGACGCACCCTCGGACAGGTGGGATCGGCACTCACGCCCACCACTCGTACGTACGCGTAGCAAGAGCGACGCAGACCTCCCGCGAACCGCGGAAGCTGCGCGCCGCCGAGACTCGTTGCTCAAGTTCAAGATCGGCGCGAGCCCGAAGAAGAAGGTCCGGCATGCGAGCAGCGGAATAGACGAGCGGTGGGTATATAAGGGCCATGTCGACTTAGTCGATCTCGAAGTTGTCATAAGCCCGGCGCTGGAAGCTGGGAATGAGCGACGATTCGAGATCCTTAGCCCACAACTGTCTTTTGCTGTCTATGCTTGTGCGTGATGCTGAATTCCTTTTTGTGGTGTATCGCTGAACCTCTTTTGAGCAGCTGGTGAAGAAGAACGCGAAGAATGGTGCAGCGCAATCCGGAATGCGAAGTCGTCTTTGCTGGTGTCGCTCAACGTTATGCAGCCCAACTCGACCCTGACGTCATCTGTGTCGACACATCATTTGCGTCGCCAGTTGCGAGCGCTCCCATATTCTCCTGACGAGGACGATGGACGGCAACCGAAACGCGGGAGGGTAGATCATTTCGTTCCGGCGATCTGGATTCCGGACGGTAAAACGGAGAACTGTATGCGCTGCGGTCGGACATTTGGTTGGAGAAGACGCCGTCATCACTGCCGGCTGTGCGGGCGATGTGTCTGCGGCGGGTGTTCCGGAAAGGTAGACAGGTCCACTCATGTTGCGTGCGGCGCTCACAGTATTTTTGAATGCAGACATTCTACGTAATGGATCCCACCATAAAGGATGTCCACAAGCCAGCGCGCGCGTGCGAGGCCTGCTACGAGACAGTGTTTCCACTGCTTGATACACAGGAGGAACCACCGGTCCCGACAGCCGGGGCAACCCACTCGCACTTCACGCTCTCAGGTCTGCGATCCATGCCGTCGTTCGTCCTGTCCGAGTCGCACTCCAAGACTCCGTCGGCACTCATGGCCATCGACCTGGAAAGCCCCAGACGTGTACCTACGGTAGATGATGAAGACGCCGCGGAAGAGCCGTACGAGCCAGGCGGCATCCCTGCCATCCGGGTGAAGCCCATCGCGCGCCCTCGCAGTTATGTCCAGATTCTGGAGGACTTTGAGGAACATGAATCTGCCGATCGTAGGCATCTACCTAGCCCGAGCGTCTCCCGCTACAGCCATGAAGCTCCGGATGAGCGCGAGGAAGACGCCCTTGAAGAGAGCGTACATGGTAGCTTCGAAGTTGTGGACTCGCCCGCTTCGGCAGGTAGTAGTCTGCCGTCGACACCGCGCAAGGAGAACACTGCAAGGAGACATAAACGATTCTCGCTCCCTGCGGTTGGAGTCCAGACGAGTCCAGTCACTGCGCGTCCGAGCGCCGTGGGAGAGGGGATCGGCAAGCGTTTCTCGCTCATGCTAGGAAGGGGAGAGAATGCCAGAAGTGGGACGATTAAGGATGGAGCAGCCATCAACAAGCTGTACGAGCTGTTAGGACGAGGGAAGAGGACGTAATCACAGGACTTGGAAAATATTGGACAGAATCCCAGGACACACACATCTATAGACGCGTATTTACGAATTAGTGACGAAGAGATCTACGACTTAACGATCTTGGCATTGTATATTAGGGCACACACACATTTGTATCCGTATTGCCTGAGGTATATGACCTAGCATCGACCAATGTTGTGGAGCATACATCACAAACACGCGCGAGGAAAGGAGCATGAGCGATCTGGACAACAATACGTGCGACAGTGGGGCCAGCGTCGCGAATTGAATAGTTAGAATCTGGCAACGATACAAGTAGTATTCATCCATCCGCTCTTCTCGAGATCAGTCGGGGCGTGAATCCTGTGGACGAATATGCTTACCATTACGATAGCCAACGTGTTCTCGTAGATAAACACTTCCTCAAGACCTCTTGTCTCGTCTTGCATATGCTCCGCTAGCCATGGGACGACATGCTGCTCTAGGTGACATTGCAAGCGATTGATCACCGGTGTATCGAAAATGTATGATGTGATCTTCTCGGCATTTCTCGATATCGCTTCAGATCCGCAAGTATTCCGGTTCAGTGTGCCTTTGTCTTGTCGATACTTGATTTCGCGTTGATTAAGACTGAGGATGCACAGCACAGTAGGTCGATCGCCCGGCGTGTAACGAACGAGCTTCGTTCCGAACAGGGAGTACGAATAGGCGTGGGGATGTGCGAAACAGAACGTTGATAAAGACCAAATCTTCCACTCGTAACTGATCAATCGACCACTCGCCGCCTCAGCGAGTCTTAGAAGGACTGATTGGGGAATTAGATGTACGAGATACAGTGATTTCGACGAGTTCCCTTTGTCCGGTATGGTGAAATTAACGTCAACTTTCACAAAGCAGCCGTCCCTTGATGTTGAGAAGGGTGCCTCGGTTTGTAAAGTGTCAATCATGTTGGTTTGTGCGCCTGGTCGTGATATCTCGTGCTTGATCGTTCGAACGCCGCGCCGCAAAGGCGGGTAGGAGAACTTGCACACATAGTCCGCGCAGGTATGATGCATTGGTTCAGGTGCATTGCGTCGGTAGTCCGCAACTGTGAGGCACGACGCTTCGCCGCGGTCGTCCAGAGCATTCAAAAGAATGTATCGCTCTGAGAGGAATGCGCATGATAGCTTTCTGAAGCCATGTAAATTCTGTACTGCACGGTCAGCAAAACACAGAGATGTGAATAGCTCAAACTTCACCAGCAGAATGTCGCCAGTTTTCCAGTTAGTCACGATAAGGATGAATGACCTTGAAAATTGAGCCAATTCGATCCCTGTAATCAGCAGGTGATCGCTGAATATGTCAAGCACCTCAAAGCCAGTAGCAAGTGGTGGAAAAATGTGATCAATGATTGGACTGGGTGCCAGTGGATGGATGGTACCCCTTCGAAGAGATCGAATGTGTATTCGCATACGGTTTGGCCTACATAAACGTTTCAGTAACCTCCAAGCTACCCGTCTCTACTGGCTTACGCATGTAGCAGTGGTTCGATAAATGCCAGAACGTCCTGTTGAGGATCAAATGCATATTGGCTTTTCGTAATTGCGGAGTCCTTGAGTTCCCAAGCAGTTGCCTCACTTCTGTGGGTATTCGGCGATAAGGAGAGAAACTGAAGCGAGAAGGATGTATCTTTGCAATATGAGTGCGCTAATATCCCCCCACGCAGCGTTAGTTTAGTAGAATACTTTGGAAACGACCATGTTGAGATTGAAGTGGGTTGAAGTTGTCGCCAAGCTTCCTGATGCAGTCGAAGTAATGCTCTACGTTCTACTACAGGCAACTTGCTATACGAGACATCTCGCATTCCCGCCCTTGCCAAATCAATTTTGTACTGGATCTCCGAATCATTGTCGAGGAGAGAACACAGTGGCCGGCAGACCTATTCAGGTACCAGTGAGACTCTAACGAAGGCGCACAAACTTCAAGATCTGCTCACCAGCCTGAACATTAGAATATCTTCAAGATCCAGCTTGCCAAGAATTTGGAGAGTTATCTCGTTGGGGATGTTACTGAACATACTATCGCGTTGGCCAGGTATAGGCAACGTCGAATTTTGCTTTGGACGTGAGGCAAAAATACTACGTGCGGCTGACATACCCGCCGAGTCTCAGGAGGGGGAAATCTGACAGCGAGCTCACGCCGAACCTCATCCGAGAATAGAGAACAAAGAAACGAAGCCTGCAAACACGAGCACAGGATGAGACAGTAGCTCAGATACAGCAAACGCAGGCGCGCGTAAGTGGCGGCGGTAGTCCACACATGTAACTAGTATCCGCCAAACACTTACCGTCGACCAGGCGACCTGCTAAGCGACGACGATCCAGGGGGACTCGCAGGCTCGCATCCAAGTAAGAATCCAGCGTAATGCAATTCACTAAGGCTTCTGACCGCGCAGGAATACTACTGCATTGTCAGAGCCCTACTAACCAATGGTAAAGAACGCGCCGTGCAAGATGGCGTGAAGACACGCAGAGTTATGCCCTCTTCCTGCGTTTCTTGCTGTCTTTCTCCCCAGTCTGAAGCGACTTCATGAGTGCAGCTTTGTGTCGGTTCTTGTTCTTTACGTTGGCATTACTGTAGAAGTTGGTTGCTTTGCGCTGTAGTATCCTAAAGTCAGCATGTATGCCCGTCGGCGTCGCACTGTATCTTGACGCACCTTGTTTGTCTTCATCCGGGCCTCCTTCGTCAGCTTCTCCTCTTCTGAAGCTGGGGGATCATTAATATACACTAATGTCTTTCTGCAGATGTCGAGCTCACCTTCGGCCTCCGCATCATCCTCGCCGTGTTTGCTGAAGACAGTCGCATTCTCCTCATCTCCGCTTTCCTCCTTCTCGCCCTCCTCATCCCCATCGCCCTTGAAGACATCGTTCCATGCCAGCTCCTCTCCTTCCCCGACCTCCTCAACTTCCTCTGTGTCCTCTTCGACATCTTCAGCATCCTCGCCCTCACCCTCATTCTCCGGCTCCTCCAGCGGACGCACATCCTCACCCACGAAGGTATTCTTCTGCATAATTGAGCCGAGGTTCTGCTTCACGCCAACAGGGTGCGCTCCCTCCTCAAAGGCACTCGCCTTGCCCTTGCCCTTACCCTTTGCATCTGCGCCCTTCGCCCGCGCCTTCTTCGCCTCCGCCTGGTTAAGCTCCTCCGACCTCTCCGGAGGCGAGACAAAGAAGGGGATGCGTCCCCGCACCCAATCGCTCAGCAGGATCTTTGCGACGGCCTCGAGATCGGGCTCACCGCCCTTTAGCAGGCGGCCCTTCATCCGCGCAAGTTTATCCAGTAATGCCTCAGGCTCCCAGCCGCGTGTGGGGTCGTTCTCGTCGGGTAGGGGGATGCCGTAGGTGCGCGAGAGGTAGATGGGCTTCACGCGCTCCATCAGAGTGGGGATGTGCTCGGAGGGCGTGGCCAGTGCTTCGACACGGACGACACCCTTGAGGACAGTGGAGGTCTGTGAGTCCTTGGCGGAAGTTGGGACGATACCGGGGCAGTCGATGAGGTATATGCGCTTCGTCAGGGTGATGTATTGCCAGACCTGTAGCATGATGAAGGTTAGGTCTAGGTGAGCAACAGCTTAACATGGGCAGATACTTACTTTCGTCTCTCCGGGTATAGGCGCGACTGTGCAGACCTTGCTGCTTTTGATGGTATTGATCACACTGCTCTTTCCAACATTCGGGTACCCAACCAGACCGACTGAAATCTGCTTCTTGTCAGAATGAAGCTGGGAGAATTGCCGCAGAAGCTGGATCAAGGAACCCTTTCCAAACGAATGGTTCGGTGATGCGTGGAAGGCGAGGGTCGGGTAGCGAGGAGTAAGATGTTGGATATAACGAGCCTTTGATCGACTTTAAGTAATGATGTCCATTAAAGCGTGAGTAGAGAACTCACTGTGACCCAGTTCGGCACAAGGTCGCACTTGTTGAGGACGAGAACGACCTGCTTGTGCGCCTTCTCTTTCCTGATGAACTCAAGAACAGACTCACACAGCGTACCCAATGGGTCGCGCGCATCAAGGACGTGCAGAATGACATCGGAAGAGTCGATGACCTTGTACAGCTCACCGTAGATACGTCGGGATGTACCTTTGGCATAGATAGGCTCAATGATGTCAGCGTGGGTCGGCTGAAAATCCGCAGCGTTCGACGTGGATGCAACAGGATCTAGCAGGGTGGGTCAGATTGTAGGCATGTAAATTGTTTTGGTGGGGACATACCGCTCGTGTCCGCTGCCGCCGCCTCTGCCGCCTCAGCATCCGCCACGGCAGTCAGCTTGCTGAGCTCCTCAAACGTTCCTACATCCAACCTGGGCTTCTTGCGCTGAGCCTTGGGCCCGAAGGTGTCATGAAAAGGCTCCGACTCTACGATATGCGAACGCTACGAGGCCTCTGTCAGATTGTTATCGTTGTCTGTCCATGGAGGTCCGCACCTTGCGCGTGTGTGGGTTGGCGGCGTCATCAAGTAGAGCCATGGGGAGCTTGTTCCTGCGCAGGAGCACCGAGTAGGGGTCATGTTGCCTGTTTGCAAGGCTGGTCCGGAAGTGGTCCAAAGAGGTCTGAGAGATGACCCTGGTATTACCTATCGCCTGATGAGCTACACCAAATGAAGGGGTAGCTGAAGTACTTACCGAACCACCTGCGGTCGGGCTGCACACGTCCTGGCTTGGTCTCATCCTCGCCTTTCTGAAAAGCAGCGGCCTGGATGATCTTGCCATCCGGGTCACGAACGGCCTTGCCGCCAGTGAGCATTTTCAGTCTGCGGACTTTTTTGCCATCGCGGTAGAAGTTCTCGCCCTTGACTCTCTTGATGTGTGGTTCCGAGGCCGACGAACGAGTCTTTGTGGGGGCGGCAGCCTGCTTTGCGCGGACCATGATTGAAGATGGAGTGGCGGAGGATGGACTGGGTGGGTTTTGGCACGAGCTGAAAGTTGCTCGCCGCGAGAGCGGTGCCGCTGGATCGGCTTAACGAGATCTTCCTTTCCCACGCATACATGCGCGCTACATCGAGTCTGGAGGCACATATTCCCACGGTAACAGCGGCGAATGGAACTCGGGTAATTCTATACCTTCTGTACAGCTGCATAGGATTTCAGCTCAGTCTGTGGTCCTCGCTTTCCACTGCCTCCTCGCGGAGACACTTTTATACTCCGCGTGGTCAGATAGCTCTTCATGCCTGTCTCTGTGGTCGTAAGTCACCCTGTTGCCATGTTGGACTCTATCACCAAGCCTGAGGAAGTGGACACACCGGTCGTCGCGCTCCCAACACCGCCCTCGACGCACACTTCGCGTTCTACGTCTCCTGTAACTAATCTGGAGGAGTCATTACCTGAGGGAACTCAGACCGCACAGAAGAAGAAGAAAAAGAAGAAAAGCAAGAAGCCCGCGAAAGCGCAAGACACTGCCCCTGCTCCCAGAGTCGAAGCCGAGGAGTGCAAGCCCCCAGTACTATGCATCAGCCGCAATAAACATTGGCGTTATATCAGCTCATACCATGTACGTTGGTCCCCGTAATTCGCAAGTCGTGAGAGTGCTCACGCGGATCGAAATCCAGGGTCCCTGGCTACAGCTCCCTCTCGAACTGCTAGACTCTCTACTCGTTTTGAACCTAGATCCCGCTACGCTCTCCGCCGCTGATGCTCGTCACCACTCGCTTCCCTCCCCATCGACTCCTACTCACCCTTACAGGCTGCGGGACAGGGGTTTCGCCGGTCTCGGAGACCACTCTCCTCCTGAGTCGCCCCGCGGCACTTTCACCAGTCTACCGCCCCCTCCTATGCCAGCGCCCAGACCGGGGAAAGCAACACCGCCTCCTATAGATCCGGGCGTCTTCCGCTCCGTCACGCACATCCGACGACTCATCGACGAAGCTTCAGAACTCTCCGTTCGTGCCAGTTCTGGACTCTCTGCGGCAGCTCTCGGCTCCCTTCGTAGTGGTAGCTCGAATAATAGCCCGTGGGCGACAGCACAGTCTCTAGGAATCAATCCTCTTGGAGAATCTGGCGGCGGCAGGAATGTTGCCATGTCTGCGATGCGAGTGCATCGCCTCAGGGCACTCGCTGTTCAGAAACTGGCAGCAGCATATAGAGCGGACGAAATCGCGTCCAGTGTGATGGTCATGCAGGGCGGTAGCGTGTTTGATGATATAGCCGAGCGTGTGCTCAAAGTCGGTGCGTCAATCTATGATCTTAAGTTCTATCGCGTCTTTATTGCAGTTGCAGATCCGCACGACATCGATGCACGATATGTACATTTCTTCCATGAAAAGATACCCAGCAGGTAGATCCGTTGCGCCGCATGCTAGCATCCATGTATTGATCATCCCAGCATCAGGCAACTGGCGGAATCAACCACGACAGATTTATTGGATGAGCTTATATCGGCTCATCCCCACCGACTGGAGTTATTTAGGACACGCGGAATAGTGCATTGCTTCAGAGATGAATATCCGCTTGCCGTGAAAGATTTCACACACGCTATCAAAGAAGCCCGTGCACTGCGACGAGCGAAAGCCGCACACAGAAACAATCTTCCTTCTGATAAGCAGCGGGGTAAAGGTGCAAAAAAGAAAAAGGGCAGGACCAATGGCCAAGCACCACCGAACGGGACCAGTGCGCGTGGCGACGATTGCTCGGCGGTAGACGGGCCGGACGGCGAGCAACTGCTGGTACATCCCTCAGTTCTGCCAGACGCGCCCGAACCTATCGAGCCGCAATGTTTCTTCCTGCGTGCAGCAGCCTACCTACAGCATGCTGTGCACCTCATTGAAGGTGCCGTTCTGAAGCTGGAAGGGATTCGGAAGGGTCACTCCGTTGACGGCGCAGAGCTAAGGCTGTGTTACATCGAGAACAGCAAGTACGGCGGGGTGGAGATTGGGCATCCCGACGGGCCACTGGGGAAGAAGGACGGGGCGAAGCTCGCTGCATACCGCGCGGCGCTCGCCGAGGAGGGCTTCCGCGAGCAGGTATCCGCGCTCGTGCGCAAGGCGATGCGCGACCACGAGAAGTTCCTCGCGCACTTCGACACGCTCGAGAGCGCGCCCGACATGCCGCTCGCCCCCGCGGACCTCGCCGCGCGCGCCGCGTACGCGTTCCGCCTCTCCGAGGCGCTGCGCCCGGGCAGCCAGTCCGCGCCCCCGCCTCCTCCCCCTCCGGACGCGCCTGCCCTCTTCACGACGTACCACCCGCTGCTCGTCGAGTCGCACTACAGCGTGCTGCTCTGCCTGCTCCTCCTCGGCGACTTCCCCGCGCTCCTCCCCGCGTTCTGCCGCGCCGCCTCGCTCGTCGACGGCCTCGAGGGCTACCCCGTCTTCCTCCCGCCGCGCTCGATGGCCCAGGCCGAGTTCGTCGAGGTCCTCGAGCGCCTCGCCTCCGGCTGGCGCACAGGCGTCCAGTCCCACGCGCTCCTCCGCGCGCGCCCCGCGCTCGAGCCGCCGCGCTCGCCCAAGGCGAAGGACGTCGATCGCGCGCCCTCGCCGCCCTCCCCCGCCGCTGAGCGCCCCGCGCCAGCGATGCTCGGCGTGAACGGCTCGAGCTCGAGCGCAGCCGTCCACGCGTCGCCCGCGCCCTCGGGCCGCGAGACCCCCGCGAGCAGCACGGGGCGCGTCGACCTCGTCGAGGCGCTCGACGCGGCGCGCGTCCTGCTCGCGCCGGTCGCGGTGCGGCAGCGCGAGAAGGCTGAGAAGGCCGCGGCGGACAGAGCGGCGGTGAGCAAGAGCAAGGGCCAGAAAAAGCCGCTGAACATCAACATCCCGCTGCATGGCCCGCGCGTCGAGATTGTACTCGCGTGGCTGGGCGCCGTGCATCTCGTAGAACTGGACAGTGTTGCATGAACGGACATGGAGGAATCCCCCGAGCGTCTCGGCTGTCACTGGTGACTCTTTCTGTGTCCGCTGGACTACCGTGCTATGTGGTTTCCGATACTAGCTGATACCAACGATGTCTCTCCGTATCTCCGTATCTATACTGTCTTCCGCTGTCCTCATCATTTGGCGCCGTGTAGCAGCTTAATCCCTAGGGCATACCTTGGCCTTCATCCGGGTGTTTCTTTCAGTCTGTCTTCTGCACTAAAAGCGGTCGAAGACAGGTTCTCATGTGAAACTGTAATGCGAAACCTCCCTTGCACAAAACATCTTTCGAGTCGATAGCAGACATATTTGCTTGGTATAAATACCGACGCAATAGGAGACTCTTCAGACGCCTGTACCTACCTGCCAGTCTACCATTCACGTTGTACTCCTCCGAAATACCACCGAGTACTTTCGAGCACACTCAGCAATATCAAGCGCCGGATGTCGCGATTCAGGCAACGCCGCAACGGTACGGATAATCCACTGTTCTCATTCTAATTTACGTGTCGAAAACTCCACCTTGGCTTCTTGTACCGCGGAGTATATTCTGTGCTCTACAAGAGGGAGAACAACTCTGACGGCAACAAATGCCACGGCGATGATGAATAGAACGACAGGTAGAACAGATGCAGGAAGTACGCCCATATATAGTGGTTCCAGTAGGACAATGAACGGAACCGGGTCAACCACGCCATCTGACCGAAATGAACTGGTCGGAGTCAGCAACCCCGTATCCACCAAGCGTATTCGCGCTACTTTTCGACGCGTAGAGGGTAATGGGTGATCTGGGGAATGCGACGTCTGTTCCGGGTACCCAAGGAACGAAGCCGCCTCCCGCGGAGAGTGGATGTCGATAGCGAAATCAGCCGGTGACTGAACAGAAGGCACTCAGACTCGGACAATGTACGTGTTAAATTCACGAAGAACTTACTGAAGCAGGCCACGAGATGCGCAGGGTAAACTTGCCATATGACCGCCACTCTGGGCTGTCGAGGTCAAGCGAGAGCCAGAGCTCGTGCGGGCATGATCCGGCTGTGGTCGAATTTTGGCACACGCTGCCCAGCGGCGTCCCGAACGGTGCAGGCTCTACCGACCGCAGCAGTTCAGCTGCTCCCGGACGCAGCACCGGCCTGAAGTCCACATGAGCACTCGCGCGCAGACGACATCAGTGTATATGCGCTTGCCATTCGGACGCGCGCAGTATCGACGCATCGGGTGCGTCGCCAGCAGCAAAGTTCACAATCTCCGTGTTCCCCAGGACCACCAGAGCGTGCTGCGCGAGCAGCAAGGACACCGTGCAAGCCGACGTTGGCACGAGCCGCATCGCAGAGGTGGGTGTATGCGAGCAACGCCGCGGAAGCGCGCCAGCGGCCCACGCGGCAGGTGTCATGGCCCGAAAAGGCAAGTGCGTACTAACTTGGCCGGGCGCGGGGTCGTGAGCTGGCAGGAGCCAGGGCGGTCTGGTCAGATGTCCGCCCCATCGCGAACCACAGCCGCGCCTCCTCTTCCCTACATATAACCCGAGTCCGCACCGACCGCGCAGCCGTCGCCATTCCCACCACCATTCGTGAGCCTCGACCGCAACACACTCAAGTACTGCCCCTACCCACACTCGCAACTGATATAACATGGCCGAGGTCCCAGCGCAGCGCGCACCAGCGAGTGAGCCCCTTCCACGATCCAATGCGCTCGCATGACCCATAATGACCGTATTGTAGTGAAAGTCGGCGGACGCCGCCTCTCAGTCACCACGCGCCCCAAGCCGCACCCCGCACCCGCGTACGCGCCCGTGTGCCCCCTCGTATCGCCGTAAGCTAACCCCCCCGCGCGCGCAGTGAGGCGAAACCGCCCAGCCCCGACGCGGACACGCCCACGGACTACCCGCGCCCCGCGCCGCCGGGCGAGCAGCACGAGCACGAGGAAGAGCCGCCCAGGAAGGAGAAGAGGCGCGGCAACGGCGGTGACGAGCACGAGCGCCGCCTCCAGGAGGACCTCTACCGCAAGGCCGAGCAGAACAGGCCACGCCGCGACGTGCACGGCCGGCGCAACTCAGTCGGCGGTGGAGGCAGGATCAGCCAGCCCGCCGGAAAGAACATTGCCGTGTGAGGCATCATCATATGTCATCTGAAGCAGGAAATCAAGAAGCGTACCGTGTATGAATAGGGACTTTACCGTCTGTACCACCGCATTGCACGCGCTGTATTATCTGTATGTAACACCTACCGCTTGTAATCGTCACTGCATCGCACAACCTTGTCGAAATCACACTGTCCAGCATCTGAAAATCCGGTGGCATGCGAAGGGCGGGCGCATATATTGCCGATGGAGCATATACATGTACGTGGATGCAGAGATGCGACAGAAAGCGAGCGAGAAAAGGATACAGAGCAGTCCAGACCACCACAGTAAATTACGCCGACACGTTCTTCGCCGCCTTCTTGCCCCGGACCTTCTTCGCGGGGGCAGGCTTCTTTTCCCTCTGCGACTCGACGATGCGCGAGACGCGGCCGAGGAGAGCCTGCAAAGCAATCCGCCGTCAGCAAACAAGCCCCCGCGTCATCCAGTAGGCTGAACCGGAGCAGAAAAGTACGCTACGAAACGAAATGCAGAGCCAGAATAACGAAAACATGTAAGCGCCAAAGAGTCGGGCGGCCGCGCTGTGCAACGAACGGTACCCGATAGCGACATGGCCCGTACTCGGGGGAGATTTGATCGATCCCGCCCGAGCCACGCAATCTTGCACATCATGTCCACACCCAACTTTCATCACATCCAGCGGGCTCTAGATGGTGCATTCGGAGATTGTCCCCCAGGTCGTCCAGGCGGCTTCGAGTAGGCAAAGCGATAGCAATCCAAATGGAACAGATACATGGCCGCGTGAAGCGGAAAAAAACAGGCCATGCGTGGTATGGTAAGAGCGAAGCAGGCGGGACACTCACAGTGCGGAGGTCAGCGCGGTAGCCGCGCTTGGAGATCTTGGCGGCGACGCCGAGGGCGCGGCGCGGGCCCGAGCGGGCGCGGACGGTCGTGGTCGCGCGCGCGGCCTTCACCGCATGCACGCTCGCGCCCTTCTTGAGGGTCGTGATCTGGATCGCGCCCTCCTTCTCGCGGACGTCAATCGCCTGTGTGCACATCACACCATCAATTCGTCAGTATCGCAATTCGCTGAAGGAACGAGGGAGGGGGGAGGGGCGCACCTTGGGGTTGGCGAGGCCGGAGTACTTGAAGGAGTGGAGGTTCGTGAGGTTGCCCGGCTCCCGGGAGAAGACGGGGCCCTCCGGGACCCGCTTCACGATGAACGCATTCTGCTTCTGCTCTCCGCGCGCCCATCATCGCACCACACCATTCCATCCACACCGTCCCAAGCCAGATCCGACCCGTCCCAAGCCAAATTACACCGCAGATAGCAAATCAACCATAGCCCGCCCAAACGAGATAGTCACACCACCAAATTCGCACCAGAGGCAGACATCAGCGCGCAGAACGCACTCAAGCAGCAAGGGAATACGCACGCGGAGCAAGAGCCACTGGAGGTCGCCGGACATCTTGAGGACGGTGCTGTGTGGCGGGATTGGCGGGCGGGCGTACGAGGGTGGCTGATAGAACTGTGCAGTCAGCAAACAAACGCAAATACAACCCTCTTTGGGCGTCTGATTGGGCGCTCTCAAGTACTATTCACGTGCGTCGCCTGCGATGGCGGTGGCTGAAGTCACTTGGCGCTCGACCCGGACCGAGTCTCTCCTTCCTCGCTCGCGCCCCGAGCCGCAGACAGCTCCGTAAATGCAAAGATGAAGATAGCGATGTGTGTGCTACGATAACTTACACAAAGATGCTCTGGTGCGGTCTGGATCCGGTCAAGTCCTATGCAAAAATGTGTGTGTACGAAGATGCAGATATGCTTTGGAGTGCAACCACCGCCGTCTGCTACGCCCTCTCCGCCTCGCCCACCGCCCACGACGTATATCACCAGCAGCCGTCCGTCCGTCCGTCTCCAATTAGAAATTAGTGCGCATGTAGTGCGCCTCGCGCCGCGCTCTCCGCTATATCGTACGTTCCGTCCATCCGCTGCGTGCCATAGATCTTCGTGCGCTCCTCCTTCACGCGTGTCCCGAGGGGCGATCACCAAAACCGGTTGCTCTCAAACGACATGCCACGCGCCATGCGCATCATGACAATGTTCGACGTCAGGCTCGAGAACTGCGCCAAACGCATCAGCGCATACCATCTCACCAGAAACACAATACCAGAAATTCACTCACCCCGTTGCCAATGAGCACCTGCGCCCGCTCGCCGATCATCATGTCTACCGCCTGCGCAACATACTTCTGCTCCCAGTCCAGGTCCAGCTCCCGGCTGCTCTTCACCCAATCCCAGCCCTTCTCACCAAGCCGCTCCCGCAGGCTCTTGATCCAGTTCTCCTTCGCGTTCGTCATCACGTACACGCCGCGCAGCCCGCGTCCCGCGCGCGTCCTCCTGATCTCCTCCACGCGCTCCACGATCTGGTCGACCGTCGGGTAACACCGCCGCATATACAGCGCCGTATTCTCCGGTGTGTTCTCGCCCCAGCCCCCGCCGGGCGGCGGCGCAAACGTATCGGGCAGGCCCTCCCACTTGTTGAACCCATTCCAGTCCGAGCTCCACTTCGACAGGTGCAGACAGTGGTCCGCAAAGTCCCCGCGGCGGATGTGCAGCACGAGCAGCCCGTCGAGCCGCTCGGGGATGGCCTCGTCCCGTGCGGGGAGCAGCCACTGCAGCAGGGGCAGCCGAGCGAGCACGCTCGACCACACGCTTGGCGGGGTCACCAGGGGCAAGTTCGTCGCCAGCGCCGATTGGACCAGGTCCGACCACGCAAAGTTCTTCATGATGGGCGAGGCCGCAAAACCCGGGAATATATCCAGCACGCGCTTGCTTCCAAATACCCTAGGCGCCCGAAGAGTCAGCGAGGAGGACGACAAGACCGCGACGTATGCTCGCGCACCAGATGGGGAAGATTTGCTCCGAGTCGCGCGCAATCTCGACGCAGCGCGCCTCGGTCGCGTTGAGCCGCGCGACCCAGGCCTCGAGGATCGTCTCGGCGGACGCGTCTGCTTCGAGCGTGCGCGTGACTTCGTCGCTGCTGATGATGGTCGGTTCGGGGCAGACGGCGTCCCAGTACTCTTTTGCGACTGCGCGAGGCGCAGGGTCACCATCTGGGAACGGACCGCCGACGGTCGGGCCAGATATGAGCGCCGAGAACGGGATGCGCGAAGGAATCAGGTGTCCGTTGAAATCAGTGTAGTCGGAGCCGTCGCGGTTCCATGTGTAATTGTCGAACACGAAACTGCGGAGGTATCAGCACTGGAAACTCCACATGTGAAACGAGAGGCGCGCACGATCTGCCGGATTTGTACGCGACGTAGGAATTGAGGAGCAGCTCTTGCATGGCATTGCCCCATCCAGACGCTGTTACGAGGCGTGTCAGCCAAGGACGGGTACCACACGCATGATCACTTACCGTGTACGTGATTTGACATCCAAAGATATCTGCCCTCACGACCCTCGGGGAAGGGCAGATCGACGTTGTGCTGCGGCAGCGCGAGCTCGCGCGCGTGCCACGCTTCGTATAATGGCGGGAAGGGATGGACGTCTTCATGTGTGGTATTCAGGGTATGTGCAACTGGTTGTGGTATCGGGTCGAGTGAATGAAAGAAGGCGAAGGAGAGGAGGGAGAGGAGGGCGACGAGGGCGAGTCGTGCGTAGCGGCGGGAGAGACGGGGTGCGGCGCAGTCGCGGTCGCGATACCGCTCGAGGTCGGGCTTGGAGAGGGGGAGACTGGTCTCGTGCGAGCCCCGCCGGCTCTGGGGGAGGCTGAACATCGTTCAGTGCGGCGAGGAGAGGGGAGGGAGGGGGGGGATGAGAAGGAGAAAGGAAGGGTCCGAGGATGAAAGAGAGGAGGAGGGATGGTGAAAGACGGGAGGTGCGGGAGGGAGTATGTTTTGACAGGGGAAAGGAGGGCGGGACGAGTTTCGCCAGCGAGAGTGGGAAGGGCCAGGCCCTCGAGTCGCTGGCCATGGCTGCGAATGGCTGGCCATGATCGGGTGCGGAGCAAGCTGTGGCAGACCAACACCTGCGCGCTGCCAGATGGCTGACGTCACTCCTCCACCGCTGCTCCACTCCACCAGCTGCGCTCGCAACGGGTGCGCTTGCGACGGGGGTCGTTCTCGCGCGCGAGTCGCTGGCGCACGACCGGTGCGCTGAACGTCGGGCGTGCAAGCTTGGCAGCAGCAACGCGCGTCGTTTGTGGAGATCCCGATCGAGTCGAGTCGCGTCGCATCGCGTACGCCTTCGCGGTTCGCCTCCGCCCTCGCTTCTCCCCGCCCTCATTTTCCTCCGGATCCTTCACCGGCTCTCTCTCCGAGAACTGTGCTTTCTATCGTGACCAGCTGTTTGGTCTTTCTGCGCTGATGGTTTTGGCACGACATATCGAACGTGCTCATGAAGTCTGCCGTATCCATCGTGTGCTGTCGCTTGACGCCTGAAAACTGGCATCAAGAGCGACACCCAGCGCCATCTGCGAATGATTACTGTGTAGACGCTATAACCATTGCCACCCCGAGACGCTGGGATGTACGATACCTCGCAAGAGCCGCAGCACCCCCGCAGCGCGCCATCTCATGTCGCCCGATTGTGGAGAGGGAGAGCGGGCGGAGATTGAAGTTCGCTTCGGAAGACCAATCGCGACATTAGCGCGCGCTTCAAGTCAGGTGGCCTACAGAGGCTAGATCAGTTACGATACTGTTACTGGACTCGTAGTGGTCTCGTGCCTCAATGCGCTCGCACCTGTTGGCAACGACGTGTATACGGCTGCCCGAAGACGCAGGCTCAGAGTGAAAGTTCGAGGAAAGAGGGAACACGTCTATTCCAAGGCGAGACAGCGCCTTAAATACATGAGGAACCCGGCTCTCGCCCCCAGCTCAGGCCGAGGCCCCCAGCCAGTAGAAAACCCAAACAGAGGACAATGACGTATGTAACGAGACAGAAGTGCGACTGCAACAGAAGCCCGAGACGACGACGTGCCATGTTAGAAGTCCAAGAATAATTACTCGAAAAGGTATGACACCTTCCGGATCGGGACGCTAGCGCCTGGCGTCTCGCTCACGCGTCTTCACCTCCGGTGCAACGCCATGTCCTGCCAGGCCGCCTTGCGGGTCGCAGAACATGCCATCCTTCGCTCATGGGCTGGACACACAGGCCGTCCCGCCCCGGAGCTTGCATAAACTCAGGTCCTTTGCTGCCTAATAGTCGATCGTGGTGTCCCTGGACAAAGATCGGAACTGCATGTAGGGCCTGGGCGTAGATCCATTGTAGCGAGTGTGGATGGATGCCCTGAATGTCAGAAACCGCAAGTCTTTGCATGTTGCATGTGCAACTCCCCGGCGATCGCGTGATCCAAACTAGAAAAGGCCTATAAAGACACGTGTGGCTAGTACCCTTGAGTGCAATTACCTTCAGCCGAGCCCACATGCTGCACAGGTCGGAAGGTACATGGTGCATGATACCGTGTGTCTCGAAACCTCGTCGCCGGGTGCTGCATTTATTAGTGCACAAGGGCGCTCACATTATCGATTGCTCACGCATTCATGTTTACCGTGCAGCCGATGATCTCCACAAGGGTGACCGGGGAGAGCATCATCGCCCCCTGCTGCTTGATATTCCAACATTCAACGTCCAACCATGGCAGTTATCCCATTTCGCCCTGTTCGTATATAGCACAGTCTGCGTAAGTATCCATCATCACCTGTGCTGCCCCAAGGGAATGCTATCCGGAGCACTGTCCATCGTAAAGCAGCGCGCTCGCCCCCATCGCATTTCGCGCGGGGCCCGCCACCTTCCGTCCCACGTCAAGGCGGCGCATGAATCCGCTCAGCGCCGATCCCAACCGCGTCCCCACAATGCATCATCCGTTTGGGTCGTCCGGACATTAGCGGCAGGCAGACCGAGGCCCAACCGTGCGCCATCGATCTACACGGCGAGCTCGTGCGTAGATCCTCGAGATTCGAGAAGCGGGACGAGGTACTGAACGATACATGAGGGCGAGGGTATCGTACATGTCGAATTTGCGGCGCGAGGCTAGGATGTGATGGTGTCCACTTGGTTGGGGGCTGCCGCGGGGTGTGTATCTGGCAATGGCTCGATAACACTCTGCCCTGATTGGCGGGGCTGCCCGTCGTCGGATTGCGCGGTACTAGATGCCTCTACGAGATCGCCCTGGCTGCGCCTCCGAGTCTCGTTCCGTTTTGCCATGACGCGTTCGAATATCCGCATTGCCGCAGGATCCGCACCATCGGACGGAGTCTCGTCGTCTTGCTCAAAGTTATTTGACACACCACCAGTTCGGGCGGTCCAAGTTGCCCTGAGGCCTTGCGCCAGGGCAATCAGCCGATCCCAGCGCCGCTGCAGCTCTCGCGACCCAGCAGCTGCCCCCTCACCAGACATGGCGAGGGATTTCAGCTTGTTCAGCGTCTTGATCGTGGTGCGATTTGCACCCGCGGCCACCAGCAGCACCCGCTGTGCGTTGTTGGTGGCATCCTCTGCGCTCATGTGGCTGGCGAACAACGCATAGCAGCGGAGGGTGTCGTTGGCCAAGGCCAAAGGTGACTGCCCGAGGATATCTTTCGAGAGCCTGAGGGCCATGAGGATTGGCTCGGTAACATCGCGGGGTTGCTGGTCGTTGAGTGCATTGAGAAGTGTGTGAAAGATCCGGCGGCGCATCTCCGGGACCGGGGTCACGAGGCACGCAAGGTTCGCGACATGGATCGCATGCGCAGAGCGACCGGCGCGGACGAGCTTGCGCATGAGCGTTTGGACTTTTTGCGTCTCTGAGAGATGCGCCAAAAGTGCCTTCTGGTCAGGTAGCTTCGCGATTCGGTCAGAGAGCTCCAAGGCATGGGCTCTCCGAGCAGGCAGCGGAGGCGTATCGCCGATGATCGTAATCCAGGTATCTGGAGCTTCTGCAGCAAGCGGCTTGGTGGTGGGCTCGGAACTTGCTCTATGGTTGGGCCCCATTTTGATTGTCTCCAGTAGCCGCTGAGACTCATCATCTGGTGTCACGCCTGCATACTCGAATAACTTGAGTATCTCCTCGTAGTCTTCCCACACATCGCGTTGAATGAACGATTCCAGGAGCTGATTGAGCAGCTGGGTCGTCGCCCGGCCGTCGCACTTGAGTCGAAGTGCTACCAGTCCTTCTACCGAGCTCCAGTGAGCATGGCGGTTGAGCGACGCTGCGATCTTCCACCAGGGCGGTGTCGTGCGGCGCTGCGATCCGCACTGGAAGTGCGCCAAGCAGAGGGCATGCAGCGCGTGCCGAGGATGCGTCCGCGTCAGGTAAGGGCGAGGAGGTACAGCACCTCGTGTACGAACATCTTCTGCAGGCTCTGCGCGCCCGGGTGTTGGTCGATGAGCTCGAGGAGGCTCGGTACATGCTCCCATTGGGGATGTCCAAACGCTGCGTTGTCCACGATCGATATGAACACCTCGATTGCGGACACAACCTCCGCTATGGTCATCACCTCCTCCGCAGCACCCATCTGCACCTCGCCTGGGTCGCCGAAGCGATGGAAGGTTTTGCCGTCCCTCTGCACGCGGACGATCGCCCGCTTGATACGTGTGGGTGAGGCGGGTTCATCAGCTTCAATGCTATCTGTTGCGTCGACGCCTTCGTCTTGAAGGGAGTCGTGGTCGATGGACGCAGGTGGGAGTTGCGAGGCCGATGTAGATTGCCATCGGGGAAGACGCCCTCGGAGACACCTGGGCGAGCGATCGTTGATGAGGGCAGATGGGACCCGTGCACATGTAGGTGGATTACGCCAGAAGGCCGCCGGAAGCCTCACGACAGAGGCCATTCGTTGAATTGTCGTGGTGGTCATGCTCGGGATCTTGGACCGATGTCACCGTGAACCGTCCGCGCTTCCCAGTTCCAGTCTGACCTGAGACATTTTTGTATGTGGTCATGCGATTGCGAGGAGTGAGAAGTGCGCTGATTCCATACTTTTGTGTCGTCTATCGAGCACAGAGAACGCGAGAGTGAATGCTGCAAACTTAGTGAGCTTGAGGAACTTCCACTAACAGTCTGATCTAGCCCGGGCCGAGCGGGCCCGGTCACTGCGTTGCACGGCTATGTAGGTGCCCTAGGAGTGCCCTCTGCCTCAGGCCCTCAACGTCTCCTCTAGGCCAGTCGACAACTTATGCCTGCGGGTGCTCGTGTCAGGTACTCACGTTCGCCGTCCCACGATCTTGAGGATCTCTGCTGCTAAGACCACTTACTGCTGTCGCATAATGCGCAATGCATCCATGTCCGCGAGACCTCTATGTTTGTACGCGTCTGGCACTCCCTGGAAGCCCAACTCCTCTCATGGCTCGCGATGAGGGCCACAGCGAAGACATAAGGAACGTTCACTACTATGCATCCCAGGGATTGGACGGAAGATCCCAAATGTATATCGGCGTCGGTGCAGGCCTGGCAGTGGTACTTCTCGTGGACGTACATAGTCTGTCGACAAAAGCCACCACGGTATGGCATATAGGGCCGTCTCTCTTGCCCCTTTTCGAGGAATGTACCACTTGATAAGTATGAGGTCCCTCCAGCGCTTTCCGCGCACCTCGCGCTCGCTTTCTGCAGTCAGTAGGCCTATCATGCGATAAATACTGCGTAACGATCTCATTTTTACTGAACGTGGTGAAGTGCTACACGCCGATCTGATAGGATCATATAGCGCGACATGTCTCTTTGGTCATCCCAGATCTCATACTATCTTTCCTGGCCAACGCTACCGGTAACTTGAGATCTTGCTCTTAATACCCTTCAGTAACGCGGGTCAACCGGCGCTTCTCCATGCCGCCCGTACGTTCGTTATCTGCGGATCCACCATGTTTGTCCGCGATCATTGCGGGACAGCCCTAGTCATGGCTGCGGCCCGATGATAGCCCCGACATGAACGCAAGGCAGATGTAGTGCATAGTCGCAGCTTTTGAACCTCCATGCCAGCATTTCACTGATTCCGCAGTGCAGTTTTACATCACTGGTACACCGGTATTTTCGGACTCAGGCATACTGTAGCCTGCTGTCCTAACACTGTGTACAGAATTTCCACATGATTCTGGATGCGTCTCGGCGGTCACGTATCTAGGCGGGAGTAGGTGAGTTCGTGTCTGAAGTGGTTCTCGCTATCCTCTGTCAGTAGGTCTGCTGCCCTGAACCTATTTCGCGACAATCGGACATAAGTGCAGTTGGACCAAATGTCTACCTAACAGGATCATGTGGCGCACTACGCCCATGCACCAAATATTTTTCTCTGATCTGATAAGTCACAAGACTTGCCTGTCTTCCACGTACGGCCACCGTGAATCTCGCACATTTCGGGAGAAGGACACGCCGCTACAAATCGCCGTTGCGTTCGTGTAGAGCATAAATATGAATCACATGCACAATGATTCAGTACCCGGTACCCTCTCGCGCATTCTGCATGGCAACCACATCAGAGTACCAGAGTACGATGCGCACACTAGTTGAAGGGAACTGCGGCGCTCTCCTACTCGGCACTATCTTCAATTCTACGTATGTGGGCACTAGCAATCGCATATTAATCGCTCCGTATTGATACACCATCACTGGATTAGGTTTTTCGGAGTTACGGTTCTCCAGACATATCAGTATTATGATCGATACAGAGACGATGCTATGTCTCTGAAGGCTTTTGTAAGATCTCACTTCCCGCAGGATTAGGTGCTCTGCGTATCTGCTAATTGCACTTGTACCACCCTAGGTTGCAGTCCTCGCGTGAGCATGACCAATATATCTCAAGAGCACTATTAATCGCTTCCGAATCTGCCAGCCTGTTCGACATGTTGGATACAATCTTCGCCATCCTGACCGTTTGGTATCAGGTGGTCTCAAATTACGGTACTGTTTCGTCACTTGGACACCTACCTGCGTGCGTTGCCTTTCTTGCTTATTTGGGTCGAATATCATATGTATACTAATGCATTTTAAGGAGCATTGGTGTCGAGGTCGTTATGGTTGTATGCAGATCTTCTTCTTGTATCGGAATTTCGCTTAGAGGGTCAGCTAGATAGTCGTCCAGCTCCTAGCTCACGGGTATACACCCTTTTGTGAATCTATACAATTTACGTATGAGTCATACAGGTTCTTCACGGTCCGCATCTGGATTTGTAGGTACCATGTTCCGTGCGTGGATTCTGTACTGACACTGCGCAGTGAGTGGACGCAGGCTCGCAACGCCGCTTATACTTGTGCGTATCAACACTGTTACTTACACTGCCATACCACGCTCATCTGTACACAGGTATTTGTGTCAATAGCCACGTTTGGTGAACAATACTTTTCCTATCTTTTTGCCGCGAGCTTACTGTTTGCACTGTAGTCACTGGTATCTGTGAGTACTATTAGAGTACCAAAGTCTGTGTTGCTCTGATGTGTATTCGCATCGAGATTTCAATGTCAAAGCGTGCGTACCCTTTCCGATCTCACAGAACTCACCACCAACTGTGTTCAATCAGGCAAGAGAACCACTTGGTATCTTTGCTCCCCAAGGTAATGGTATGAACGGTTCCTTACATGTTATATATACGCAGTTGTTCTCTAATCCTGACAAAAAAATTAGTGGGCAGATAGGACGGCTCTTATCATGGGCATGTTGACCGACATCCTTATCATGGTCGCACTGTGGTATCACTTGCACAAGAGCCGATCAGGTTTTGAGAGGTGAGCTGCGTTCACTCCACATTGCATCCAGTCTTAAATCCTGTGCAGGACAGATAGACTCATCAACGTGATTATCTCTTACACGACCATCATTTGTCTCCTTAGCTCGTCGGTCATCGCCCCTAAGATTCCGATTTGAAACTTTCTGACTGAGCTTTAGATTGTGTATGGGTATCGATATGATGACTGTGCGCATTTAGACTAAGTATAGCAGTGGTGACATTGATTGAGGTGCCCATTCTGACAGTTATCAGTATCACGGAGCCCGACTCTTTGGTATTCCGTTCCCGGATTTGCCATTGGCAAATGTAGGTTCAACAGCTTGATCCTGCCCCTTCAGTAACTGATGTCTCAAGAGGCTATTGCAACTCCGTATTAGCCATGTCAGTCTAAAATGACACTGCTGTTAATGTGGGAGGCTAACTATGACCTTCGTATCTCTACTTCATCCAGATTGAACGCACGGGAGAAACTGCGGAACATGCCCCTGGGCATGACTATCGGCTCGATACAGATATCACCAGGGGAAGCGCGTAGCCGTGAGCAGGTGGCGGGTCCCCATCATAGTGTAGGTGTAGCAATCTTGCTTTGTGTGGCTCATATTCTGAGTATGACTTCTTTCTTAGATCGTCTCTACTCTACTATTTACAACGAATCCGGAGGCTGCGATAGCGCTGGATACCTGAATCTCTCGTTGTGAGCCTCGCGAATCCAACAGTTGAGGCTTGATAATCACAGGGTCATTTTCGCCGTACCCTGATAACGATCACGACATCCCGTATGTACTACATGTGACGAGCAATGTGTCTCTTGACTTGGATAGTCGGATTCCACAAATAATATTTATCATAGTTTTATTCTTGGGGTACTCCAGTCGGTAGATTCGCCGTTACTCGCAATGCGCTCAGTTCTATGTACGATAAGAGTTATCAGCCGCGTAACGGTCGACGAATATATCGACTTCATGGACGATGGCATTACTATCGACAGGCCGATTCGGTGAATGGTGCTCGTCATGTTTCTGCCTTCAGTTACATTCTAAGCGTTTAAATTTCCTAGTCCTGGCAATTTGTGAGTCGAAGAAGAGTGAAGAGGTTTACAATCCTGTAATCGATAACATACCTTGAGACTACAGCATCAGAGCGTGTGTACTCTTTGTGATCTCGCAAAAGTAATCACCAACACTGTGCTATCACTTACACAAGAGCCGCTCGGGCCCCAGGAGGTGGCTCGTATCTGCCCCATGTTTTGTTAAGGTTTAAGTACTTGGCTTCGATGCAGAGCGGACAGGCTCATCGACGTGACATCAGCGCTCCCTGCCGCTCGATGTCCAACGTTCAACGATCGACTACGACAAGTGTCCCATTCCGTCCTGTCTGTATATAGCACGGTCTGCGTAAGTACCCACCAACACCTGTGCTGCCCCAAGGGAATGGTTCCATACTTTTGTATCGTCTATTGAATACAAAAAAGACGAAAGTGTGTGCCGCGAACTTGCGAGTCTCTGACGAGTGGAAGATTCTGTACCGGGCCGAGCAGACCCGGTGACTATGTACGTCGCAATTAACCACCGAAAGTTGCGCGCATTGCGCTCACGGGCGCTCGTATCAGTTGCTCCTGTTCGGTGTCCCACGATCGTGAGGATGACTTCTGCTGCTCATGCGTGATCCATTCGTGCCCGTTAGGTTTCCAAGAAGTAATCAAGAGCACCCATCATGGTGCATCCCAAGAGTGCAAAGGGAAGGCCATGTATAGCGGCAGATGCAGGCGCAAGTAGTCGACAGAGTGCACCTCGGTGGAGTTACATAGCCTGACAGCGAAAGCCACCGCAGTATGGCATATGGAGCTGCCTCCCTTGCCATATCGTAGGTGATGTGCCACTTGGCAGTTTGCTGATTGTAAGATACAGCGGCAACTGCCGTCTTCAACTGCTTTCGCATACAGCAGAGCTACCATAGGGACCTGACAGGATCATATAGCGCGACACGTCTAATGTCTTCGATCTTTTCGGATCTCATAATGGCGGTCCTCCACTCCCGCCGACCCTATACCCTCTTGTCTTTTGTTGGGAAAGACGCTGCCATATCAATGCCGCAGTCTATCTATCCAATTACCATCATGTCAACACGGAATGCATATAGCTGAGCACGCACGATACGGTCCAGCATTCCTCCCCTCCCTTGCGGCATGGAAGCCACATTGCAATCCCAGAGCAGCGTTGAGGGAACTTGTGGTGCGCTCCTAATTGCGACTGTTCTCAGCTCAATGTATGTGTTGGCAACTACTCCGAATTGTCGCTTCGCATTGATGCATCATCTTGCACAGACTGTTTGGACTGACGATTCTCCAGACATATCAGTACTATGACCGATACCGAAGCGATGCTACGTACTTGAAGGTCTTTGTGAGTGCTCGCGTTCCGCTGAAAACAAAGTCTGCCATGTTAGTCACTGCGAATCTTCGAAATCCCCCCAGGTTGCAGTTCTCACGTAAGTTATGGTCACACGTGTCGCGACATGTCGTGATCTACCCGGAGCAGGATAATAAAAAGGTGTACATACTCGTACCTGGCGCCTTCGACCTCCGTCTCGCCGGGTGCCAGCTTTCGCCTCAAATCTGTCTCCAGTAATCTATTGATCGTTCTCATCTCCTATCAGGTTACTGGATGCGACTGATACTGTTTCCGCCGTGCTTACCGTTTGGTGGTATGTGGTCACTAACTACGGTAACATCCCGTCACTTGGACGTCTACCTATGTCTGTGTGACTTGCTCTATTCGTTCGGACTCTTGCCTCATTCATATTGATGCACTCACAGGAGTGTTGGTGTAGAAGTCGCTATGGCAGTAGGCAGGCTCCCTCGTATTGTCGAGCCCTACTTATGTGGCTCACCAGGCGGCTGTTGCACTTCTAGCTCACGGGTATGTCTTCCTCTTCTGTAACCATACAATGATACAAAACACTGACGTGTCACTCAGATTCTTCACTATTCGTGTTTGGCTCGGTGTGTACCACGTGCTGTAGTAAGAACCTTTGGCTGACACTGAGTATACAGTTTGTGGACGTGACCTCGTGATGCCACTTCTGATTGTGGGTTTTCAACCAAATGACATGTGCCATCGAACTTAGCAGGGTTATCTATGGGAAGGCATTACTGTCTATAGGCCAGTTCGGTGGATGATACCCATTTCGTATATGATCTCGCTGCGCTAAACATTCGCGCTTCCTAGCTTTTGCGAATTGTACGTAAAGCTAGAATGCAAGATTGCGCTCTATCCTGATTTCTGATCCACCTTAAGATTTTACCATCAGAGGGTGCGTATGTTTCTAAACCTCACAAATATGCTACTTAGGCTTCTCAACAGGCAAGAAATGCGCCTGACGTCCCTGCTACCTGAACTACTGGTATAATTAGGAGCATTCAGCTCACATATTGTGTACACGATATCGTTGTAAACTGAATGTTTGAATGATTATAGTGGGCTTCCGGATCGTCCCTAACCATGGGTCTGTGTGCAGATATCCTGATTATGGTTAAGCTTTGCTACCATTTGCATCAGAGCCGTTCAGGTCTCAGGAGGTGACTCGCATCTACTTCTTGTGTTTTGAAGTCTGAACTTTGGTGTAGGGCGGATAGGTTGATCAATGTGATTATCCTGTACACCGTCAATGTCTGCCTCCTTAGCTTGTTTGTCGTCACTATATGAGATCTGATACGAACATCTCACTGATCAATCTCTAGGCTATGTGCGGGCATGAACATTGTGACGGTGTGTTCTGGTACTTATGCATAGTGAATACAAGTAAGTTGAGAGTGGCCGTTTGTAGCTAGTGTTTTGGGGTACGACTCTCTGGTATTCTATACCGGGATTCGTTATCGGAAAATGTGAGTTCGTGAGCCCGACACAACAAGTTTTGTGACTGACAAGTCAAGAGGTTATTGTAACTCCGTACTAGCCACGTGAGCTCGCACTTACAGCGGTGCATCGAAAGTCGAAGACTAATCAACATCCCGTATGTCCCTACGTCTTCTAGATTGAACGCACGGGAGAAACTACGGAACATGCCCCTGGGTATGACCGCCGGTTCAATGCATATTTCAGTAGGTGGAGCACAAGGCCGCGAGCAGATGGTTGGTCCTCAGCGCAGCGTGCGTCCAAGAATGTTGTTTTTGGTGCTCCCTCATTTGAAGTACTCATATTTGCACAGGCCATCTCAACCGTGCAATTTGCGACAGATCTGGAGAGTGCAACGGAGCCGGATGCCCAAACGCCTTATCGCGAGTATTGAATGTGATCCTTGTTGTAGGGAAATCCCGAATACACTTTGCTCGATATCCGCTTTCGGGACATAGTCTCGTGCTCTTGAGGGCTGCACCGTATGAATTACGTGGCTTGCACAAATCGAATTTTCATCGGAAAATTACAATGGGCTTGCAACTGCACGTTACGGTCCTTTTAATAAAACTTCTCTTCTAGGGGCATGACTATCATAGTAGGTACCCCAATGATTCTCCCTGATACTGAACGCCTGTGCACTATCATTTGGCACTTATGTGATACAGAAGCGCAGCGACAGATCATCGTGCCCAGTGACGCTGCTCCTGTGCTATGCGGTGCTATCTTGAACCTGTGATGAACTTTTAGGAGGCCATTCTAATGCTGCTTTTGGCTCTTAAGGCGTGTGGTCACCGTTTATGGCTGAATTCGCGAGCCGATCCGTCCTTGCTAAGCTTGCCAACGTGCGACTCTCACCTGGAGACCCCCAAGCATGTGCAGACTAAATAGGCATATGATAGTTATCCAGCACGCGCCGACGTCTATACTCAATTGGAACGCTTCTCTCTAACTTAATCAATCATTGATCGCAGAAATCTGCCTTTCGCCGGTTCTTGCCAGCTGATATCGTTGTATATTTCGGGCGAAGAGCAAACTGACTCACCTGAGAATCAATTACGGTGGCCAGTCAAGTTGCCGTTGTGTCAGCGCGGAACGCCTTTAGCTGAGCAGATACAATACGATGTAGCACCCTCTCCCGCGCACTCAAGCGACTATGTCAGAAGCACAGAGCACGAAACTTATCCTCATTGAAGGCAACTGTGGTGCGCTTCTCCTCGCAACTGCGCTCAGTTCTATGTATGAGATGGTGTCTCCGGAAACATTCCCTATTTTGACAAGTCATGATGTGATATAGAGTCTTTGGGATCACGATTCTCCAGACATATCAGTATTATGACCGATATAGAAACGATTCCATATACTTGAAGTTGTTTGTGAGTTCTCAATTGAGGGGAATCAGACTGAGGTTCATGAGATCTTTTCAAACCCCTTTAGGTTGCCAACCTCACGTAAGATATGACGAATATGAGCTGTAGTGGAGCACTAATCATTCTCGGTCTCCACTAGCCTGCTAGACACACTGGACACTAGCTTCGCCATTCTTGCCGTTTGGTGGTACTTGATTGAGAACTACGGTAATGAATCATCGCTTGGGCGATTACCCGTGTTTGTGGCTTCCTACGTACATGTGGATGGTACATCTTATGTACATCGATACGGTTACAGGAGCATTGGTGTTGAAGTCGCTATGGCAGTAAGCAGGTTGTCCTTGTGCGTCGTAATTTGGCTAATATTTTCCGCTAGGCAGCCGTCGCATTCTTGGCTCACGGGTGATAGCACGCTTGTCCTCTGTACTTAATCGCATGACTTATGTGCAATCTAGGTTCTTTACTGTCCGTGTTTGGCTCGGTATGTAGCACGTATGCTGGTAAGGTTTGTTGGCTGACGCCAATGCAGTATGTGGACGCAAGCCAGTCATTCCGCTTTTGATCGTGAGTGTTGAAACCATCGCGCATATGTCGACGAGTATATCGAGTATATGGGCAAAGGCGTTACTATCAACAGGTCGATTCGGTGAAAGACGCTCATCTAGTCCCTACCTTAATACATGCTGAGCGTTTGCATATTCTAGCTCTTGCAATTTGTAAGTCAAAGAAGGATGAAGAGGTTTACAATGCCCTAATCAATAACATACCTTGAGATTACAACATCAGAGCGTGCGTACCCTTTTTGATCTCGTAGAAGTAAAAACACCAACACTGTTCGACTAGACAACAGAAGCGCGTGACATCCTTACTTCCCGATCTAGTGGTGAGAATCGAACGACCTACGCTTTCTTTCTGCATATTCAGCGTAAGGCAATTGTGATAGTGGGCTGCAGGAACTACTCTTGTGATGGGCGTGTGTGCGGACATCCTCATCATGGTCAAACTGTGCTATCATTTGCACAAGAGCCGCTCGGGCCTCAGAAGGTAGGTCGTATCATGCCCCATGTTCTTTGAAGATTGAAGTACTTACCTTCGATGCAGAGCGGACAGGCTCATCAACGTGATCATCATGTACACAGTGAATGCTTGCCTCGTCAATACGTCTGTTGTACTTCCCGAGACATGAGCTCATGGGCGAGACTGACCATATCTAGGCTATGCGGAGCAATGATTATCATGACGGTGCGATTTCACGGTTGTTCATGGCGGCAGGGACGTCACTTGACGAGCAGTTGATTATAGTTGTTCATGCGCAGTTCGACGCTCTGGTATGCGGTACCAGGGTTTGTTATGGGCAAATGTACGTGATACAACCTAACGTACGGCCACAGTAGCTGATCTCTTGAGAGGCTATTGCAACTCTGTACTCGCCACGTGAGCCCATAGCTTCGACGTTGCTACAAATTGGAAGGCTGCTCACGACCCGTATACTCACTCCCTTAACCTCTCTAGCTTGAACGGGCGAGAGAAGCTACGGAGCATGCCCATGGGCATGTCCAGCAATTCGATACAGCTTCCATCATGCGAAAGCCGTATCTGCGAGCAGATGGCAGAACCTCAGCGTAGCGTATGTACATCAGCGTGGCCTTCTGCTTGTTCTGATCTTCTTGCAGACCTTCTCTACCGTGCGCTTTGCTTCTAACACCGAGGCTAGGATAGAGCTGGATATTCGAACGTCTCATTGCGAGCCTTGACGCCGACCCTTGCCATGCGGGAAGCACAAGTTCGATATGCTCGCTGTGCATCTCTAGAACATGAGCTTGACGCTCGACACGAGTGGCATCCGCTGAGCTGTGTATCTCCCAATAGCTATGCTTCGTATTTCGAGCCATTGGGCTTGATTTCTGATGGGTAATCGTGCAACAACACGCCGGGCCGAGGTAGAGCGATAGTACTCAAAATGTGTACGGCATCAGTGCATGGTCAAAATGAATTAGCTTTTACCGAGAATACAACGATAACATGGTACAATCAGACTAGTACAGAGTCGCACACCTGCAATGTCGTGCGTCGACAGGCCGCGACGAAGAGATATTCCACCAGCAGAGTTGATATAAGCAGTTCACTTCCTCGCGAAGGTGATCTAGTACGCGAGATCAGTAAGAAGCCGCCGAAGATCCAAATACAGAGCCATACCTTGATCTTGTTCTCGCCGTCGAGCTTGTAGTTGTGGAGCGCCTCCTTGGCAACGGTTGCGCTTCCCTCGTCCAAGTATTCCACGAACGCGATGTCCTTCTTCGTCGGGATGAGACGCACTTCGTGGAGGTTCGGGTATCTGGCGAGATCGTTATCAGTCAAGACAAAGCCCTGTGCGCATGCAGCCGCGACGTACTGAGAGAAGAGGGCCATGAGCTGGTCCTTGCTGACGCTCTCTGGCAGATTTTGCAGGAATAGAATCTTGTTCGGGGGGAGGTACTCGTCGGGCATCTGCACGTTGGGGCGCTTCGAGACCGGGACCGCGCCAGCGCCGTCCACTTTACCGCAGTTAGCTACATGAGACAACGCATACACACGGAGGGAACACTCACCCTCCGCCGCGAGCCGCCGTTGCCGGAACTTCCGCTTGAGAGGGTTCGTGTACCGCGTTTGCTCTGCAACAGGGCGTTAGCACGGGTGCATATAGTCAGCTGGCCAACGGGACTGCAACAGACGCACTCTTTTGCTCCATCCGCCGCGCCTTGTGCGCGTCGTAGTTGTTCGCGTCCAGCCGCTTCACGACCGCGTCTGACCGCGACCGCGCGAACGAAATTTGCTAGCCCCTGATCAGCGCGCGACAGTGCGCAGATGACAATGCACGTACCATAGGCTTCGAGTACAGCGGGAACCCGCGGACCTCCTTCAGGGCCTTCTGCGCAGACTCGGCGGAATCGAACGACACGAACGCCTGGCCGCGCATGCGCAGGTTGCTGTGCGCCACGACGTCAAGCACCTCGCCATACGTCTTGAACAAGCTGCGCAGCGACTGTTTGAGCACTGCACACACCGCGTCAGTACACACAAGACACATTTATAAGAGACATGCAGCACGCACCGGGGATCTTGATCTTCTCGTTGAGGTTTTGAATGTACAGCGTCTCGGAGATGTGCTCCGGCTCTTGCGACGGCTGTGGTGGTGCAGGTATCGTGCTGGGGATGGGAATTGGCGCCTGTACAACGCCCTGCATAGCGTTGGGATCGATGGGGGGCGCAGCGAGCGGTGCGGCGAGGTCGGACATGGTCGAGAGGATGAGTTTGGGTGGACTCGGTGGTTCTGCAGCGAGCCAAGTTGCTCATACGCTCGTCTGAGCTTCGGCGCCTGCCGGGGACCTAAATTTGGTAAGCGCTTATGTCTTCGTCCTGCCCTCTGCCGTGCTCCGCCACCTCTATGCAATCGTATTTCACTGGACTAACTAAGCTCTCGCTATCATCGATGAACGAAGAAGAAGAAAAAATCTTGACACATCGAACTACTCATCAAACGCTCGCCTACATCAACGCGGCATGAAGTTCAAAGTTACAATCCCGCCGGTCCTCTTGTGTGCACTGTTGCGAAAACAAACATACCTCTTGAGCTCTCTTGACTGAAATTACTTCTGGTGCCACCTAGGAGTTTACTGCCTTCCCGAAGACATATGGAAGTACCAAATACTTCTAAGCCTCGGCTGCAGATCTACTGTACCACCACACAGCAACGTAGCCCTGTATTGCCTCAATCGGCGTGAGCGCAGGAACACGTCATGTCTGAATGAAGACTTTTGATGCAACAGCTGGTGTGTATCAGTACTGCGATCCAAGGATGACATTACGACCACGCGTACGCCGCCGTAGTCTGTGCGTAAGTACCGGTGGCGGCTTGTGACTGCCTTGCTGCGGGACGCCGAGCCTTCTATGCTGGCTGTACACCTCGCGGCTGCGTAGTCGTTCTTCCAAAAGCGATGCAATGCAGGCCGTACACGCGGCACGCAGTACACAATGAGCAGTTGAATGGAAATACTCAATTCCTTAAAACGACTGCAAAAAGCGACAACAGAAGAACTTGAAATACAGTGGACGCTCAAGGCCATGCAGCACATACAGTAGGAGAATTACAACACGTATTACAAATAATTCCGACAAGCACGTCCATGATACACACGAGTTCTTGAATCAGATGCGCAATAGGCGTTGTGGAGAACGGGACAGTATCGGAAATGGCCAGTGTACTTGGCGGAGGACGGATCACGCAATTAGCTGGCCGCGAAGACCATCGCCTCTGCGTGTGGCGGAAAATCCGCGCAAGAGTACGACGAAGAGCGTAAGCGTGATGAGAGCACTGGCAAGTTTGGATCAGACCAGCGGATGGACGACGGTAGTGGACACCTACAACTCAATCCAGGCGAAGGCTTCAAGAGCGTTGAGCTGGCCACAGTACAAGATACCGGTGTGTCTAGAGGTGTGAAGTGTGATCAGGGCGAGTCGATGCGACCGGACAGGAGGACGTACGAGCAGTTTAAGCCGCCACCAAGTGCATTCGTTATGGCAGCCGCGCCAGCGGTCCAGAACACCCATGTCAGGAATAAACTGGCACGGGAACAGAGTCAGTTCGGTTTCCCACACGGAAATTGTGAGGGCTGGGAACGTACAAGACACCATGGCTAAGCACACTAGTGAGGATAGAGCCTCCACTGGCTGAGTGAAAGAAGAGCGCGAGGTAGAAGATCGAGAAGAAGACGGTCCAGCAGGCGGTGAAGAGGAGAAAGCGTGCGCGGTCGCGAACGGAGGTCGACGGGAAGTTGTGGTGCGTGTTGTATTTGCCGACAAGCCATCCGGAAATTGCGACCTGTGCCGTGCAGGGTGGTCCATGAGCCCAACGTTAACCCGACATAAATTGCAAGAAACACACCTCGATGATGCCGAAGAAGATGATGAGCGAGAAGATGACTGTGAGACATGTCAGCCTGTCGCTGTGCACGCGATTGAGCCATGGTGCTCACTGGGGTGTCCCCTGCGCACGGCCGGGTCGTAGCTGACCATTTTGTCAATTCAGGATATGAGTTGGGTAGATGAGATAGGTCGGAGGGTCGTGAAGGGCGTGAAGGCAAGAGGGGTCGTTAAAGCGTGAGGGAGAGCGGAGGCCTAGGCGGAGAGGGGAATTATGAACGGGCCCTGCGGCGCAAGCGGGCGGCTTTCGCATGCGCACGGCGGATTCAGTTCGTCCCACAACAGGCTGACCTGGGCTAACGCTACCGCCAGTGACTGAACGCGTGACGTCATTCCCACCACGGCCTAACTACGTGTTGGCCTTTCCGTGCTGTGCTTCCGTGTTTCGGATGGCCTATACTGACAGGATAACAATAGTTGCTAGTGCATTGTTTGGCTTTCTAGTGTCCCTCTATTCTACTCTCTTCACGTTTCATGCAGACTCAACACCATCGACGAAACGCGAGATCTCCATTCTGTGAGACAATACATATAGCATGCTGGCAGTGTAATTGTACAAGTGCGAGTACGAGTTCGGTACGAGGTATATCCAGAGGCCAAACCAAAAGTCAGTAAACAGTATCGGAAGTGCACCAGCTACGTGGTGACATTAGAATCTGACAGCAACACGCTCGGGTAAACAAATCAGTTGCCCCTCAGTCAGCTTGTCGCACTCCAGTCCCGGGTTGACCTCGCGCACTTTGTCCACCGTGGATCCGCGGGTCTGCGACAGACCCCAGCATGTGTCTCCCTGCTGCACACGATACACTTCGGTTGAATTCGGGCAGAGTCTCGACAGCGGGGGGTCTATCGCACTGGGCGAGTGCACGAGTCGGATGACAAGGAGTAGCACCACGACGACCAAAAGGAAGAACGGAAACATCATGCGGTAGGAGCTTATTTGGCTCCCACGAGACGCAGAATGTGGGGGATAGCTCTATGAAAGCCAGACGGCGTTATATGAAGGGCCAGTGATCGGCGGGCATAGGCACGTACGGGGTCTGCGGCTAAGGGCTGGTAACCGTCTGCGCGCGCAGGGGCAGCCTCGAGATCGTCGCCCTCATCCGCGGCCTCATCGGGCTGGCTCACGACTTGAGGTGTTCCAGAGACTGTCAGAGTTTCATGGAGCTCAGTAAATGTCTTGTTCGTGGTCGGCAAGCGATACAGCGAGGCTGTTTACGCACCTCTGCGCATTTCGCCATAGCTTGCTCCTTCTGGGCCCTCCCAAAGCGTGCCATCTTGGTCACGGAAGTGATACTTGCCCGTGTCGGCATCGTAGCCTACCCTTTTCATGCCCTCGGGTAGTCGATAGTCATCCTGTAGCACATCGCGCTCGCGTGAGCACAATCTCGGCGGAGACGTGGCAGATATACCTCATCGTATTGCGTCCAACGGCCCATGAGATGTTTTTGTTATGCGGCGAGTGCGTTCTTGGGCGTGTCGAGGAGCTGGAAGATGGGGAGCTGTGCATCAGACATTGTGCTGCAAGGGGGCTAGGCGTCTGTGGCGGCAGGGGATGCCGAGTGGAGGCCGAGCTGGCTCTCGCGTGTGTGGGCCAGGGTGCATGCGACCCTGCGGTCTTCTGCGGGTCCTGGCCCAGTGGCTGGTGGGCCTCGCTCAGTCTCCGCACGCTCCTGCAAACGCTCTGCGTGACGTCTGACAGAAATGCGAATTCCACACCTGGATATGAACCGCGTGTCGTATATATAACTCCCTCAGCGCCATGCTCGTCGTCGCGAACTCTACCTCGATTTCACCCCCACTAATCCGCACTGAGCGTCCTCGTGAGCCTCCGCGATGTCGACGGCGACGAGCAAGGTTATGCGCGTGGCGCTGCGCGGAGACAGCATCCTCACCCATCCGCGATTCAACAAAGGCACCGGGTTCTCCACCGCAGAGCGCAAGGCGTTTGGCCTCACCGGGCGGCTCCCATTCTGCGTCAATACGCTTGAGGAGCAATGCGTCCGCGCATACGACCAGCTCCTCGTTCGAGAGGAACCCATTCGGAAGAACTCCTTCCTCCAGAGTCTGAAGGACCAGAACTGGGTCTTGTACTATGGTCTCCTCACGAGGCATCTGAAGGAGCTCATCCCGATCATCTACACGCCGACTCAGGTAAGTAATGTTTCGATATACTCTTGGATGTCGGCGCCTGCGATACCTCTCTTGTCGAATTGCACGCATATATCGAGTGATGTCTCCGAGTTTGAGGCGCTGATCGATGTCGATCTAGGCAGATGCAATCGCGAACTATTCGCATTTATTCCGACGCAGCGAAGGGATGTATTTGACATTCCCGAACGAAGAGACTATGGAGCGCGACTTCCTCGAGCAAACGAAAGGTCGCGATATTCAGCTCTTTGTCGTTTCAGACGCGGAAGCAATCCTGGGCATTGGCGACCAGGGAGTCGGGGTGAGTCCTCCCTCACTGGATTTGCATTCTGTGTCTGAATTCAAACTGACTGTCACCCCAGGGTATCGGCGTGCGTTCTATTTGTATTTCTTAGGCACTAAGAGAACCGAATTATATTGACAACCTTCCAGATCGCAACGGCCAAATCTGCCATTTACACGTGAGCTTTTACCGGCCGATCGCAGAGATCTATAGATTGACTTTTAGCATATAGTCTTCTTGCCGGGATCGATCCTTCGAAGGCGGTTAGTGTCACTCTGGATGTGGGTACGGACAACCAGGGTCTGCTCAATGACCCTCTCTATGTGGTAGGTCGCTGTCCCTATATCGCGTATTGTATCTCACATCTATCAAAGGGCTGGCCGAACAAACGCATTCGTGGAGCGGCTTATGATCGATTCGTAGACAAGTGAGGACAATTCTTTCCAACCTTGAAATAATATAAACTTGAACTAAACTACTACTTAGATTTGTGCAATTAGTCCGTAAACACCACCCGCACAGCCTGCTGCACTTCGAGGACTTTGGAATCGGCAACGCCAAGAGGCTTCTCGATCTCTATCACGACAAACACGCGGTGTTCAATGACGACATGTCAGCCCGCTCCCCTCACCCTACACAGATTGAATTGCTCACAGAGTTTCTAGCCAAGGTACGGGCGCAGTCACCCTCGCCGCCCTCACGTCTGCAGTTGGCGTTACCAAATCGAAGCTCTCCGACCAGCGCATCGTCGTCTACGGCGCAGGCACCGCGGGGCTCGGCATCACGCGCCAGTTGCGTGACGGTATCATGGCGATCGACCGGCTCTCCGAGGCAGACGCGAACAAGAAATTCTTCCTGCTCGACCGCTTCGGGCTCATCAAGCAGTCGCTCGGGTCGTCGAAGATCCGCCCCGACGTCCGCGAGTTCGTGCGCCCCGACGCGGAGTGGGCGGACGCATCGGCGAACGAGCGCGGCGAGGTCGGTTTGCTCGAGGTCGTGAAGAAGGTGAAGCCGACGGTGCTCGTGGGGTGCTCGACGCAGGCGGGCGCGTTCACCGAGGAGGTCGTGAAGGAGATGGCCAAGCACACGGAAAGGCCAATCATCTTCCCCCTGTCGAACCCCAGCAGGCTCGTCGAGGTCCACCCAAGTGACGCGAATGACTGGACCGGCGGGAAGGCGCTGCTGGCGACGGGTAGCCCGTTCCCGCCGTGTAAGCAGCCGAATGGCAAGGAATATGTGTACGCTTCCCTTCACTTTCGGCCTACGCTCGTTGCTGATCTCATCTACTCTCATGCAGCATCGCGGAGTGTAACAGTGAGTACTTGCTATTTCGCAATCGCGCCATGGCTTGTCTAACGAGAGTATCGTACCAGACGCACTCATATATCCCGGACTCGGCTACGGCGCCATGATCACTCAGGCCTCCATCATGACCGACACCATGATCATCGCCGGCGCACGGCGCCTCGCTTCTCTCTCTCCCGCACTCAAAGATCCGGACAATGCACTCCTCCCGGACTTTTCAGAAGCCAAGCACGTGAACTTCGAGGTTGCGGTCGCCGTTGCGGAGCAGGCCATTACGGAAGGCAGTGCAGGCGTCGAATGGAGGAAGGAGGATATCAGGGAGAAGATCCGCGAGAACATGTGGATCCCGGAGTACGCGAAGTTTGTCTACGACGAGCGCGGTGAGAAGTAGAGTGCGCTGAGATGATCCTTAGACGCATGGACATTATCGTAGCACTCTGCTGGCTGGGGACTTAGATCACTGTAACATCGTGTAGATTCAAGTTAGATGGACTTTGGGACCATACTCCGCTCTTGATCCCTATTTTCGATAAATATATGTCGAAAAGGACTCTCCACTGTACAGGTGCTCAGAGTCGCATAATTTCGAGGCGCCAAACGAAATCACACCAAATTTCTGTCGATCTCTGAGCTACTTAAGAGGCGCAGACTGCGAATTTTCCACTGTGTACAGGCGAGCACTCGAATTAGAGAGTAATTACTGTACGCTCTAGTTCCATCTCCTTCGCAACACCGTAATTCTATGACATCCGTGGTCGTTTGGTAGGATTAGCCTCCTGTGAATTAGAGTTATCATCGACATCGCTGTCGGAATCTGAATAGTCGTCTCTGCTCCTCTTCGTCTGAACAACGGTCAAGGTACTGGATCTATCTGACGCCAACAGAGTTCACCTATGAAGTCTCGCTCTTTCTTGCTCCGCCTCCGCATCCAAATCTAGGCCAAATGTTAGTGATGTTAGGCGCAATACATAGCGATGCACGACGCGAACAACGTACCGGTCTTATTCCGGAAGTACCAAGCAGAGAAACTGTCGATTGTCCTATGTGGAAACTATGATCATCAGATCGTAGCTCCTAACAGGTGGCCGTTGATCTATGGCTCACCTGCTTGTGCAAAGGTGCCCATTTATCCTTCTTAGACATGCTATGCCAGGACGTCGTAGATGCCATGCGAGTGACCGCAGCAGACCATTCGGCTTCTGTGAACCGACTAGGGGAAACTACTTTGTTACCCTCATCCGACGAGACATATTCTGCAGAGTCCATTGCTTGGCCGTGGTTACCCTTCTCGACATCTGTCCTCACGAGAGGCTTTTGTGCGCGTGCCGCAGATAGGACCTGGGCAGGTGTCCAAATTGTGAGACGGTCGCTCCACCACCTCGACCAGGGTGTCTGGGAGTGATGCGGAGCCTAGGACACAGCTTTCAGTCCGCATCTCATAATGAGGATGACAGTACGAACCCTCTCCGCAAGTTTGTCGCACAACTGCTGTCTCGAGAGTTCGGGACGACGATTCAACTTCCATAAAATGTATCTCAGGCCGAAGAGGACGTCTTTATGTGTGAGTTTTATGCCGCGACCATAGCTCTCCGAATGAAGCGGTGGGGAGGAAGGGCACGAGGTCGGTATTGATGGTAGGTAGATGTATTTAGATCCAGCTGTCATGAGGGAGGATACAACCCGTTGATCATCCGCATCGCCGGTTTCAGAGACGTAGCTCGTGTCTTGGAACTATTTCTCTCGAGGACGCCGCTCGCACTGGGAAGCCTTCGAAATCGAAAGCTCTGTGAGAGTGTCCGCTACCTGGGCATGTGCTGTCGTTGGCGCCCTGGGCTTTGTAATGCTAGTGGTCTCGGTTTGTTGGTGTAGGCCGCCGGCAAGGTGTTCGATATAGAAACGTCGCCAGCTCTCGGACGACCGTCCATTGACCTGAAATTACTCACGCTAGTACAACTGTGCGTGGACACGGTATATAACCCACCCCATCCAGGTCCTCCAAGACATACGCGAACCCTTTCGATGTTCGGAGAGCGCTTCGAAGAGCCTGGACGAAGATGTTTGTATCCGGATCAGCGCGACGGTCGTATGAGGGCACTGGTATCGTAGCGTTCGAAGAGTGGTATAATGAAGCACGTTTCCCCATGTCGGGCAACTCAGCAAAGATATCGGCCAGAGCTCATCGGCGACCCCTTTAGGAAGAACGGCGAAAAAAATGCATCACCCTAGCGCTTGTATCGTAAATCCAAATCTGAAGTTGCAATACGGCATTCACGTAAGGAAGGTCCACAAAGGTGGGAAGCTGGTCACGGTGAATTCAACTACATATGAAATGTATCGTCACCGTTGCCAGTGTGTATTAGAAGCGTACTCGTCCTGGTTTAGTTCAAGCGGTTGGTTGCCACCCTCAACTTGGCGTAGCCAAATTTTCTCCACCTGTGTGTGTTATTATGGAAGTAGGCCAAACGAAGATCGAAAAGGTCAGACAAGATTACTGTCCAACCTTCATCTGCATTTTTGCTTCTATGTAACCTACTTAATGATGTGGGCTCTAGAGAGAACTCGAGCTACCTCGCGCGGACTCTGCAGCTTCAGGCATTCCAACATGCCTGTCTCACATACGTTGTATATGAGCATACAGAGACGCAAAAAATGAGCACCTTTACGAGTGAGTAGGTTCATCGGATGTTCATGTTACGGTACCGGCCGTACTGATTGATGGCCGTGAAAACAAGACGATGTACTGATGTGGTACCTGGAGCCTCAGCACGACGCTCGGTGGATACACGACGAACCAATGGGCTAGCAAAATTGGCAACATAAAAGCGTCGCCAGCTCTCGCTCGATCTTCCGTTGACCTATCGAGTCGTGAGCCGCAGATACGTATCTTTTGGAGATACCTTACCCTATCGAGGCCCTTCAGAACCTCCGGTATACCTTGCGAGGATCGAAGAGCTCCTTGTAGAGACTTGACGAGAGCGATGACGTCTGTGTTAAGATGCACTTGTTGCTTGTTGCGAGGGTTCTGATGAGGTCGTCGCTGACGACTGAGGAGATGAGAAAAGCTGCCCCATTTGTTGCCGCGTCTGGAGGAGGAAAAAGCGAGTGACCAGACAATGGGCTGTGCCTTTATGACAATTGCGCAAATCGGCAGGGTGGAGGATCTCTCGTAACGATGGAACACCGGGGGGGAATGACATACGGCATCCACGTAAGAACGAGACGTGGGGCCTTGTTGCCCGTCTGCTAGAAGCCCAAGGAAACGCTGAGTGTATGGTCATTTTGCTTGTCTGGGATAGTTGGCATCATGAGCTGCTGTCATTGTTCCTTGAAGGTGATTCCAGCCAGAGGGGCTGCGTGATTGTACGAGAAAATATGCGAACAAGGGGTCGCTCGAGGTGCGAATTAGATAGAACACGCACCAGAACTTCAAGTTGCAAGCAGTTTGGGCAGCTTATCGTCGTTGAGGCGAATGCACTGCTGTCTTCTGATCATGACCCGAGTGCCATTTAACGGCACATACGCATCTGACGGGCCAATGAGTCCTCAAATTCTACAGACACGCCGACCCGCGCAGAGAAGCCGGACCATCGCCACCTGTCCGTGACTCGTGTGTTAGCGCTATCGCAGCATCCACGGTACGGTCTTGTGGATGAGAATCATAACACGACTATGCTACGATGCATGTCGGTTCCAGATGTTACATCGAGAACGTGTTCGTTTGAGGGAAACAATTGACTCCGTATGACGCCAACCTGAGACACTCAGCCTGGTCATGCAGATTCACGATCATGGGCGAGATCAGCGGAGTACATGACCCCGGTCCCGTATTATCGGATGTGAGGAGGCTCTCCGCATGAACAGTGAAGTCAAACGCGGTTCAATGAGTCGATATTGCGGCTTACGAGATACTTCACAGGATCATGCTTTCACTGCACTGGCAGGACCTGAACGACTCGTTGATGGCGCCGAGGCGAAAGTGTCAGGCTCACGAATGCGTGACCGTGTCGCGTTTGCCGCCGGTAAACGCGCATGCAGATAATTAGTCTGTTGGCCACCCAGTTCTCTACTTCCGACTCCTTTGCGATGGCTTCCTCAGAGATTGCCCAATGCCTATCCGCAACACTTTCATCAGACAACAACACGCGTATAGCTGCCGAACTAAAACTCAGTGAACTCTTCAAATCGCCTCGTTGGTGTCCTAAGTCGTCTATGCGCCATTTCATGATCTGAATCGCGTCTCGCGTCGCGTTCTTGACGCGTCTCACAGAGTCAGCCGTTGGACTTGCGCACCTTCTCCTTACTCAGGATATAGATCTGGCTTTGCGACAGATAAGTTTCTATCTTGGCTTGCGCAATGTACCCAGGGCTTGATGGCCCTCGGTTTCCCCCTAGCACTCCGCGAGCATCAACTTGAGGAAGTATGTGACGGAACACTGGTCGCCCTACTTTACTCAGTTCAAAGGACATGCACCTCCGCCTGAGGTAAGTTGCCTATGGTGCCATCCCCGCCCTCTATGTTGTCGTATCGCAGTCTTGGGGCACCATCGATGGCTGAGCATTATGGCTACCTTGTTACGTCACGGATCGGGACTGACTATTTGTGTTGCAACAGCTCAAGACCCAGGTCAGACAAGCAGTCTTCCAGGGTCTCTCCGATTCCAATCGCAAAATCCGGTCCCTCTGCGTGAGCATATTCACAGACGTGGTAATGGGCCACCATCTCAATTCTCGTATCATAGGCGCACACACTATCCTCAATAGCAAACTCCGACTGGCCCGAGGAGTATCCTGACCTACTCGACCAGCTTATGGGACTTCTGGCGTCAGGATCTCCTGATTCAGTATACGGCGCCATGCAAGTTTTCACCGAATTCATCAAAACCGACCTCACCGAGGACCAGATCCTGCCTGTGCTGAGGCAACTCCTTCCCGTCCTGCTCAACATTGTTGGTGCTACGCAGGTGAATACTACCTTGAAGAAAGCCATAGCGAGTTACTGATGACCTACTGTGGTAGCAATACGCAGCGCTATCACGCGCACGTGCTATTGCAGTGTTCCGGCAATGTGTGGAAACCCTGTACATGGTCAAAGAACAACATCCTCAAGCCACCAGGGAGGCCTCAGCGCAGGTGCTCCCTGTGTGGCTGGATGCGTTCAAGGTCCTGCTGAACATTGACCCGAGGCAAGATGTCGGAAACACCCAGAACTGGGATGGCCTTGCTATCCGGATCCAAATCTACAAGGTGCGATCCAGCAAATGAGCGTGTAAGATGCAGTCCTGATACTTCAAAATGATCAGACGCTTGATGTCATTCAGAGCTCTTTCCCGAAGAACCTTGCTCCATACCTGAATGACTTCCTGGCCGCTTCACTGAACCACCTAAATGCTCTCCTCCCCGCATTCGTACACTATTATATACTGTCCGAGGACAGTGCTCCTGGTTCATCTGAGGACGAGCCTATTGACCTTGCGCAGCTCGCGTGCCCCATCTTGGACTTCGTCAGCCGTGTCGGGAGGAGCGGTCGTGGTAAGGAATGGTTCCAGCAGGACAACCTGAGCACACTTGTTTCAATGGTCTTCAACTGGTCACAGATGACCAGTAGCGACGTAAGCGAAGATCCTGCGTGTGGATCTTGTCAGCAGACTCAGTATTACTCTCCTCGATAGGAAGATGAATGGGCTCGCGACGCAAACTCATTCGTGGCCCAGGAAACCGATGAAGCTCTGTCGTATAGCGTGCGAATGGCTGGCTTCGATCTCCTGGCTGTATGATCTTCCGCACTTACATCTCTCGACAGCGATTCTAACATGTGTCCTTCACCAGTGTCTTCTCGACCGACACCGTGACGTCGTGGTGGCTACATCCAACTCGGTCGTGAAGCAGGTCATTGCTAACTCGGAGCAAACGCGGTCGGCTGGAAAGGGCGACTGGTAGGCTCCAAACTCACCGCAATTCTTCGACAATGCTCACGTTGTTATTAGGTGGAGAGGACTCGAGGCCGCGTTGGCTGCGCTTGGCTCCCAGTCCGAGACAATCGTCGAGTGCATTCAAGATGCACAGGAGGAAGGTCAGCCTTCGCCGATTGACATCGAGTCGCTCCTGGCAAACGTCGTCCCTCCCCTACTTGGTATCTCCGGTGCGTTCTCCTCTTGGCCATGGTTCAATCGTTCTGTTGAGACTTGATCAACCATAGATGCCCCCTTCCTACAAGGCCGTGCCTTCGTCTTTGCAAGCCGTTATGCGTCTTTGCTCCCGACTGAGGTGGCAGGTCTCTACGTTAATGCGGCAGTCGAGGCTCTTGAGAACAAAACAGCACCAATGTGTGCCGGGATCTCGGCCGTGATCGCTCTCCATCAGTGAGCCCTCTACCCCTCAGTTATAGACCCGGGAAGCTGATCGCAGACTCAGCTTCTGCTCTGGAGTTGCACACTCCGTGTTGTTACCGTTCATGCACCGGATCGCGAACGATCTAGGCCCGTTCTTGTTGCAGACCACGGAAGACCTACTCGGGCTTGTCCTGGAGACATTGATCTCAGTCATCACAATCGAGAGCGGGAAATGGCTCAACGTTGAGTTGGCTGGGGCACTCACGGTCTCTCTGTTGGAAGTCTGGATGAAGAACAACAAAGGTCGGGCTTCCATCTTGTGCAACGTTCTCAATAGACTCATACTCTATAGACCCGATCATTATTTCCAATCTTACCGTGATTCTGGAGCACCTAGCGGGCGCTGAGGCTCCTGGTATCTATGAGAACGTGGTCAAATTGGCCCTACCCTCCCTGTCGAATGCGATCTTGTCCTCGACTGAGTACGACGCCTGGATCTCAGGTGCGGCTATTGAGGTCGTGAACGGCATCGTGCAGGGCGCTCCGGACTCGGGGCTTGGCGCCGGCTTCTTCGACATCATTGGACCCAGTCTCTTTGAGGCGCTGCGCAAGGTGGAAGACCGGGACGTCATCCAAGTGCGTACTCAGGCTCGCGTCCCCTCATACCGCATTCTCATGAAAGATGTAGAGCAGCATTGAGTGTTTGACCTCAATCATCCGCAAGGACGTCAACCAGGTCCTTGTCTGGACTGACCCTACAACTCGCCAGTCTGGGCTCGAGTGCGTGCTTGCGGTGATCGCGAAGCAACTTCAAAGCGACAACGAGGCGGGCGGGCTAGTTATCGGTGATCTCATCATCCACCTCTTGCGTAAGGCTGGAGATGCCGTGGTCCCGGTCCTTCCCGAACTTTTGCAGGCCATGGTTGCCCGGATGAAGACTGCGCGGACAGCTACATTCATTCAGGTATGTTTTGACAGTCTAAGTTGCACTCCTGCTAACGCGGTGATATGGAAATAGAGCCTGGTCATTCCGTTCGCCTTCCTGATCCACAATGGCCAACGCGACACTGTTCTATCTCTGTTGGAATCGACTAACGTCGACGGACGATCTGGCCTCGATATCCTGATCAACACGTGGTGTGAAAATGCAGAGACGTTCCAAGGCTTCTGGGCTATCCGAATCAGCACCCTGGCCCTGTCTGCTCTCTATGCATCCGAACGTCCGAGCCTGCAGAGCGTGACTGTGAAGGGCGACATGATCGTGAAGCCGGAAACAAAGAACGGTAAGTACAATGATCTCCAGGCTCGGGATCGTTTTTGAGGCATGCGTGTTCTGGCAGTCATCATGACGAGGTCAAAAACGAAGAAAAGTACGGCCAGACATGGTGCTTATGATGCCACCGAGATCGCAATCGTACTGATCCTTATCCTGCAGTGCCCACTGAGTGGACTTCTGTGCCGTTCCCCGTGAAGGCGCTCAAGCTGCTTTTACATGACCTGCAGTCGGGCGGCGAGGCAGCGTCCATGGGCCTCGGCTCTGGTGCTGATGTCGATTCGGACGACGGGGTAAGCGCTTCATTACCACCTAGAAGTGAAGCCATCGATGTTTGATACCCTATAGGACGAGGACTGGTCGGAGGACGAGGACGATGCCGGCAGCAAGAAGGCGGAGTACGCGTACCTGTCTGAGGTGCTGAACTCTGCCGGAATCAATGCAAGTTCCGGTGCCCCTAACATTGCGTTTGCCGGATCCTTCGACAACGACGATGCGCTAGAGGCCAGTGACGACGAGGATCTGAGGCAAGATCCTGTCTCTCACATTGACATCCGCGTACGTATTCGTGGAACTAGTTGGACTAAGGAAAGGCTCAGATTTGTTCACAACTCATAGGGCCATATTATCTCCTTCCTGCGAGAATGCGCCTCGAGGAATACTAACAACTTCTCGACAGTTGTAGAACGTCTTTCTCCCGAGGAGACGCTAGTGATCCGCCAGGTGGTGAGCCAGCAGTAGAAATAATAGGTATACTGATGCATATGAACAATGTATGAATAATCTCCCTAAGTAGACTTCTGGATTATGCCGGACTGGCGAGTATTGACTGTCATATATCTACGGCGGACGGTTGAGGATGATGGTCTTCATAAACAAAATACAATTATATAATGCAACAGATTGTGTCGATCTTACAGCTCCAATCTAGTGATGTGATTGGCATTATGCCAAATGTGAGTACGATAGGGTATCCAGTCCACGAACATTTAACTTCAATATTCAATCAACGCCCTCTTTCCCCAAATCCCACTCCCTCACTGAGCCGCGCTTCTTGTACCGAATATCCATGAGCCCAGGCTCCTCTTCTCGCACGGCCGTACCTGCGATCCCAAACCCAAAATCCAATTTCTTCTTCTTACCCTTGTCCTTTCCAACTCCCAACCGCTCGAGGCGCTTCTTATCCTCGCGGTCCTCGCGTCGCTGCCGGATGACTTCGAGCATTGCATCCCAGCCCTCAAAGTCCTCGTCAGGGATAAGACCGGCCGTGGGGATCTTGGGCACGGAAAGCGGCGCGACATCGAGCCGAGGGTCGTAGGATTCTTCGAAGTATTTGTCCATTTTAGACAGAGGAGGGGGGAGCGGAGGGGGCGCAGAGGAGGGGGGAGGTGGACGCGGCGAGTCGGCGGGAGTGGAGTGGAGTGTGCGGGAGGAGGCAGAGCGGGGCGGCCGAGGGGATGGTGGAAGACTGGGAGGGGGGAAAGGAACGGGACCTGGACCTGGACCGGGACCGGGAGTAAGAGATGAACGGGGCTCTTCCTCAGCCTTTACTTTGCCTTTGCCTTTCAAGCGGGCGCGAAGTTCGTCTTCTCGAGACTGCACGTCTGCAGGTGCCGAAGGATCTTCGTCAGGGCCTCTTGCAGGTTTAGAACGTGAAAGTTTGTCCTGGTGGGAGTCTGGTGAACGAGAACGAGGGGACCGACGCCGTCTCAATCGAAATGAGGGTGAAAGGGAGCGTTCGTCATCTGACAGCGGCCGACTTGGAGATTCTTCGGGATGCATGGATACATCTCGTTCGCGCCGTCTAGCTCTTGGGCGATCGGGTACACCATCTGAGGCTAGAGGACGACGCGTAGGTGACCTACTGCGTTCCCTTTCTCGTCTGCGTCGTCTAGTAGAGCGTTCGTCGTCGACCTCATCTTCAAGTGTGCGTTTGTCAGGGCTGCGCGATCTCCTAGACCGCTTCTCATCATCCCTGCGGTCTTCTCGATGTCGATAACGCTCGCGGGACGACCTGTGTCGCCGCTCACGGTGTCGTCTATGGCTCCTGGACTCTCCTTCTTTATCCGAATACGCGTGCTCTTCTCCGCTCAGGTCTCTTCTTCGTCTATGACTCCGTTCACTTGACCGCTCCCGCCTACCCTCTGTCCTCGGTCTCTCCCGTTCCTCCGACCTCGACCTGGAACGCCCTTCGGAACGGTCCATATGTCTTCTTCGCTCCCTTCTCTCATGGAAATCATCATCATCGTCATCCTCTTCCTCTTCCTCCTTTCTCTCTCGGCTCCGGTTTCTTCGCTTGCGGTCACGGCGGTCCCAGTTGTGTGCCCAATCTGTACGGCCTCCCGCACCCATCAAACGGCGCATGCGTTCTGCGGCAACGGCCTCTTCCGCACGTTTGCGTCGCTCAAGTCGCTCTTGCTCTTCACGCTCCATACGGAGCTCCTGGGCCGCCTGCGCTTGTGCGCGTAGGATGGTCTTGTTGTGATCATCAGTACTCCGGATAATGGTGTTCAGAAATCGTTTGTTGGGCTTTGGAGCATTGCTATCCGATCTGTTTTACTATGAAAATATGTCCATTCATCACAAGTCCATATGGTTTACTTACAACCCGCTCCGGAGATACGCGCGGATCCCGTCAGTGTTGTACTTCTCCGCCTTCTGCTTAGCCTCTTTGAGGATAAGATCTGCAACGTGGCGGTCCAAGTCTTCGTCAGTAACTGCGCTTGAAACCGCTGCGCCCATCTGGGCGCGAACGAGGTTAGAAACCACAGACGACAGCGAGGACATGGTAAGGCATGAGCCAGTATGATGCTGATCCGCCTCATTTGCCACAGCACAACGCCGGCTGTTTGCCTCTATTTAAGATGTGGCGTATATACCATTCAAGGAAGGTATCCCCACCATCACCTCAGCTTTCGAGCCCTACCGGCACTGCATGTACGGCAGCACCGTACGCTACTTGAAGGCGACAGGGCATCACAGCCAGACTTCTCACATAGCTAGGGGATATATTCCGATGACTTTGTCTCTAATTAGGAAGCGATCATCATAGGTCTCGAATACTATATCACGAATAAAACGTTCCCATGAGTCCCAACAAGCGCTTTGACAGCTATAGTTCATACAGTATGTGCTGATTGCCAGATTCCAATCTCTCACGTCGCCAATCGAGCTCTTGCTCCAGTAAAAGACAGTCCGCATACGAAACATGATACTCCGGGCCGCTCAAAATGGCCAAGACGTCCTGTCGGGCCTTCGGTGACTGGATGACTTCCCGTAAGAATTTAGGGCCAGTTTCCCTAGATTGCGGACTCGCAAAATGTGTGACCGGCATCCCTTGCCGAAACTGGCCCCAAACCGTAAGCACGTGCGGCATCCCAAACAACCGTGTCTAGGGCCAGTTTCCCTAATCTGCGACACGGCCTGTCCTATTCACGCGTGTTCTCGCTTCCTCTCTCTATGGACGACGAAGACGCCCTCCTCTACTGCCTGATAGACCAAGATTCGGACTCCGATAGCGAGGATGAGGAGACGCAAATGCTCTCCAATGTTGTTCTGACCGGTAAGGACTTCACGGAGGTCTCTTGCGACGTAGATTGTACAAGGAGAGGGCAGCTAGGGACGACATCGTGAAACTGAGTGTACCCAGCAATGACGACATCAGACTCACGTCGTCATCGGGCTCGGTGGATGGCCATAAATGGCAGGCGTCGGTCATCGTAGGAGACGGAGATATGTTCGTGCGCCTCAAGCGACATAAGCGATCGTAAGCGAACTCTGGGAAGCTCTGGGAAGCTCTGGGAGGGGGGGTACCCCCCTCGACCCAACTTCGTCATCTGGGAGCGTTTAGGATGCTCGTCGGACTTTGAAAATGTCACGCTCGGCCGCCCGCTTAGGCCATCTAGGACGCAAAATCTAGGAATACTGGCCCTAGATTGCTTACGGGAAGTCATCCACTTGCATAAGGCATCGAGATGCCGGCCGGTCCTGAATCCTAATTTCCTGAACGCGCGAGCGAGCGACCTCGATCCTGGTGCGACGTTTTCGAGAAATTCGATGACATCAGCGCTTAGCTTCGATGCGTGGGATCCCATATACAGGCCCAAGCCTTTTGCGTGCGAGTTCAAAGACGGCTCAATGATCTCGCTTTTGGGTTCGCCTGCGAGTCCGAGTTGCACAGACTGAGGTGTAGATGCTAGTGCTTCGCTCAATGAATCCGGTGTCGGATGTATGACGGGATCGGGATATCGTGAATCAGCCCCAGATGAAGCCGGTGGCTGGTACGGGGAAGGCTGAATGGAAAGTCGTCTAGAATCCCCCACCAGTGGATCGTCTACGATAGACGTCGATGGTTCTTCATGGAAGCTATGCTTGTTCGAAATAGTGTATACATCTCCAGGACCTTAAAGTTCTCGTGAATTTGATGGGTTTTCTTGACACGCATTCAGCGCTCCGTGGCCTTCTACATCATGAGAGAAGTCCTGCAGGATAGCAGACGACTCGGTCATCTCGATGTCTCGAGACCGAAGCGCGATGCCTATTCGATGTAAGGTTGATTATCGGCACCACAAGCAAACTGACTGGCTCCTCACCATTCCCATCAGACGACATCCCGGTCTCTATACCTTCTACTTCTTCGTCGCACTCCAGCTTGTAGTCAACCTCGAGCTCCTCAATCTCATCCGAGTAAGCGACATCTCGTATGACTGTGGTCTGCCGGTGGATGTCCGCCTCTCCGTCAGGTCTGATACTAGTCTGGGTAGGCTGCTTGTCCGATATACTGGCTACGACCGAAGGTTGCGCAGTACCGAGGCATGTAGATTTAGTGTGGACCTAGGTCGTGGATCAGAACATTTGGCGTCTCAATACGATCAACACAATACATACTCGCAATAGGTCTGGAATATCGTAAGAAAAGTCACATCGTGGGCAATGAAATCGGTTGTCCAATTGTCGATGCACAGTCACTGCCGAAGGGATGCCATCATCCTTAAACTCAACACGGCAGACTTTTTGATGAACAAGCTTCCAGTGGTCGTCCATGTTTGGATAATGAGCATTACATGATTCACAGTGTCCCGGACGCCTTCTATCGCTACATCGTCAGAAGTTGATTATAGACAACATATGTAGAGTTGAGGTATACACACGTGTAGTCGTGACGCATCATTGGGTCGTATTACTGTGGAGGGTGTAGCTCGAGGCTCTGATGAGAAGTATAAGATAGATGGACGTAGAGAATGAAGGTGGGCGACATATCGACGGACCGGGGGCAATGATAAACACGCTGTGGGACCAGAAGCACGTATCTAGAGGACAGATAGAGGTCCGCTTGATGATCGATGAAAGGGCTGCGTGACTCCGCTGTCCAGCTAGCTATACGCTAGTTACTGGATACCCCGAAGGTTTCTGACCGGCGAACGAGTATGTCCAACAATGTCGTTCCCTCTTCGGTGGTCCATGTTGTGGTTCGGGAACTTACTGTTCGAGGCATATCCTTCAATCATATCGCAGTTCCCCATACAAGGCTGAACAGGATGTTATATCTTCCCGCATTCTGCAACGAACGGCAATACACATAGTGAAATTCTGAAAGTGTCGCATGTCATTCTGTATCTTATTTGTATGGCAAGCCGATGCCGATTGTATGCGGTGTAACTTGTTTTTGCCTGTTATGGAAGGTCTCCGCACCATCACGCGTTTCCTGCGCAGCAAGACTACATACTGGAGATCCCTGAAGGAGACGAGCCATTAATCACAAAATCACGCGTGGATTGTACTAGGCCAACTCTGGTATTGTTATGGAGTCTCCAGGTCTAGCATGGCGTCTGTCTACCGTCTTGCAGCGATTTGCGGTGATCTATTCCCGAATCATAGGCGTTCTCCGCACCTGTCACCTCTTCAAAATCGGCAACGTCTGTGAGGGCTAGCGCTCGGTTGTGACGTCCGCAGTCTTGGTCCAGGTCTCCTACGAACTACTTCCACTCTCCGAGACAAAAACCGACTGAACGACGTAATAGTTGGAATACGATGGTCGCACGCGCATGCAAATCTAATACGCGCCTTGTAGGCGTGGGAAGCTAAACGCAGATCGGAGCAAGTAGTTCCAGGCATCATCCTACTGGCCGACGTCACTAACGACCTCCACGACCTCTTTCACGACCCGTCGCTAGCAGTCTTGGACCTCCCAACGGAGGCTCCAGCTCGGGTCACCACGAGTTAGTACGCCAGGTCTGCAGAGCTCTCCGTCGAAAGACACGCCCACGCATGCCGGCTGCTCCCCGCAGCACCCGTCCACGGTCATGGTCCCCGTCCCCCCGCGCTCGCGCTCACACTCTGGGTATGCATCTGCCCTGCTGCCCACACCCGCGTCCGACGGACATCCTCTAGGCAATCGTCGAACTCGCTGGGGCAGTCGTCGCGTCAGCCGCGTCGCAATCGCCGCTGCCATCTCGTTAATCTGCGTCGCGCTGCTGTATACATTCTCGTTCCACTCGCAAGAGAGTGCGGAAGGCCTGAAGCCACAGGTCACGGATTGGCTACCTGGTAGCTTGTCGAGCCTGAAGGACGAATGGATTCAGGAGGTAGAGAAGAGTCACGAGCAGCAACATGCGCCCGAACTGGTACGGCCAAAACCTGAACCGCAGCCTCTGCCTCCATTATACGAGCGGTTCCATACGTACGAGCTGGAATTGCCCCAACATGATCCAAGTCTACCATACCCTGAGGGCCGACTGGGCAGGTACTTCTATCCTGCGAACCACGTACATGGTATGTTAAGCAACGCCCCTTTATCTTTCTTCTCGCGCTGACGGCCTCAGGTTCGGGATGGGGAAACGTTATGCAAGAACACCTCATGAATGCTTACCTGGCATATCGCTCAGGTCGCGCGTATGTCCTTTTCCAACGTTCTCAGGCCCGTGATGGCGCTAACATCTACGTGTATAGACTTGTATTCGACAACTACACATGGGAAGATGATGGTTCGGACTATTCTGAGGCCTTCGATGGATCCCTTATTCCCTCCCGTATACCTTTATCTGCGTTTCTGAGAGGTGCGATTTCTGGACCCAAAATAAGTCTTCAGCCTCATGTTGTACATCCAGGCCCCGCGGTCGGTGATCCATTCCCTCAAGGAGAGCAATCACCACGTGCAGTGATCAAGGAATATTTTGACGAGGTGTGCCCACACCCTCAAATCATCTCAAGTGAGGAGTTGGTGCCGCTCGGCGATCCGTCTTCTGCTACAGAGCGCACGAGACGATGGGTGGACAAGCTCTCACATAGCGATCGCTGTGTTGCAGTGCGGAAGTCGTCGTACCAAATCTTTGATATCTGGTGCGTGTCCTCTACCGATCTCTACTCGACAGGCGCTAAGTATCTCGTAGGATCTTTGGCGAGGTCGACCGACTGCTGGACATCTGGCCCTCCTTCTCACAATCACCCATTATGACACAACTCCAATGGTCTGCGCTAGTCGAGCTGGCCTTCGACACGAACCGTCAACTGCTGCTCCCTTCCTCCACCGTCGAGCCCGCGTTGATATCCCTTCCCTTCACAACCGCGGCCCAGCGATATACGCAGCTCCCTGGCCTGCTCGTGCTCCATTTGCGACGCGGCGACTTCGAGGAGCATTGCGTGAAGCTCTCAGAATGGGGCTCCGGCTTCACGGGCTGGAACTCATTCCCGGGACTACCTGACCCCTGGGCATACCCGCCCGAGGGCGCGAGCGCAGACGAGGCGCGCCGATGGTACGTCCGGCGGTGCTACCCCGAGATCGGCGAGATCATGCGGCGCGCAGCAGAGGCGAAGCAGAGCCCGGCGGGCCGGGGCCTGCGCGCGGTGTACATTATGACCAATGGTGAAGAGAAGTGGGTACGGGAACTCGAGAACTCGTTAAGGGAGCACGGCGGGTGGGAGAGCGTGGCGAGCACGAAAGACCTGGTGCTGAACCATGAGCAGCAGTATGTCGCGCAGGCAGTGGACATGCTCATTGGCCAGCGCGCGCAGGTACTCATTGGGAATGGGGTGAGTGATGATGTACTATAAGATTTGGATGGTGCTGATAGAACACTTGCGCAGTTTTCGAGCTTGACCGGGATGATCGTGATGCTGCGGATGGCGAACGGTATTCCGCTCGATTCCAACCGGTTCTGGTAACCTCACCAGGTCCGTCGTACCGCGACGGAGAGGGGCGCTCCATGCGTTCTTGCTACATCCCGAGAAGTCGTGCCGGACCCATGTGGAACTACCGAAGAACTGATTGGAACAGTCAGCACTTCTGTGGGTCCCATTCCCCATCTGTCGGCGATGTGATCCTCATTGATGATAGCTTCATCACAGGCATATATGGCGTGCAGCTTTGTTCCCACGCCATCTTTGGTCCAGCTCATAGAGTTTGGATTTCATGAGGCGGCATGAACGTTGGCAGCGCGGTGCTATGCGTGTTGCCCCAAAATCCCCCGCATTGACTTTCGACTATTCGCATACCTACATGTTGTATCGACACCCTATTCCCCGTATGCACGATACCTCAAGTTTACTTTACTCCTGTCCTATACTTGTTTCTCTGTACCGACTGAATGTATCTGGAATCATGTGCTAAAGGACGGTCAATTGACTGGAACATTCGTGTGCGAAGCGCGATGGTTTGGTTCTGCGCTGCGCCGCATGAGGGCAGCCTGGCCAAAGAGCCTCAATGTCGATATCAGCGTTCGGCATCGATATCTCGGGAGAATCGCAGGCCATCCGCAGCTCAGAATGTGTGGCTGGAATAGGACTGCGACGATCCAAACCCATTTGAATTTCGTGGAGAGAAATTGTGTTTCTACTTTGATCACCTCGCCACAGCATCAAATCTTCAATATATAGGCTAGAACATCTGTGCTTCGAGCTTCGAACACAGAATGGTAGGACCTATAACAGAAACATACACGGATGGTGTTCAGCGAAAGACGCGAAAAAGACAAAATCGGCGCTTAGAGACGCGGTCGCGTAGGCGCCCATAAACGGCCGGGCATGGCAAAGGCATGTCACTCGATTTGCCTCCGGCTAGAGGGCCGTCCTCTATGTCACTGCCCGCGATGGGCAAGCGATAGAACATAGTCTGGCTTCATATATTGGGCCATCTTGCTGCGCTCTTCTTCCACCTCGAGCGAGCCCAAGATGCCAGTACGTTGCCCCGGCGTCATCCCTGAACGCGGACCCGACTGACAGATGCGATGCAGCGCTCACTTGAAGGCTGGGACACCTCCTCGCAGGACTACTTCCCTGCGGAGACTGCAAGCCAGATGGAATGGGACCGGCAGGCCCTGAGAGGTACGTGACATTCGCACTGTCGACGACGGCCATCCCGCTGACCGCACTTGGCCACCGACCGACTCGGTCGCAGTCGCATCGCAGGAAGAGAGACAGCATTCTCGCTCCAACGGCGCGACATCCTCGAAACCAATAGACCTAACTCAGCCCACATCACAGACCCACAAGCCGTCTCGCGGGCGCACGAATCCCCGAGCACGAGTCGATCAGGCAGTGGGGAATGAGAGCGGTGAGCTCATTGCACAAGTGATCATTATCATCTCGCTCATATCGTTCCATTGAGATACCGATTCTATTTCGAGGCCCAGACTTCTATCCAATCCGGGCGACTTCTCAAAAATCATGGAGAGACCTCGTGAGTGACATTGCTATCTACTCAACTTCCATAACGAGACTTACCCTCTACCTAGATATTCCTCGTAGGTATATCGCGTAGCTGTTGTACACTATTCTTACCCCAACACCAGACATTGCTACACGCCAAATCCATGCCAGTGTTCTAAGTCCATCCCCTATGAGTCGAAACGCATCCTTCGAATGGTCCCAGCAGCTCGCCCGCAACGAGTCCATGACGTCGGTCGAGTCCGAACCGCCGCAAGCAAGTCCCATTCACAAGAAGCGCATGCGAAAAGATCTGCAGAAAGAGCTTGGCAGTCCGCCGCCTTCGCCTCGGTCACCCAAGATTCGGAAGACGGCCGGGTTCGCTGAAGTAGGCAGGACCAACATCGTGGGACTGATCCCTGTTCGCGCACGCGGCCCTCCTATGACCGATGTCTCTATTACTCCCCAGGCTACGACTCGACCTAGCTCGAGCTCCACCATTTCATCGACATCTTTGTCTGCAGTCAAGCTTGAGGCAGGCCAGATTCGGAGACCCACGACCTCTGCCGTCACTAGGCCACAGAATCATGCTTCGACTTCCACACGCCAGCCAGCACATCGTGTCCCCGAAGGTCATATTTCTCCGCACGCATATGAGATCATTGACAGCGACGACGAAATGCGCTTGAGACCACGCAAGAGCCGTCGTCCGCCTCACACCGCGGCGGGGTCCACACTCAGTTCCGCGAGCGCAACGCGACCGGCTCCCGACTGTATTGACCTTACGGGTGACGAAGACTCGACAGGCCCGGCACCACCCTTGAGGACTGTGTCACCTCGGGTCGTTAAGGTCTCGTCATCGTCGGACTCATCAGACTCCCGCGGGACCCCTGCTTCACTCACTGCTACAGGAACTGTTCTGTCTGGCACACGTCCTACGTCTGCTCAGTTGTCTGCGCCCTCTCGTCTTCTGGCATCCGCGAGAAAGGTGGTGAATACAAGTGACATTAAACGAGAACCGCGCGGCGAGAGAGCAGCCGAGCGAGCTCCCGGCGCGTCGACGAGCCGGATCAGTGGACCAGCCGCATTGTCCTCGAGACAATCTCCCGAATTCGTGGTCCTCTCTTCGGATGACGAGCCCGATCACGTCAGCCGCCCATCCTCTGATGCCCTGTGGGACGAGCTCGAGTCCCAGCCATCGAGGGGAAGCCTATTCGATTCATTAATCCCTAATGATGATCTCGGGCCGGACGACGTGCCCGACGTGACCCCTGTCGAGGAGATCCCTCCCCCCTCTCACGAGCCGCTCGTCGTCTCGTACTGCCCGGAAGTGCAGAAGATGATGAACGCGAAGAAAATCGCGTGGGGCGTCCAGTGGGAAATTGCTCGTGGCACTCACCAGGAGAACGGATGGAACTGGCAGGATGTTACAGCCGAAGCGTTGGATAAGCTGACGGGCACCAACAAGGTGGCGGCTCCCCGCGTATTCCACGTGCTAGGCAAGCGCAGGAGTCTTGCACCAGATCCGTTATGGTGAGTCTTACTGACTGGGTTATTCCTCAACAACTCAAGTAGCCCTCATATTTCAGGGAAGAGCTCGACAGGGAGGAGAGGGCCCTGTCGAGCGATGCGACTCTTGGTCTGAAGGGTATCGACGAGCTCCCGAAATGGTATGGCGGGAAGATCCAGCAAGTCCTCCGGGTGGTAGAAGAAAATCGCAACGAGTTCAAACTCGTCCTTGACAAGATGGAGATGCGCAAATCATACAGATTTGCGCGTGAGCTCGGATCCCGTCGAATTGTGCAAGTGAGTGTGCCTGATAGGCTCCTGCGGCAGGCCTCGAAGCGGGATCGTATTCGCAGCCTGCTCTGTGGTGAGCTAGTCATCTGTGGCAAGGTCTTTGCTGCATTCTTTGCAAGAGAGGCAAAGGTATTTTTCGTAGAGATTGCGCAGCTCTCTTCAAGTGGTCAGCGGCTACAATCGGGCCACGGTAAATTCAATTCTGTCATGGGTGTTGTCCAATGGCACAATCCATTGGACTTAAATGGACGTCAGGTGAGCCAAGTGGCGCTGTACATGGATTGTTCACTCATCATGATCTTAGGCGACATCGAAATGGATCACTCGATTCGATCTCGGCTTCTCGACGACTGTTCCTGTCATCCAATTCTCTCCTGATAACATATTCTATATCGAAGATCAGTGTAAGCCAAATACAATCAACAATACGAGGTGATGGCTGACAAGCTATTGCGTAGGTGCACCATATCCTGCTCACCTGAAGAAGGCTCCCACGGAGAAGATCCTGACCGATGGTTGTGGCTTCATCAACGCAGCGGCACTCAAGATGATTGCCGTCTATCTCAACCGAGAGGGACGCATCACCGCCGTACAGGGCCGCATAGCGGGAGCAAAGGGGGTCTGGCTCCTGCATCCAGAGGACCGTGCCTTGGATGCACCGCCGAGGATCTGGATCCGTGACTCCCAACGCAAGATCCGCCACGCTGAAGGCGGTCTGACGCGGTCGCAGCTCATCTTCGATTTGGTCGCAACACCCCGCCTGACATTCCCATCTCGTCTCTCGAAGCTGACTGTCCTGAACCTAGCGCACAACCAGGTTCCCAAGGACGTCTTCGTCAAGCTCTTGCGGGAGGGTCTCGAGGCGGAGATCGCGCCTCTAGTCAACTGGTCCGGTCCCGAGGCGATGCGCCTCTTGTACGACGCCGTTGACCAAGCGGGCAACGTTACGGCAGGGAGAGTCAGGAAAATCGCAGTTGGGCTCACTCGTGCTCTCGGACTGTCTGGCCGGTTCGAACAAGACGCGGCGGAGGCCAATGATGCTCTGGAGAACGCTGACACGAACATAGTCCTCGAGGGATCAGACAATATCGAGCCATTTACAATACACGAGAGCGTCATCGAATTGCTGCGCGCTGGATTCTCGCCCGCACAGTCGCAATATCTTTACGACAAGCTCAAGATGATCGTCAAACTCGTCGTCGACAGGTTTGTGCGTGACTATCGCTTGCCCGTCGCTCAGTCAGCGGAAGCGTTCATCGTCCCAGGTCAGAATTGAAACTGATCTAGTCTGTTGCTGAGGCTCACTAGGGCCCTAGATCCGTACGGGGTGTTGGAACCGGGCCAGATCCATTTCAGAGCAACTCAGCTTCTGAAGGATTCGATCACAGATCCAGAGCCCGATACACTACTTGGTGACGTTTTGGTATGCTCCGACGTATTATCGCCGATCTTCTACTGACATGACACCAATCAAAGGTCTACAGGAACCCCTGCCGCGTCGCTTCAGATGTTCAAAAGGTGCGCAAAGCTTCGTAGCGTCGCAACATATACTGCATGACTTAAGCCGTCGGATCCGCCACGCAGGTCACGGCTGTTTCTCATCCTAAATTGACGGAGTACACGGATGTCATCGTGCTCCCGACTAAAGGGGATCGTTCCTTAGCAAGTCTCCTTGCTGGTGGAGATGTTGACGGAGGTATGTTTCCCATAAGTTCCTGCAGTACACGATCCAAGCGCAATATGCAGATGTATGCGTCTGCATATGGGATCCCGAAATTGTTTCACAATTCCAACTTCCGCCAGGGCCGCCTCGGGAACCTGATGAGAGCTTCCTCGAGGAGTACTTTGAGCCACAAGGAAGTGTTGAGCAAGTCTCCGATCTCTCGAAGCGTTTGAAGGAACTGGGTGCCCAAGACGCCCAACTTGAGCTCCAGAAGGCGCTCCTTGCGGGTCTCAACGACCTTGGAGTCGGCCAGTACTCCATCTTCCACGAAAACGCCATTTACGCATACGGATATGACGATCCTGTCACGAGGCGGCTGGCGTTTATGTAAGTGCCGCACCTGCGAGTGAAACTCGGGCTGGGTGTGACTCTAGAGTCACAGGTTCGCTACGGTTCTGGACTCTCGCAAGACGGGCCTGAAGGTCAAGGGTGCCGTCCAGAAGGAGGATAAGAATCTCTACGACCGCGAACAGCCGGAGTGCATGAAGCCGAAAGCCAAGTCGAAGGATCAGGACCCGTATTCCGGTGGCAAGAACCAACGTGTTCTGAAGCGACAGGTAAAGGGGTCGTTTATCCTCCAACAACTATTCGACGAGGGTAAGAGACTCTCCGACGAGAAGCTCGCCGCCTTCGATAAGCTGGCGCCGAACCGAATGCACGAGATGCGAGATGAAGATCTGCTACGGGTATGGGACAGGATGTTGCAGGATTGCAACCACCCCTTCTTCGGCCCAGGGCAGCGCCAGTTTTCCGAGCGCATCCAAAAGTTCGTCAAGGATCACCACTTGCGGTGGCGGGACGTCTGCAGCACATCCCCGACGAAGGCGTCACCCTCTAAGGAGAAGAGCAGCGCCGCGCGCAACAAGGCGTTCCAGCAGGTCGCGCGCCAATTTGGCCGCTCGCCGTTCGACGACGACTGTCACCTCAGCTGGCTCGGGGAGCAGATCGAACTCCTCAAAGCGTCATGTGCGTACACGATCAGCGAGAAGTTCGCGTTCTGTGTCGCGTTCCGCACGCTCTGCGAGATCAAGGCCGCCGCGTCTGTGTCGGGCAGCATCGCGTGCACACGCGAGTTCGGTCAGAGTCTCAGTATCCCAAGATCTCTCGTGAAACTCCTGCGTCAGACATCTTCAGCTCAAATGTAAATCGCTTTCTTTTTCTACCATTTCGCCCCATCTATGTCAATTTGTTTTTGTAGGATAGGCTATCGTGCTCGTTGTGATCTTTATCTCACTGCTGAATGTTTCACACGTACCTGCTGCTCGCTGTACTATACATCCATACTTCTGCTCGTGCTCGTGTTCACGCTTGCTTATCTACTCATTGTACTACCATTGCGCAGTTACACTCAGAAATTTATCGCGAACTCAGTCAAACAATCGGATCCCACGCGTCGATCACCCGCAATCTGATGGTATTCTATCATACAACATCGCTCAATTCCTACATGACGTCCACTCCTCAATACTCCTCCGTAATATGTGAATAGGCGGAATAGTTAAATAACGCGGCAGCTTCCCCAGTACGGGGAGTTAAATGCTCCCGCATAAGGATCATGAGTCCAATGACGATGTGATCGAACCAGCGATGTGCAGTTGGTTGAAGGATGAGCTTGCGAGGGAACGTGGGTGTGAAAGTTGCCAGGTGCGTGAGACCGTGGTGTGCCTGCACAACGTCAGAGCTTGTTATCGACGCCAAGCGCGGTGATACCTACCTGCCAGACGGATTCGCCGAGCCTCCATTTGATCGCGTTGCACTCATCTATGTAGTATAGGCGAGAGCTAGTATGGGATAGTGTAAGACAAAGTCTAGACAGAAAGAAGATAAATCAGAGGATATTACCTGCTGAAGGTACTCTTACGGTACAAGACGTCCTTAACGGGTCGAGTATAATTGACTGTGGTTACTGTAGCTTGGTCGGTGGTGATTCCTAGCCTGCAGAATGCGCCTTTAGGATACAAAAATCCAGAAAGTGACAATGTTTGCCTACTCCAGGCGTGCGACGAACGGGCCGTCTTCTCCATTTCGCTTGATCGTGGTGACAGAAGAGCTGGGCATCCACACGTTGAGACCGATACTAACGTGATATTTGCCAGTGCCAGGTATGTCCTCGTCCGAGCAGGTGATCGTCATCGCAAACGGCGACACCTGCAGGAACTGGTACGCGACCGGCTTCGTCGGATACGTCGCGCTGAAGTACGTCGGGAGCCCGCTCTCGTCGACTTCAAGCACAGGTGCCGCCGCCTCTTCGCTCGCCGCGCTGAGGGGCGACGTCGCGCGCGTGTAGCTCGTGCGCCGCGACGTCGCAGAGGAGCGCGAGGTGGCTACCGAGCCGAAGGGTCCGTGCGAGGTCATTCCATCGGATGCAGAACTCGTCGGGCCATACGGAAGCTTGTAAAGAGCTCGCGTCAGCCTTGCCGGCAGACACCGAAATTATGGGGAGATGAACTAACCGATGCTCTCTTCGGATTCGATGGGTACTTCCTGGAGAAGACCGGTAACGAAAAGCGTCGGCCTTTCGTGTCCGGGACGATGTCCACGGCGACGGGCGCAGCGGGGGCTTTGCCCTTCCTGGAGCTCGAGAGGAACATGGTTTCGTGAGGAGGGGAGAATTCGCGCTGCTCACGCAGGGCACATGTATGCTCTGCGCCCCGATGTTGCCAGAGAGACGAAGACGTGGGGCCGGACACGCGCAGCGCGGGTCGTGGGCAGAAGCAGCAGCGCAGGCTGCCAGAGAGATACACGGGAATTTCAAAGCTCGGGCGCCGTCACGGGACTGCACAAACATATTGCGCAAGACCGAAGAGCGTTGACAGTGATGCCAGGGAGCTGTCTGGGCAGCCTATCTTTATCCGCTGTGTGATATGCATCTTGGGACAGAGCGAAGCTAAGCCGTTTCAGCGCGATAAGAGCGTTCAGACTCGATTGTGGACGCGAATGAGAACATATGCGACATAGGAGACGCGAGAGGTACTACATTATCTGCTTCGAGTCAGTGGTGCTTTCGAGCAGGTAAATATACAGAACAAAGTTTCAGCATGCCTGATCGTGGCTGTTGGGATTTACAGATTGCGGTCGAAGAAGTGTTGGGGAAGTTGTTTCGGGAGCAAACGAGACTCACCGCCACCATCAGCTGGTGGCAGAAACGCTCAGAAGCGCTGGTCGGGAACAAGCGCGGCTGCCACGTGGTCAGTATATAGGGGGCAGGCGAGCGCGATCAGGTTTTCTTTCAACGCACCTGAAGTCAAATTGCAAGCCTTGCCTCGACTCTCCTCGGCAGGCTTGCGCCATAAAACGGGCGGAGATAAACCGGATATCTTAGTGCTCGACTTTTGTCGCGCTCGTCCAGCCTCTGCGCTGGACAAGCAGAGCCGGTGGTTCGTACAAATTTGCTCGTCGTATGTCTGTAGCTACGGTTGGTCAATGGAGCATTTTGATTGGTCTGCATTCTTTGTGGGGTGATGTCATTCACTCTGCGCGTTGTGAGTTGCAACGTCTTGAAACCCAACTACTGGCGTGTGTATGAGGTATTTCAATGATTCTTGAATTTCAATCCTGGCAGCCTGGGTGCGAGGAGAGCCATGTTTATCGGCGTATGGGCAGGGCTATATCACCTTCGGCAGCCTCATGCAACTTCAAGGATGCGGCGTCCGCTGGAGAGTAAGAATAGCAACAGCGTCGTGTACAAACGGAACAGCGGGCGTGCTCGTTCTAACCGGAATTCGAGAATCAAACGTCCGAACGCTGCGGGACAGCGCAGCACGGTTCTAAGCACGGCTCGAATCCGAGCGGCGTACATTGGTCCATGCGATTATTCACGGGCAGTATTACAGCGTCAAATGCAGAACTGTCCGTGCAATGGCCGTATGATAAGAGCCTTGTTCCACTTTTTGGCTGGGGATTAGCCTTGCGGTATGCGAAACGGAAGGAATCCTCACTCTACAATGCCTGCAGACTTTGCGAATCTACTCGTGGTAAAGCTCCTCCCTGATGTTGATGCCTGAGGGGGTGCGAGTGAGAAAAAGAGAACGTGCTGCACATCTGACAGTGCACTGACCAAGCTCCTCCCGGATGGGCTTCAGTTCGTCGAGGTACTGCTGGTACTGCTGCTTGTTCTCGACCTTCTCCTTGATACCCTCGAAGATCCGCACAGCGGTCGCGTAGTCGTTCACGCGGCGGGCGGCGCGCACAGCGGCCTCGATAACGGAGGGTGCGGGGACTAGGTCGTGGGCAAAGCAGTTGTTAAGGCCGCGCTGGACCTCGAAGAGGTCCTGGGCCTTGCCAAAGAAGTCGACGTAGCGTTCGCTGAAGGACTCGAAAGTCTCCTGGTGCGCGTGCCCGGAGGCGGCGCGGGTCAAGGTGGGGGCGACACGGGTCGCGACGGGGCGGGCGCGAAGGAGAGTAGAGACGAGCTGGGCACGCATTTTGGTAGGAAGTGGGCGGGTCGTCTGTCGCTGGGAAGGACAGGAGATGGGTGGATGGCGGAGAAAAGGCAGACAGCGCGCTCGCCGCGACTGGCCTGGATCGCACCAGCCGGTTCACTCCGACGCTCGTCGCGCGCCCGCTGACCCTGCCTGCGCACTCTGGACCCTCTGCAACGTCCTAACCGACGTGCTCATCGTGTTTAATATATTTTTCATCGTCGCTGACGACGCCGACGCTCGCAAAGGGCGGGGAGCGGGGACGGCGCTCAGTCGGTGTGGTCGTGTTTGTCGGTCGTTGTCCGCATATGAACAGCCGCACTCCGCGGCTCAATTTCTCACCCATCTCTTCCTCCTCCACATCCCCCGCGCTCACCGCAACTCGCTCAGCAATGGATGACGGTACGTCTTCAGCATCAGCCCCGGCGACGACGAGGACAACGAGGAATATCTCTCTCTCTGTACTGCCGGCACCTCAGCCCGCCCTGTACGACGTGTAGCGTTCAGCGTTCGCCCTTCCTCCTGCCATGGCAGCCTTCAGCCCACAGTTGACGCCAGCGCGACCGTCACCCTTTTCTTACCCCAATATTCTCGGTCGTCTGTTGGCTGAAGGCCTGACGGGTCGACCACCTTTCTGTCCGACTACCTTGGCCGCGCCTACCACCGTCTGCAGCCCCGCCGCGCGCGCGGCCCACTGCTCGCGCGGATACGTCGCGTTTCTTGCGCCCGCGCACCGCCGCTCGCTCGCTCGCTTCGCTCCTCTCCTCTCGTCCGCACCCCGACATTACCGCCTGACGTTTTCCTGTCCCATGCTCATCCTTCACCAGCCTGGCAGTCGCAGGACATGGCACCGGCCAGCAACGGTGGTGGCATCAGCATCCCCACGCACGACGCGGGCATGAGCAGCGGCAACGGCGCCAACGGTGGAGATGACCAGGGCTGGAACAACGGCAGCCGTTCCCCTCCCCCCCGCGGCAACGGCGACGCCCCGCGCCGCTCCAGCCGCAGCCGCAGCCCGATTCGGCGGGACGAAGACAGAGGGTGAGTGCGTTCGTGTTGTGGTATGTGAGGTGGTTGATTGACGCGGCACAGCCGCTCGGCCAATGGCGGCGGTGGTGGTGGTGGCGGCGGTGGTGGTCTGAACCCAGGAAACAACCTCCACGTTTCGGGCCTCAGTCACCGCGTGGACACGCGCGACCTGGAGGCGGCATTTGCGAAAATTGGCCGAGTACGTGTCTATCACTGTCGCGAGGAAGCCGGGACCTGATTGCTCTTGTAGGTTCAAAAGGCTCAAGTTATGTACGACCCCCACACCCGCGAGTCGCGCGGTTTCGGGTTTGTGACTATGGAGTCCGCTGAGGAAGCAGATGCTGCTATTACTGCATTGAATGCTACTGAGCTGATGGGCAAGACTATGACAGTTGAGAAGGTTCGCGAGTGTCCGTTCTTTTCGTACGACGTTTCTCTAACAACCGCTCTGCAGGCCCGTCGAGGCCGTGCCCGCACGCCTACCCCTGGCCGCTACTACGGTCCCCCGAAGCGCAACGAATGTACGTTCTACTGTGATGTTATGCGCATATTGTTGATGATTGAGTTTGAAGTGGGCTCAGTCGAGCGCCCTTACGATCCTCGCCCGTACGACAGCCGGTACTACCGTGGGGGATACGAAGACCGCCGCCCCCCTCGCCGCCACGAAGACGACTATCGTGGCCCACGCGACCACGATCGAGGAGGCTATGGCCGCGACTATGACCGAGGTTATGACCGCGGCTACGACCGCCGCGGGGGCGGTGGCGGTGGAGGCGGTGGAGGCAGCTACGACGACAGGCGGTACTGAAGCTCTCATGTTGTGTAGCGGACGCCTCGGCGCTCCCAAAATGTGCCTGTTTTATAGCTAACGGGTATGCCCCTACTATCAGTTCTTGGTCGGCTCGTGTATGTATTTAGCTCGTTCGACGAGCTATTGTCGGGTCTGGGTGTGTTATACTACGTCTTTGCAGTTAAGAGCAATATACAATGTTCTGGAAACAGTGCATAAAGGACGTGATTCGATAGCAATCACTTCGACGATCTGGGGGAATTAGCTCTTGCACTTCCGATTCCCATCTCCGTCACATAGTTCTCTCTCCCTAACCGTCTCATCTCTTCCATTACCTCCCCGACTTTCTCGAGCTCCACCCATGGTCTGTCCCGAGGTTCATCTGACGGTGCCTGTTTGCTGTCCCCAGGAGCAGGCTCGACGAACCTGACCCGTAGCGCGAGCCACTGCATTGCCTTGACGTTCGCAACGAACTCCTCGACTTGCTCTTGCGCGCCCTCGCAGTAGATCACGCCGGGATGCCCGACCTTGGCAAAGCCCGTGAGCGAGAGCGAGGCGGACCACTGTTGGAGGGAGCGCCGCTTGTTCGGCGAGATCAAGTGGTGGGACGTGAGCAGCGCATGGTACCGTTCGGAGCGGGGTTGTTGTGGAAGCTTGGGCTCTGTGCTGCGAGGTGAACAGGAACCCGAGGCTGCATTGTCGTATGCGGCGTGCAACTGGGGAAGGAGGTGTGCTGAGATCAACTCGTATACGATGTATCTGCAATATGGGTTTTCCGTGAGTGGATTTCTATGAGTGCGAGTGAATAGGGGAACGTACTCACTATTCTGAAGCTCATCTATTGTCTCATTCACGAGAACTTGCCACCGCTCTTGCTCGCTGCGGCTGATGCTGTCACCTCTGACAGAAACGAGCGGTCTTGTGACATCAGGTGTACCGTCATCAAGCTCCCCCCCGTAGGAAGGTGGCAGCTCTATCTGAAATCGTACAGGCGCATGGTCGATCTTAAGCTCGAAACGAGGTGCAGAAAGCGGTGCGGCAGGTAGGACGTTCGCGTCTCTCGAGTACGCATCTAGTGTCGTTTCCCACCACGCTGCATCGTCAGTGTTGGGTACAAATGTAATATCTTCGCCAGGCAGTAGAGAGTATTTGAGAAGATGCAGCTCCTCGAGCTGGCGGAGGAGCGTCGTGGTGGACGACATGGTATGCGTCGGACTGTGATGATCTCATCCCACGTGCGCCATTTTGATAGACACGCGGAAATATCGAACGTGAGCATACCTGTTGGGATTCGTATGTAAGGCTTACTCTCATCCTCAAATGAAGAGGGCGTGGTGAATACACAAGCGGAGTAAGCAGCAACTGTGTCTAAAAACTCTCTTTTGATTGACCAACGATTGCTATTTAGGCCCAAGGCATAAACACCAGGCTTCGAGATGTTCGGCGGAGTTGGCAGCAGCTGACCACCCTCATTCTCTTCGTGCTCTTCTCTCTATGTTCGGCACCGCATTGACCTGAATTGATACCGCCTAAAGACCATTACAAATATCTCACGACTTATGATCTCGTTTAGCCGATGCACGTCCTCCATGCAGCTACATAGTATCAATACATCGTCACCGTGACGACTTTAGACAAACTCAACCAGGTCATGTCGTACCTTTGGAGCGTCCGTTGCGGACAGCTGCTGCATGGGCCTTCTGACAATCAAACGAGGTTCTCTTTGACTTGCGTATGTGGCTGATTCTTTCGCCCGGTCTGAAGCAGGTTGCCTTATCGTGCGATAACGTATGAGGTCTGAATGCGATCTGAATGGAGGATTCTCACCCCCAGATCATCCTTGACTTCCCAACCGCTTGAAACCGAGCCTATATATCACAGCATACTTGCCAATGTTCTAGTCTGTTGCTGATGTACCGCCTGCTATGGAGTAGTCCTAAGGTGAGTAGCTCTCCGTTCTTTGACGAAGCTTACTCTGGCCCTGATAGATTTTAATCGTACCCCTACCCCTTCGTACAGGTTGAGGTGAAGGCCACGTTGCTACCCCACACGGCATCTTCGTAATTGCAACAAAGAGCTTCTATTCAGCGTCTGAGCCCAAGCCTGGGTCCCGGGTCTTGGCATCCATTCCGTTCACCAGCTTCAACTTGGTCCCTCGATGTCAGCCACTCTTCTCAATGCTTCAGAGCGTATTAATCGAGATCCATGCTCGTCTTCTGCTCGCCAGCCACGGCTTGTGGAGCCAAGATGAGAGCCGCATTCCGAATGTGACGTATCGTGTCTCGAGACTTTTGCCTCGTGCCCACATCCTGCGATATTTTCAAACGGATTTGGCTGCAAGAGAGGTATAGAGTTGGGATGTGCCTGGCGCATGATCTCAATCAAGGCTATTTTGTGCCCTTTATCTCCGGAACAGATGGTCGAGATGACTGCAGAGGTAGCGCATGCCGCACCATGTTATGTAAAAGGGCAATCCCGCCAGACGCTTCTTTCGAACTTTCAAGCAAGATCGGTGAGTTGTTCATTTGACGCTGAGCCAATTTCCTGTGATTTTGCGGAGATCGTTTCCCGATCTTCGGAATAAGCGTTGCAGATGCCGACAGGACTGCGTCAATTCTAAGGTCCCTATCACCGATGTTTTCTCCGCGAACGTGTCCTGATGTCACCTCTATATGGTCCCTGGTAGTCCATGAGACCGCCTATAAATGGTCTGTTGTGACATGTAATACTTAACGGCGACTCCACTGTCTACATACCAAATCCGACCGGTCCTTTGTGTCGAAATCGTGCAGCGGTATCCAGCTTAACGGGTATCCCACCTAGCGCTGCGTTCAATCAATGATGCGGGAACTCATAATGGACGCTAGCAGCTAGCGGATTACGGATGCAGTGGAACTACAGACAGAGGGCGCTCCGAAGACTGCTAGCCTACACGACTTCGATGCTGTCCCGCTTGTACACTCGTCCCGTCTTCATCACAAATGTGATGTTCGCTTTGTCGACAGCATTCTCGAAATCCTTTTCGAAATCACCAGTTGTGGCCACTATGTCCGCTGCAAATCCCTTCCTGATAGCACCAAAGGGCATCTCGTTATCGCCCACGACGCGCCTGTCCTCCTGAAGCTCCTCCACTCTGGCCAGACGTGTCGCGGCAGTCCCCCCTTCCCATGCCATGCTCCGAATACACTCCCATCCGCCCAGGGTTCCCCAGCGCAGCACCTGTCGCCAGTCGGCGCCCAGCCGGACCATGAGCTTCATCTCGAGCGCATTGTCCCCGTGGGGGAAGACGCCCGTGTCGCCCCCGCACGCAATATTCTGGATCCCGCGCCGCAAGGCTTCTTGGAAGGTCTTTGACGCGTGCGCCCAGGCTGCAGGGTCGCCCTGTGTGTGGTATACAGCAAGAGTGGGCACCCAGATCGGCCTCGAGTTTCCCGGCGCTGTGTCTTGTACCTGAAAGTCCAGCCAGCGATCGAATGATATGTTGTATCCGTGCTCGAGCGAATTCGGCGATACGCTGACATCGGTGTAGGGCCAATGTTGTGAGTGGGCGGCGACTTTGACTCCAAGAGCATGTGCGGTGGCTATGATTGCTTCGGTTTCGTGTTTGTCGAAAGTTCTGTGTGATGCTGCGGCCACAGTCGGGGAAACGGAAGTCATGCGCGAACGGTAACGATAGTCTGGAGGCGCTCGTAAGTCCGTAGACAACAATGAGGAAGATAGAACAATTCTTACCGGCATACATCTGAGTAGATTTGAAATGTTGAGTGACACCTTCTGTGAAGAGGAATCGTACTGAGAAGCATCACACACCTTTATCCAGTCTGCTCCGGCCCCGATCTGCCGACGAACCGCCTTCACGCATTCGACCACTCCATCAGCGACCTCGGCTCCGGTGATGCCATCCACACCCTCCTGATTAGGGTGAATTCCGCCCTTGGGGCCTGCCTCACGGGAGTCAATCGGACTGAAACATCTAGGCACCCTTACTCTACAATGACGTACCATAGCTTCCCGTGGTGACGATTGCGCGGTTCGCACAGAAGTATCTCGGGCCTGGAATGAGAGCCTCTGGCCCAGACAAGCAGTTCCGCAACGCGATGTCTGCATCCGCAGCACCTTCCGTGCCCAAGTCACTAGCAGAAGGACCATCGTGGTTAGTCGAGATCTGGGTTCGACCGTGTCAGCACAGTGTGCAATAGAGTAGCTCACCGAACAGATGTATAGCCCGCCATCAGGGTGCGTCTGGCGTGAACAGTAGCGCGGACTGTGCGCTCGGCCAAATGTTCCTTTGTCAACTGATCGTTCCAGCTGACCTCGGAGTACGGGTGAAGAAAGACTGGGCATATGTCAGTGGAAATGAGACATCTTGACCTAACGATAACTCACAATGTACGTGCACGTCAACGAAACCCGGATGGACTGTTAGCGCTCGCAGGTCAATGACCTTTGGGTCGCCCGATGCCACTGCAGCATCTGCTTCCGTGTCCGAGAATGACTGGACATCGACGATCAAGCCCGAGTCCGGGGACACGGTTATCACCTTCTTCTCTTCGATGGCAAGGGTGTAGGGGTTGTACAGCTTCCCTGCAAATATGCGCATGGTGGCGTCGATAACTTGAGGAAGTTCCCAGCTCTGGAGTTGCATAACGGTCCGCTTCCAGGAATACTGCGGTTGTGATTCGAAGAAGAGCTGCACGCGCTTGTGTCAGGATAGAAGAGAGTTCTTTACAAGTGTGTCGAGTGGTATCCCTTGCGTTTTGATGTGCCTGTGCTCACGATTGCGTCGAGAACCCGCATACCTGACTCTGGGCAATGACCATATGCTGGCCAAGTTGCCCCACTCTGCCGTGCGTCGTGCGAACGCGCGACGCGATCGGATCCACGCGACGCGTCCCTCACGTGCTGGCGCTCATCAACATCCTCCAAAGCTTCAGATTTTTTGCGGCAGAATGGCCGTCGGGTCAATATATTCTATCATTGTCTATGGCGAGTGGAGTGGGTTGGTCTTAGCACGAGTACAGTGAATATACAGGAAGAAAGCGTATCGAAATGGATGGGGATTGCAGCCAGCATGAGGAAATCAGCGCGATGGGAGCTTGTACAGGAAGCGAGTGGTGTTGAATGAATACAGGACATACGAATGCAGAGTGGATGTGGTATCGTATATGGAGCATCACCTCATACCTATTGTTACGCAGTAACGACACGAGAACCTTGTACATGCGAAAGATATCTACGGCATGAAGCCGCTCTACTGCACCTTGGTCAACAAGAATGGCGCCTCATGGTCGATGACGCGCCAGTTCTCCGACCAGTAGCGCATTGATCCTACAAAGTTCTTGCCGCCGACGATGTAGCCGCGGAAGATCTTGAGGTGACGCGTCCCGATCGCAGTGGCTGGTGTACGCTGGCTCACAATGGCGATGAGGCCGTCCCAAGAGCGGACGCGTCCGTAGTACAGGAGATGATGCCACGCCTGTCCGTGACGGAGCAGAGTCTAAGCAGATATTCAATGAGTGTATCTCGAACAAGAGACTGTAGACATACCTCCCCAGTGACTATGATGTCCTGTATGCCACTGCAGATGGCTTCGATAGGGGAATCGGAATAAGAGGAGCCTGAGCTGCCTTGGAAGGACGACCACTCTTCATCATCACCTGGTCCTACGTCCGATCCAATAACGCTGTCGAGGATCTTATCGATGTCCGGGCCGTCCTGGAGTGTCTGGTTGATACCATCACGGATGCGCTCGAGGTCGTTGTCAGTGTTTGGATTATGAAGGGTCACCTCGCCCGAGCTTGGCGATGGAGACTGCGCCGCGAAGGCCATTAATGCGGCCCGCCTCTGTTGCATTTTCAACTCCTCCTGCTCACGGCGGTGGATGCATACTGTACACGTGTTCTCGTCGTGGGAGTTAGGGCGACCTTCCGCATAAGTCTCGTAGACCGAGTCTAATCCGGACTGGTGGTTGTGAATACGGATCGTGTCGTTCTCCTCGCGAACGTCGATCGTGGTAGGGAACCAGGCATTACAAATCCCGTCGTCAAATTCGTCCCTCACGTTGGCTCCAGGCACGACGGGGATCGCCGGGTTGATGGAGTGATGCTCCCGAAGGTTCATGTAGACAGGCCAGTCACGTATCATCGGGGCTTGTGCCGCGCAACTTTCCGGGAAGCTCGGAGACGACAAGAAGGCGCGTAGAATGTCCACATTTGCTTCCTGTAATGTTTCATAAGACACGTGTAGAGAAGCGAATGGAAGCACGCACGCAGAGACGGCCTTTCCAAAGGCCGCTAAGCGTACCCGGCGTATACACGTGGCCCTTATGAGGGTTCAGAACAGTCGGGTCGATACAGGCGGTCATTCGCGTCCAGTCGTGGTCCCAGAACGCGCTAATCGCCTTCAGTCCCTTCCGCAGGACGCCGTCATCCTCCAACTCGCTGTCTTCGGTACTGAGTTTCGTATGCCAATCCCAGTCCCCTCGATTGTAGAGTTGGACCATAGGGGACGCGTTGAGTTCGGCAATGTCAGCTTTGGTCGGATGGACATTGACCAGCCCACGGGCGATAGCCTCATCTCTATCAGCTGGCCAAGCCTCCTCACTGCCCCAGAGAGCGCGTGAGCACAGTATCATGAAGACGATTCGAGCGCCGAGGGCGAGAAGGGGCGCGGAGATGGGGAGTCGCAAGCCGTAGTGGTCAACGTGCTCGCGGACGGCATCTGGAGACCTGTATTGAGGCCACCAGCCGTGAGGGATGGCGTCCGCAGTGGGGGAGTCCGAGGCAAAAATACGAGAGATGGGAAAATCGAAATGATTGTCCGGGCAGTGGAACGTCGGATAGCGGATGTTGCAGAGGATATATGGAAGGATGAGGCGCTTGACCTCTGAACTTTGCTCCGATGTCATAGCGGAGAGTCGAGCTGCACTTGGATCAGTGATATAGAACGAGGGAGATGACAGCATGGAACGCACCTCTATCGATACTCATCCCATAAATCCACACAGCCAAAGCATTCGCCGTACTCTCGGCGGGCCAGCCATTGTATTGATCCCTATTCTCCCAAAGCCGCACGTGTATGAAGCGGTCGACGTATTCGTCGAGCTTGCCGAAGTCGAACAGTTGTGCAGCATTCTTGCCGTCATTCTCGAGAAGCATGAAGAATGCGGTCCAAAGATCTCCCTCCACTGCTTCCGAGTATATGTCGCCGGCGCGAATATGCTTGAGCGCGAGACATTGCTTGCGCAGCTGAGAAGTAAGGTTGGGGGTGTAGACGGCGTGTCCACCAATCCGCCGGTTTGCAGCACGGTAGTCGAACATTTGCGTAAAAATGCGAGCACACAAGTCGAAATTAACATTGGGATCTAGTGTCGAGTGGACCATCCTGCATGTACACAAGAGAGACGCGAGACAGGTCGGAGGACCGAGCGGCTCGAGAGAGGTGGCCTCGAGAACAACGCGCTCGAGGACCGAGACCGGCAAGGTGCAGAATTTAGAGGACTGGTTGAGCATAAGGAAAGCGGCGGGAAGACGAGGGGAGGTTTGTGGAATAACATTGTCGGTTGAGCAGTCGTTTTGAATCAAAGGGAGAAGAGCGACAGCGCTGAGTTTGCTGCGAGCGGAGAACGAGATGGCGGAGTGCAGCTAAGGGGATGTGATCTGTGACAAGTACGGTACCGTGATGGAGTGACAGCCCTCGCGAACTTTTGCAATTGAATTGGATTGATCGGCGACTTGGCCGGAAAAGGGAGGCAGATTGAGTCGCTCATTCTATCGCTCATGTGCCCAGCTGTACCCCTTCATATCCAGACTAGGTCTTCCCGATTGGCTATCCTATCATCCTATTGCGCACGCGAGCTGGGCTATTGTAGGTCATGTCAGTGCACACTCGCGGGAAGACACGCCTCGAATGGCTGCAGCTGACCCTGTCTCTACTTTGAAGTCCGCGCGAGGATTTCCACCTCTTTTACGTAGCAATCCCGAAAAGGTTGATTTCTCTATCTTTCCGTCATCCGGGATCCTTGACGTGCCTGTACAGAATATACAATGCAATTCTGACATGCAAGACGCCGGATTTTCCTTGGTCTTGCCACTCCGGCCTCCGCCACTCCCCTTGCAGCCCGCGAACGTGCTCTCCACTTCTCTGGCACTGTGCGCGTTATCGCATCAGTGACTCGGCCTTCTTGAGTTCACCGACTTCCACGGATGTCACACTCTCTGGTCTTCGCTCGACATGCCATCTATGAACCTAGCCGTACCTGTTCTAGTATGCCGACTTGTTGGCCCCAGCACACGGACGCCTCCACGACTTTGGCTCATTCGAGCACTGCCGGCGTGTCTATTTGCATTACTGGTGTTTGTCCCTCCCATTGACGCTGCTCACATGCTACGCGTCGCGTTTGAGATTCAGCATCGTGCCGTTGACCTCGGATACATAGGCAATGATCTGTCTCTGATCTCGAGACCATGTCCCAGTCTCGGATCGATCTCCGCGTTTTTGTGTACGTACTTGTACGCCATGTCCCAACAATTTGCATTTCCATTCTGATCAATGTCGTTACAGGGCATATATTTCCGACCTCCGCCATGGTCGCGCCTTGCCGCTGTGTGCATGCGTTCCGTAACCCGGCACTGCAGTCTGCATGTGGCAAAGACGCCTTCCGAACCGTAAGCTTCAAGAATTTCTAAAGACTAGCCCATCTCAGTTCACAGCGTAGAAACCCCTGTATGGCATGCGCGGCCAGGCTGATTTCACAGCTCTCGTTTTGTCCTAATTCCGAGGCGCCCCCGACTCCCGGTCGGTCGTCGTGTGCGTTTCCAATGATCATGAGTCCACCGGCAGCAATTTGACTACGCTTGCTCCATGTCATGCAGGACTGCCGGCATCGCACCTTTGACTATACCCTCCAACTATACCCTTACGAATTCCCTGTCCATGTACAGCCCTGTAATTCGATTGCGGGCACCAATCAGGTAGCGTCGCCAGGGTCTTGAGGTCCGTGACTACGCTAACCTGGCAGGTCCATTATACTTCTTGGCCAGATCTGGGTGGCAAGATCGTGCAGTCTCTTATCGACGACGGGCGGACAACGTGGTCGTCGATCTCGCGGCTTTGTACGTCCCATCTCGTCCCTGATCTCAAGGCGGATTGTTCCTTCGGACCGCCTGCTGCCGCTTGACGCCTCCTCACCGAGTCTCCGGAGTCCGGAGGCCATATGACGAGTCTGTGCCGGCGCGGCGATACGGCACGGCGAGACCTCCGTCTCTGCCGGCCGGCCGACGAGTCCAACAAACGCCTGCACATCTGGCGCCTGTTCGCCAGACCGGGCGTCTGCAGCGCAGTGGTCCCTCGTTCTGCAATGTTCTACACCTATTCCACAGGGTGGAGCATTGCATGGTCCATTGGTTCGCTTAGGGCCGATGATATACTTGGGACCGCAGATCTCTGTGGACGATGAGCACCATCCGGGTGAATTTGTCGTACCCCAAACGACACCACTGCCGCGGGAGGGCTTCCGAAGTGCTAGCGTACTAGGGCACTATGTTCAGCGACCCCGCAGCGGGGCTGGTGCCAGGCCCACCTCGACCCAAATTGTGTAGCACCACTACGCGGTCTCCACAACGCGCACAATCATGGCGCGCGCGATCCGCGCATTATGGGGGACAGCGGAACAGGGTGCCTACATGTCGCTCACAGCGCTGAATACCGACGCTCTCGTATGCCCTGGTGCTCTCTCTTCACCTGAACGAGTTATTTCCTCGGCGTTTGGGCTCCTCTCCGCTGTGGGGCTCATAGAACACCGCCGACTTTAGATCCCTCCGCGTCGGCTCTCACATTGACGTGTGCAAGTGGCAAGCGGGAGCGCGGACACTCCAAACCGGTGTTCTAGCTCTTGTTCATATGGTAGGTATAGTCCATGAGTGTGGTATTCCTGGAGCAAGTATTGAATGAGTGGTAATAAGCAGTGTGCCGACGAAGTATTTCAACGCTCGCCTCTTTGCGCATCCGATATTGACCTGTCTTGCGTCCTGGGCGATGCCTCCTCCCATCACAGCATTTAGATTCCCTGCCGCAAGGGTCGCACGATTAATCGTGCTGGTCTGATGGCATACCGCGGGTTTCTTGACTCAAGGTGAATTTCCTCTCGGTTGAGTCACATGGTATTGAGCTCTGAAGCAGGGCAATCACGACACTCAGAGCCCAAATCGACATAGCAGACTTGCCTATCGCGTGCACTACCTTACGCACGTTGCTACGCCTGAGTCGATCGACTACACTCTTGCTGGCTGAATCAATTGACTGCGGTAGCTGTTGTTCGGTCCGAGGTCAATGTCTTCGAGCATACTGATATGGCCTGGGAGGTACGAGAGCGTGCAACAGCCATGCGCTGGGCGATGGTCCATGTGGAAAGGCCGTGCACTCTTGTTGCTGTGCGCCAGGCCGCAGCATAGCGTGATACGGTAGCCGGTCAAGATTATATAAACTTCGGTGCTTATATGATTTTGGACGGCGACTAGGACCTCCACCAATGGGCATCATATGATTGCCCGGTTTCACCCTGGTCCCATGCCTGCATTAGATCGAAATAAGACGACGCCTCCGCTTGGAGAACCTCGCACTTTTACGTCTTGTTCATCCCCTTGCCCCTAGCTGGTGGTCTGATATACTCCATTTTGAGTATGTCGTCGCTGAGCTGTACGAACTAGAAGCATGCTGATCGTGCGAATAGCCCAGGTGCAGGACTTCTCTCCCGAACCCCCCGGCATGTATTCGACCCGAGGCGCTCTCCTTTGAATCTGTGGTCTTTGGTCTATGCCCGCAATGGCTCGTGTGTACCGCCAGCGTGGAGTTCTTCTCAGAAGACTAGCGGGGAGTAGAGAGTGAGGCCCGGAATGCAGTCATCTGTTCGACGCCGAAATTTGTGCTGCTGTCAGCGACAGCGCTCTGTTTCGCACATCTTCCTGGCAAGTTCCGCGTGCGAAACCTGCCGCAGAACAGCCTTTGCCCCATACCCGCTCTTATTCCGGGCCACTCAGAGGGCTCCTGGTGCCGGGTTCTTCCCCGACGCTCCTCCGTGAGGCGTTGAAAATCCGATTAATGGAGTACATACAGTGGGGAGCAGCCAGGCAAGTTGTACGTGGATGATCAATTCTCTTTGTATTCGTCCTTCACTTCACGCGTACCTTCGACTAACGTTTCTTTGCCGCACAGAGGACGTGCGGCTGGAAGTTTTCGCGAAGTCTGCTGCGTTCAGAGCGTGTCGCCTAGCATACGACCTCGCAGCATCGATGGATAGGGTGTCGTAAAGCCGTCCCATGAGTAAGCTCTTGTCGGACGCGAACATTGATGAGCTGAACTGATCCTGTCAGACTAGGCACAATCCCACAAGATGCCCAGACCAAATTCCCTCCCTCTTTCTCACAGGACCAGCCTGTCACGATATCTCTCTCTCGAACGATCGTCTATCACGGCCCGGGTTGGCTTCCAATAATTCGGACGTCAAAAGAAATGTGCTTCTTGCCAGCAAGGTTCGTCTCCACGTGACATCCACTGTAAGGTTTTGCTAATTTAAAGCATCCGTACTGAGGCCCGGATGCGTGCCCCGTGCCAGGTCTCGGCTCAAATAATATGTAGTATATCTATGACATGATGCATCTTCAATGAGCAGCATCAAACATGACGTACTACTCACACTTTCATGAGTTCTGGAGCTGGAATTGCCGCTAGGATCGATGCATTTCGCCGGAGCACATTATTTGCGCATCCTTCATTTCGAGGTGATATAAATAGAGCCCTGATACAAATGACTAATTGGCGGACTCCATATGGTTCACACCAAGTGTAGCATGAACCGGTCACCGTCGTAATGGCCCTAAATCAGACCTTATGATAAGAAAACGTTGCATGCATGTGTGTCAATTCCGGTCATTTCTACGCTGCTCCGCGTTCTATAGCCGTGTTCTAGATCACCGCGAGACCTCGATATCTTTGAATCGTTCGATATTAGCGCAGGCTGAGCTTGTGCTACGCCGTGAGGAACACTCAATATCAATTTTACAGCCAGGCCAAAGCATGGTGTACCCTGCGCTGTGTTGTCGGAATTTAATCCTAGGATTATTCTTCTGCTGTCGGATGTGAGTGGTAGCGCCCGTTGTAGATTTTCCAGCATAAGTGACTCTCATGTGACATCGCCCTAATCCCTGTCCAGCTGTGCTCTGTGCCCATCAACAATACTTGGTACCGAATCATTCGTCCATGTCATAAGCGCCCAGACTTGCAAGCTACTGGTAGCGCGCAACATGTCATTCGCTATGCTGGCGAGACAGAATCATGTGCTCGTAGGCGTTAAGCCGAAGAAAATCGCGTTGATGTCTTGGCCTCCGCGAGGGTGTCGCAACCGCATGCCGTCCACCCCTGGAAGCCGCATTCACGTTAGAGGATCCTGCGCAATACCTGTGAAGTGCGCTTATGTTTGACGTAAGTTTCTAATTAAACTTTCCATCTTCGCTCCACAGACCTTGGTTCTCCCAGGGCATCCGAGAGTCTATGGAGACTCTGTCCCGGATTGTACATATGAGCATACGCATTTGGTTCGAATACGGTCTCGGATGGCTGGTATACTCATAGGTTGCTCGACGCGTCAAGAAGCCGCTGAATTGAAGCACTGACGTGATCATGTCCCTCGTCCACCTGCATCAAGACTATATAGACTTATCTGGATCTCAACGCCCAGTAACCTGGATATCGAGTCTAATTTGAATCGAATATCGGCCGACGTTGGGCGGTAAAAGCCCCAGAAATGCGTGATATGCTGAGTTCGCTCGCCAGTGCCACTTCATCGTCGCCAAGGGCACATCGAATATAGACATCCAGACGCACTTATACTAACGCCTGATGGCTCAAGCTCTAGGGAAGCGCCCCGTAGTGGTGAGCTGTGTACCTGTAGAATAAAGTACCTAACAGATGATAGTAATCTTCGGTGTGGAGTAAGCCGGCGTCATTACTCATGCCGAGCATCCCTCACCCGCACCACAACCGCGCATAATTTTCTAAGATAAGAAAATTACACAGCCACATACTACGTATAGTAGAGCACACACAGTGTGAGTTTTATACTACCTACAGTTGCGCACTGTTGAGTCCGATTCCTATCCTGTGGTCCTCAGCCACTGGCGAGTCGGCGCTTCGTCGAAGGGGCTTACTGTATGCTGAGATGGACGTCTCCGTCCTGTAGTGACTGAGATCTTGTATCTCCGCTATGTGCAGGGCAGCCAAGCATCGCCTGTTCAGTTCAGCTCCTAGGATTGGCTCACCTGCAACAACACCTACGTCAAGCAATCACACTCGCGTCAGCTCTGTGTCGACAGCAAAGCTATGTACGCAAAGTTTGTGACTTGTCGCCCACCTGTTGAGCTCCTGACAATCTCTTCTTGAATGTCTTATCAACTTTCGAACGCAAAGAATGGAAGGATGAGAACCTAGCATGGTGGAAGAGGCGTGTGAACCGAGTACGACAGCTTGGAAGCTGATGCGACCAGGAACGGAATGGTGTTCGGGGCACGCCTCACAACAGAACAGTCTCTGATCGAACGTGTCAGACTGTACCTTTGTGAACCCTCTGCCTAGGGGGACAAAATTTGGAGCCGAACTTTGACGACAGTCAGTACGTATGGGTGTGAACCCAAGGTACGAATGGTGACAGGGCTCGCATCTGAAGTGCCTTACGTTTTTCAAGTTAGGTCCTTCGTGCGTATATCGCTCTGGCATAGGTAGCAATGCACTCGATTATGGTATTACCAATATTATCAAGAGCTGGCAGTACAAGGTGATATTACAACAACGGAAGCACCCTAAGGCTACAGTGGCGAGTAGAGATACATGTGCGAGATATTACTTGAAGAACTTCCGAGGAATCCTGAGCAAGAGTAAATTGGTAATCACGGAGTAAATCTGACATCAACACATCGACTTACTCTCCACATTTAGGATACTCGATGGTTAGCGGCACGCCGTTGCCGGTGTTGAGTCGATTAGACAGGATTTCCAGCGAGTACTGCTGCATGAAGCGGAATGCCTGGCCAACGTCTATTGCTGAGTGCGACTGCAGGATCTGCTGCTCGGCGAGATCGATAATGGCCTCCTCAGCCCAAGTCTGACAGTTCCATTGATCATCGCCCGGACGAATACGAGCTGGATCTTGTAGTATCGCGTCTGCTTTGACCACCGAACGAGGCTCGATCTTCCCCAGCAACAGACGGCCAACCATCCGCGGGGTGCGTGCGCACGTCGTTTCCCTTCGTTGATACTGCCAACTGCCGGTGTCCGTGTTGGTCGCATGAAACAACAAGCAGCGCTTTTGGAGATCGCGTGGGTCTTCATCTTTGGGACCCATGAAGATGGCCCAATGGAAGACTCCGGTGTTTTCGGTGAGCGGCATCTCATAACTGACGAGGTATACACGGTACTTGTCAGGAACACCCATGACGGGTCTGCGTTGTACGAGGTGAGTAACTCGATGCTCTGAGGATATGACCTGCACCCACATATGCCAACAATACCAAGGAAGAGTGTGGAAATCGTAGGGGACCTTGGTACGGCACCACTCAGCATGCGATCCATTATATATCGCCGGGAGTTTCGAGTACTCGATGGCCACTCGCTAGTCAATCCGCCGGCGATATTCTTCTGTCGCGCATGCAACAATCGGACATCGGGTTCGATGCGCAAAGACCGCCACTCAGAAACCTTCCATGGCCGTCGCGAAGGCACTTTCCCACTTTTTACGGTCCCGTGCCTCTCGCCAGAGCCCAAGCGCCGCTAATGCGAGTGCTTTGAGCATGAGTGGCCTTGAGCCTGCTAGCATCAAAGAGCCCGGCGACCCATTCCCGAGCGTGTTTAACAAGATACTCCGCTACCGAGCCGGTGAACAAGACCGCGAAGAGCTACGCGATAAGCGACTCGTGTCGGATATCTTGTGGTGTCGCTATTATTCTGTCCGTGCACCGCGGTGGCCTTCGCGGGGGGCGCAATGCTCAGAAGGCCTTTGCACTGAGTTGTAAAGGTCAGTTCAAGGGGGTGAATGACTCATCGGGACCGAATTTCTGAGTTTTCTCTACTTGGCGCGTGTCCACGCTGCCTGCAAGCGGTCAACGTGTTGTAGCTACCCTATAACAATACACGGCCCCTGCGTGATTTTCGGCGGTGGACTTGTAGATGGTCTCGAAAGAAGCCAAGATGTAGTCCTGTTCGTCCTAAGATATTGTAGTGGAGTGCTACATGGTTTGCGCTGACAGGTGAGGTCACTACCTCTAGACCAGCGCCTCGCGCTCCTGTGCATTTTGGCCTAGTACTACATACACCCGCCCGCACCTTGATTGCTTCATGTTTGCCCCGTAAAGGATACGTCCCGAGACATCACGACGACTCGAATACGATTGGAGACTTGCTCCCGACAGACGCTACCAGACGGGAACAGTGATGGTCGAGACCGCGACTGCACAGGCACCACAACCGTAATACACCGTTTGCCTCGTGAAAGCTACTGCTCCCAGGCGTCCTCTCCTTACCCACCCTTCCCTTCCTCTCACCCTCAAAAGCCACAAATTCTGTCCTATTCTGTCCTATAGTACATTTTCTACTGCATAATGCCCCGTGAAAACAGCTTCAGCGACTCAGACGGGCGGTCACTCACGCCAGATCTCGACGAGGCGATGGAGGCCGAGGCTGAAGCACGCGCAGCGCAGCCCGCTACCACTAGCAGCTCAACAGCTGCGCTCCGGGATGGTCGACCCTCACTGGACAAGATAATCGCGACGTCCTCTGCACCGGCCTCTCTCAATCGACCCTCGCAAGATGTGCGCACGACACAAACCCCCACGACCGCGCAGCGCGCGGTCTTCCCGACTCCCACCGAGCGGTTCCGTCACGCTGTGCGAAAAGTGATGGCGATGCGCCGCACGTCGTCGATGATGATGAAGCCGGGCATTGGGGCGGAGCCCGGTATCGACCCCCGCCGCGCATCTGCGTATGTGAACTATGGCTGGATCAAGCAGCAGTGTCTGATCGAGATTGTCGACTACTCGACTGTGCGGACGAGCTTTGGCCGCATGACGAACCAGGAGTTCGTGCGGTTCATCAATGACAAGACAGCGAGCCGGAGGGAGTCGTGGGCGAAAGTCAGGTGGATCAATATTGGTGGAATTAGTTGGGATGTCTTGAGCGCTGTCGCTCTCAAGTATGGTGCGTTGCACAACCATTGTGACGAGCTCCCTCAAATTGTCTGAAACATTGCACTAGACCTCCATCCACTAGCCCTGGAAGACGTTCTACATCGACGTGGGAATGCTCGCTCAAAAGTTGACTATTATCCCCAACACCTCTTCCTCCGAATCCTTAGGCACTGTCTATACACAGAGGACGATGCTGGCAGTCCGGACATCTCAGTATTTGAGCTCCCGCGCTCGGAGTCACCGAGTCCGATTGGGGACGACACGGACGATGAGCCTGAACACGAACCGAAGAGCCACGCAGCAGACGACGACGCAACCGTATTCGGCAGCGCAAGTGCGTCGCGTTTTGCGAGCAAGAGGGGCACCATGCGGCACAGGCACAGTGGCTTCAAGATGGATCCTGAGAGCCAACCCCCGCAGAGCGCGCGGTTTTCTGATTTCGGCGAAACTGATAATAAGGTTCGTGGGTGGCTTAACTCCTTGGTACTGGGCTGTCCTTGATGGCGTGATTACTTTACCTAGAAATACAAGAACGCCCGTGCGATCAAGTTCATCCGTGAGCTCAAGCGGGGCGACCGTGTGAATGTCAAGGTGCAGCCATTGTGCATTTTCCTGCTCAGAGATGGTACGTCGGCCGTTTATTGGAAATCACGGATCGCCATTGAACCTCGTGTGCACGTCCAGGGACGGTGATCTCCATCCACAAAGGTGATCGCCGAGTCTGCGTTCCCGGGAACTAGACTGACATACAGTGTAGACGCCAAACTCGGATTCACCGCCCCGATCACCGATCGGCTGCGCCAGCGCGATACCGGTCTGAGGACAACTGCGGACCCGTCACTTCTAGTGGAGAGTTTGCTTGACCTTGGTGAGTAGTTCATGAAGTCCGTACGCGGAGGGTACGAGCTGACACGCGGCATCAGTGGTCGACCAAGCTCTCGAAGTTGTCGAGGAGTATCAGAGCAAGATCTTGAAGCTCGAGCAAGCCGTTCTACTCAAACCAGATATGACCACTGTTCGAAGACGTATGTTATGCGTGCTTGCGTCTCGCCAGTTTCTCACAGAAAACTGTCCATTGTGTAGTTCACATCATCCAAGGGGACCTGATCCTGCACAAACGTACTCTGGAGCCAATCAAGACCGTCATATATGGCCTTCGACGGTATGATGTTGACCGCGCTGCTGCTCTCTCGGATGTTGTCGATCCGGCCATGAAGATTGAAGGTTTCATGAGTCACAAGGCCAAGATCTACCTGGTTTGTGTTGTCCCTGTAGATTGACCGTCCTCATTATGACGCTTCTTAGGCGGATGTGCACGATCACATGGAGTATATTCTCACCAGTTTAGATATGTTTGCCGGCATCAGTGACAACTTGATCAACTACACATTCAATGTACGTCGTTATGCTTTGAGTCCAGCTTCTGCAGCTCAAGTCCGCTGATCGGGATACTTTCGCAGATGGTATCATACGAGATGAACGAGGTCATGTATGTTATAAGCATTTAGCGGAAGGACCATTCCCTGACCTGATATATCACCCAGGCGACGTCTGACGATGGCGACTATCATCTTCTTGCCTTTGACGCTCCTCACCGGCTACTTCGTCAGTGTCTGCTAAGTGTCTTGAGATCACTTGACTAACAAGCCTGCAGGGTATGAACTTTGAGAACATGTGGTCTGTGAAACACGAGCACAGTGATGTCATGTATGCTCGTTGCCCCCTCTGAACATTAGGCAACCTACTGATAGTGCTCTGTTCAGATTCTGGATCATCGCGTTGCCAGTCATGAGTATTGTCATCCCCATCTTCATCTGGCCCGACCTCAAGCGAATGGGTCACTACCTTCGCAAAAGGTTCGTTCAGCGTAAGGTCGGAAAGGTGTGTTTTCTTGCTCTGCGACCATCTCTATAGCTCAGCCGCTATCACATAGGTATATAAACGCGCCTAGCGCGTTCCAAGGACCTGTATGCGAACCTCCGCTTGATCTTCCTCGTATAGATATGTGCATTGTCTACCTTGTCGGCGTCATTTGTTTTCTGCTTTCTCTGGGACCTGGTTTATTGTTTCGCGTTATTGCACTACTGCTGGGATATCAACACTCCTTTGCACATATGATAGTTTACCACATAGCATACTGTACTATACCATGCTGGACATTTGGACGCTTGTAGTTTTTGTCGCATACTCATCATAACACGCAGGAGCCGCGCGGGAAACACGGGTCATGTTGACATCTATATAGCCCGTGTCCCCGTGTGGGTACCTTGGCGCGCCTGCGTCTGGCTTTTCACACGGGAACATCTGATCAAGTGGGCGATTTGCGCGTTCATACATCACCTGGAAGTGTGTATCAACTTAATACATAGCTTTCCCCGCTCATCGCATATATATTGAGGGCGCAGAGCGCGACATGCTCGCTCCTGGGGGTGTGAAAGTGAAGAGCTGGTGCTGCGTATTGCTTGTTCGACGCGTCGGGTGCCGTAAGAAGCGCTATCGGAGCAAGAATATTCGACAGCTTCCCTGAGAAACCAACGATTCTGGGAGTGTGAGAACAAGATGGACGTTGTTCCTCCCCATCATCTTGCACGACGCAAGCCGCAAGAAAATCCGCAATAACGCTGACGGGGTTTGGAGGCCGCGTCCAAGGGCTCGAAATGTCGCGAGGGCGCTCGCCAGACCGTCGAGACCATCCGATATGCTGACTCAGCCGGCCGCCAAGCAAACCGCATTCTGCAGGCAGCCCAAGCCCGGCCTCGCAGCGAACGGCCCAACGACCCAGTGCACTCCCGTAGCCTCGATCACCTGTTCGGCCAGCGTCCCCACCATTCCTTATAATCCGACCACATTCCTTCACTTTTTCTCGGTTTGACTCTTACCCCGAGACCCCCTACTTAACACGTTATAACCCCCTCGAGTTGGCCGACAAGTGGTCTTACCCTGCTCGATGCTGCCTCTTGCGCTCTTTGCGACGCTCCTTCCGCTGCTGGGCGCCGTCCTCGCCCAGGACGGCTCGCTCTCGGGACCGACCAGCACTCCTGGTGGATCAGGATACTCTTGTGATCCAAATGCGTGCAAGCTCCCGCACTGCAACTGCGCCAGCGTGAATCCTCCTGGTGGTCTTGACCCGGTACGTCACAATTTTGTCCAGGAAACTAAAGACGTGGAGTATGTAGAAACCCACATATGCCTGACCATAATGTCGAGCGCCTGTTTCGCCTGCTAATTTTCTTCTGTGTGCTGGTGACTTGCCTCAGATTACTGACTTGTGCTGCTCATACAGAAAGACATCCCTCAGTTCCTGACATTCACCGCGGACGATGCTGTCCAGTCCTACACGCTTGATGCTGTCAACCAGTTCCTCGCACATCGCACTAATCCAAACGGCTGCTCGGTCAAGATGACCTACTATACCTCGATTAATTACACCAACTACACGTTGGTCACTGATTGGTTTGTGGCGGGCAACGAGATTGCGGATCATACGTGAGTCCTGCGGTGACACCGAACCCACACGGATTGATAACAATTCGACAGCATGACACACGTCGGGACGCCGCCCATAGACGAGATTGACGGAAATCTGATTGCTCTTAATGCTCTTGCCGGCATTCCTCTGTCCTCCATCATTGGCTTCCGTGCGCCTTTCCTCAACTACACAGCAGACACGCTTCGACTGCTTCACAATGCCTCGTTCACCTACGATTCGTCCTCGGCTGCTTCAATTCCAGTCACTGTTGACGGCTCCGACGCATACTGGCCGTACACTCTGGACTATGGTATGGCGAACGACTGTCTGGTCGCGCCCGGCGTGTGTGACGGCGAGCCGAAGCTCCCCGGCTTCTGGGAGATTCCGATGTACGCTCTTTTCGACGAGCGTGGACAGGAGGGCATTCACTTGATGGACCCTTGGCTGTAAGTGCAATCTGAGCGGTGTATGATACTTCGGTGTCTGACCCGGGTGCAGTGACACCGCAAATGGAGAGTCGGCTGTGAACGATACTGCCACCCTTGGGTATCTGAAGAGCACATTCACGGATCACTACAACACCAACCGCCAGCCATTTGGTCTCTACACACACCCCATTCACGTCTCCGTATGTTATTTCATGGCATAGTCTACGCCCACTGAGTGCACGTCATTGATACTCCATATTCAGACCACGTATCCGGGCAGCACTGCTTCTCAGTCCACCATTGATATGATCAACGAGTTTATCGATTGGGCGCAGGAACAACCTAACGGTATGATAAGAATTTGAGTCGAATCAAACGGGACCCCTGAATTTTACTCTAATTCCAGTCTGGATTGTCAACAACGAACAGCTGCTCGCCTGGGTTCAGAACCCAGTCCCGATCTCCCAGCTGAACGACTTCGCGCCGTTCAAGTGCTCGACGCCTCAGGTGGATTCTTCCCTCAAGATCTGCAACGGTATCCCGCAGAATGAGGCTGGCCTGGTTGAGGAGTGTCCTTTCTCGGACTTCCCCTTCTACACTTGCGTAAGTACAAGCTTCTTATGAGGTCACGTGTTTTGACCGAGGTTGTCCTTTTTAGTATGGGTGCCCCGCTGTTCCTCCGTCTCCCGATAACCCGAACCCATCTCAGCAGCCCCCTCATGGTCAGCAGATCCGCCAGCGCTGTAAGCTCGCTTCATTGCTCCGCCCATAGACTGTATAATTAATTAATTCTGAAGTGCCTGCTAACTGCTCGACGCCGTTCTGGGACCCGATCGGCGGAAAGTGCATTTGCACATCGAGCACTTGCGAATTCACAGACGAGTCTCGTCCCATCGGGGTATGTACCCTTCTCCGAGATGCCGTGCCTTCGTAGCTCATTTTCCTTCGCTAGCCCAATGGTGCGAACCTAACCGGCGGTGGAACCGGGTCGTCCCCGGCCTCGGCTGCTTCCTCGTCAGCGGCGCAATTCGTTCCCTTCAACGCCGCCGCTCGCCTTCCGGATGGCCTTGTCCCCGCGATTGCGGTCGCGATCACTGGAGTGCTCGTCAGCACCTGGGGAATCCTCGGCCGACTTTGAGCGGCAGACAGCGCTTTGACGAGCCCTCCACGTGCTTCCAATTTTTGGGCCATTTTTTGTGGCATTTTACGACTTGGGACTAATCGCATCGGACGCGACTGACTTGCTCCGAAAAGGACTTTAGTTGGCATCATGGACTAATCGCATTGTACATACACCAACATATGCTTATTCAGTACACTCCTCATGAACGTCCTTGCCGCGTAGTACTGATGATCGTGATGGGATAATGAAACACGGTGTTGCAAACGCGTTGCATCAATTACAGTCGCATTTGTACATGCAGCGTCACAAAACGCCTAAAATCAACGAGCGCAACAGCGGGTCATGAAGTACATACAAGGCCAAGGCATAGGGGTTTGTTGTGGTTTATTAGGATCCAAGGCTGTTGCCACACATGCGCAAACAAATACGACGCGTGGGAGCCTCGTGACCGCGTGTTGCACTCGAGGCTCGGCACGAGGCATGTGCCCGCCACCCGCGACCGTCTCTGCTCCGTCGCTCCCGTGAAGTTTGATCTCATCTATCCATTATGCGGCGCGCACAGAGTGTCAGACACTACCCGCGGCCCTCGCTCGCGCTCATCGCAGACGACCTCGGTGCGCTGAAAGAGACACCTGAAGAATCGACGGAAGACGTGCTCCGGCGGCAGCTGCTCGAGAAGGACAGGGAGAATGACAAGGTATTCGTCGGCTACTTGCGCGGAAGCATGTCTTTTTACTCAATGCTCGGTTGTGTAGCTTCAAGGCCAGATACTGGCGCTGCAGGCTCAGTTAGCTCAGCGCCCGCCACTAGAGACAATCCAGGCACTAGAGAAGGAATATACGAATCTTGAGATCCTCCTCCAAGGCACGCAGAGGGAGAATGAGCGATGCATGACAGATCTGGAGAGGTGAGCGCGCCGAGGTGCCAAAACATGTTGCTCGAGCTCAGGTCGACGGTAGGTCGAAGGCGCGAGAGAAGATGCTTGAACGCGAGTTGGAGAGGATAGCTGGCGCGAATTGGCAGGTGGGTTCCTCGTCTTGGACGACAGTCATGAGATAACGATTTTTGCCCATTTGTATAATACCCAAGGCCAATCTCGAGATCACCCCATCTGCTCCCAACTCATCATTCGCGGCGAAAGCGTCGAGCATTCTCAACCACCGGCGAACAGGCTCCACGCATTCTGATAAGATACCTGCACCCAGATCCTCAGAGGGTGCGGAGGCAGAGCAACAGCCAGCAGCTTCAGAGGCGACCCTCGCACATATTGAGCAAGTGCGCTTACTCATCATCGGCATGGAGCAACGGCTTCAGACCCGGGAGGACAAGCTCACGAAGCACCTTGAGCGGGCAGAAGCAGAGGGCGCTCGGTTTGATGAGATCAGGAAACAAGTCCTGCCTACCTCCGCCTAGCCTGACATTTCGTTGTCACATTCTCATGATTTACGACTTCACCACACTGTATTTTAGGCATACTATACCTCTGCAACGGTTTCGCGGTTTGTACATTCTATGTATGTGATCTCTTTCGTGACTGACACGTCCAGTGCGTTTCCGTCATGTAATGAAGCGCACATGGTTTAAGGCTGCGACATGAGGATACATGGGCGCTGGTGTTAGGTTGGACCGATATGGAAACCTCCAGGACGTAAGGAACATGTCTTTCCAGTCTCACAACGAGGTGATGTGCAACGTGGTCGAACGCCGCCGGCAAGGACGAATAACCTCTGCACCACGACCCAGAAGCAGCCCAGCATGCCCGGTTCAACGCCGAACGACATGTGATGGTCGACCCCAGATCTTGGACCGTCCTGGCGACGCGTACTGTGCCGGTGCATCTAAATCCGCACTATCTTCATATAAACCTGCCGCACGAATCGCTCTTCATCACGTTCGTCATAAGCGAGCCACGAGGGATAGAGGAGCGCAGCTGGTGCTCCCCAGCCCCAATGGGTTCAAGATACGCACTATTTTTGGTTGCACTTACCCTTGCCGCGCATCATGAATGGCCTTCCATCACGTACAATCATGAATGTCCCTGAACAAACCGTGTTCAGCACTAGAGCTCGCAAGACGGCCGCCGCGCACCCTGTTGCCGATGAATGCTGCTGCGCTGTGGTTTTTGACATCGCTTACTATAGCGAGCAAATTCGCTGAGTCTCACAAGAATGTATGAAGAGCTCGGGCGGCATACGCCTCCTGTCTTCTGAAAACAGCCTGCAGTTGAATGATGGACCCGTTCCGGCCCATAGAGCCAATCGCCAGCAAGGCGTTCCGCTAAATTGCGACAAGGCGTGCGGAGAGAACGCTTTTCGCGTTGTGGGCGCATGCGAAATCATCGCCGCCATTAGCACTGGCTTAGTCGGGTGTTGCAACTGCATTTGAGACGCAGGAGCAAGCAATGTGTACGTACTCAACTCCCTTTCGCCGGCCTCCAGAAAAGCCGTACACCCAGCAGGCGAATGACTAGCAGATATCGTAAAGCCGTGCTCCGCGGGCCCAAGGCTGCACAGAGTCGGGTTTCACAGTTCATATCCAGGGCCGGGCTCCGCGCATAGCAGACGCAGAGGCGAATGCTGCGGCCCGATTACACAAGTGCTGATATGCACTAAGCTCGTGGCCCCGCCAAGACTAGTGCAATGTCAGACTCGGGGAGACAAGAGAGGCACGCACGAACGACGTTTCGCCGACACTGAACTGTGGACCCGCAGTTGCACTAACGTCAAGCTCGTGTCATGGATGAGCTTCAAGACCTCGTTAGCTACGCGGTAGCTCAGATCTAGGCCTTTGGGACTCACCTTCGCTGAGGGCCAAGGCACTTGGCTGCCACGATGTAGACCGCGTGCCAAGGGCCATTTGTTGTGTTGAAATCTCGGATTCAACCAGGTGCACTGGCACGGACTGCCGAAATTACGCGATACCGCTGCGAGTCTCGTGCCTCGCAAAGGCGTAAAACTGAATGGCAGCCTCCCACGCGGAAAGGATCAGGTCTACGATCGAGATATACGGTTAAATGGGAAACGTCACATAAGATAAAGGTGCCTCTTGAATCTGGTTCAGGGTTGCGGTCATCGAAGCCGCTTGTCCTAATTTCTAGGGCGCCCGACGGCGATGAGGCGCAGATAGTGAGATTATTTAGTAGTCGAAGACGGCTAGAACAGAAATGTGCACATGCTTTTCTGCACCCGGAGATGTATATTGTCGCATGGGATAAGGCTCACCAACAGGTGCATTTGAATGGGTGGTTCACGGACATGTTCCTTCGTCTCACTGATAGGTATCATACCTGCACCGTCCCTTGCCGTAATAGACACAAGCAGCCACATTAAGACGTACCTCGAAAGCTTATGTCCCATATGGAAGGCAGCAACCGTAGCACCGGGTATTCGCCGCTGCCAACTCAGAACGGATCATGTATGTGCCAATCAATGTGGAAGGTGAAAGATTTCGCCGCTGAAGCTGTGATGGAGCTATCCCAAATGGAGAGACAGAAGGGAAATTGGCCGATGTACAGTGCAGCCGTGGCACAATAATAACTCCTAATGCGGATGCAGTAACTTTCCCTATCGAGGCGACCTCACAGGACCACGCCGCAATGAGAACGAGGTCTTCTTGCCCAGGAATAGGCCACGAACTTCGCTTTCATGAACGCTTGGCCCCTCAGCTGGCTCTCCTCTACCGGCGGAGCATAGCAGAATCTTGAAGCCAATGCCCAACTGCGGGGCCACTACCACGTATTCCTGGCCGCAGTGGAAGACGTAATGTCAACACTGCGTGGTGATCTCTGGGACGCCTCACCGAGCTATCTGCCCCTCGACATCGCCTTCTGACTTGAGCGCAGGTGCAGGCTAGATAAGTTCCGCACCTGGATCGAATCAGTGTAACCGTATCATCGCGGAACTACTGAAGCACGGATGAATGGCAGGCGAGTACCCCAAACCTGGTCCACGTTCCAGAATATTCAGAAGCACGAAAACGCCACACGGGAACCAAGCCATGGTCGTAGTTCATCCACGGGCACGTGATTTTCCAGAGCACGATAAACATGGGTACTGCCATTTCGAGGTCAGACTGGTTGGTCGAAGAATAATTTGAGAACTCAACATTGTCTGAATCAGGCGTGCAAAGTTTGTATTTGTGGTCCCAATTGGAAGGACTCCGTGTACACAGGTTCACCCGGCCTCGGAACGGGAGAAGATGAACAGGCGAACCTGTTCCCTAGCCTTGGTCAACTGCAAAATCCAATATATAAACGTTATTATATGTAAATTGTCCTTCCGCAGAAGAATCAGCCATTTATGAGCAATGCGTACTGCTTGCCGTTTGTCGCACCAGTGGCAGCTATAAATAACAACCAACGATATGACAAGACTAGCCCAAAGTAGCAGGATCGGATCGACCGGATCGAGATTATGTTCCCTGATTGGCTCACAGATTTTCTAGAGCCACAGCTTCGAGCGTTTGACAAGCAAGCTTTCAGCTGGAACCGTCTGCAGTGCTCAGTCAGCGCCAGCGGAGCATCTTGATGGAACACGTCATGCACCATGATCGAAGCGCCGAACTGTGTCGGAGCATATTTCGAAATGGGCCATGACATGAGGATGCCACCAGTCACCCGCAGTATGCCCGAGAAGTATCAGGATGTCGGGCCGATTAGAGCTGTTCTATCGGCGTGTTGGGTCACGGCAACGCGAATGACTTTGAGCTTTGAGACATACTCATAAGAAGATACTCAACAAAGCACTTGACATTGCGCGCACAGCAAGTTCGGCATAGCACACTGCACGTCTAGCAACTGATCTCGAGGAATGTAACATCGAGAAGAGTTTGTGCGCTCTCGGCGTTGCAAGGGGCGCCAGGGGCGGCCGTCACGAGGGTGGAAAACTTGCTGCAAAGTGAAAGCCCGATCAAATGCGTCTGAAAGTTTGCCAGAACCCAGCTAGACCACAGAGAGCATCAGAAGGGAAGGCCGCTCTATCAGTGGGCTGTACAAGGCGGCCCAAACCCATATCTGACGTAGTGCCGTCCCATAAGCGGCGACGGGATTTGTAGGCTAGCGCATACAGCAGGCTTGACACGGATAACAAACAGGTGATGGGCGCTGTGCCTTGACAGTCTGTAAAACACCGACGCATGTTACTCCGAAACGACACACATCGGAGAAAAGCGGAACACTCACGACATCAAGAGTCAGTTGCGCTTCAGCTATTTGGAATACAGTTGGTTTCATAACGTCCCTGACACGTAAATCCTCAAGAGGGCAACATGACGAGCAAGAGGCCGGTCAGACAGGTGCAGTGTTACCATCTCAGCGGATGTTAAAAATACATGTGCACGGACAAGGAACTCCCAGGGCGGTGGGTCAAGTGCAGTGACATCAACCGGCAAATCCTCGCTGGTTGCAATCATTGCATCATCCGGATATCGTCGTCAAGAGACTTAGTGCCCTACGATATGTTGTGTAGAGATATTTCCATATACAGATAACCCGGAAGCGACAGACGCGAGCTTCGCTGACTCGAACTGGTGTTGATAGATTCCTTTCGCAGTGGGTCGGAACGTCGTGGCGCTTCAGAGAAACAGGCGTGGAAAACCCATGTCATCAAAATGCATGATATTGAGACCGCACGGAGACATGACCGCGGGAAAACGGGGCTGCAGGAAATCCGCCTCTTAGCATGTTCCGATAGAGGATGCGGCGTGCCGGGAAAACGAACAGGTCCCCAGGTATTCTGTTCGGAATTTGTCAAACATAGAGCAAAGTCTCTAGTAAATGACTTCACGCACTAGTACATCCGGGAGAAGAGCCCAAAGCGTGGAGCTGGGTTTTCTGCCAGAGGGGAAGCATACTTGCATCAGAATCGAATTGTGCGGTATCTAGAGGATGGGATAGCCGAGAGACGGACCGGTGTTCAAGATAAACCGAAAAGAGCGTGCCAGAAAGTGCCGGATCAAGTGAATTGTCGCGTGTGAATATCCCAACTCGCCAGTTTTACCGAGAAGAATCGACGGCGAGGTGGATGGTAGCCACGAGTCGACGGTCTCCGAGCAAGCTGAGGATCTCCATTCAACTGCATTTATGGTAGCTGTCAACATTGTTAGCGACGCTTTACTCACCGCGGATTCCCATATCCGAGGCAACGCGCAACGGTTTGACAGCGCGCGCGACATGACGAGCGGGGACTACGTACGCGCATATCTAAGCCGCGCTGAGGACGTCGGGATCGGTCCCGAGATCACGTGATACATGTCAACGAGATGTCCGGGGGCGCTTCGATGCGCACCAGTTGGCGCGCTGCTGTCCAGGTAGCCGCAGTCGTTGCTTGCAGCCTCGGAACCTCTTGGTCGGAATGAGAAAGTGCCGCGCTCGCGCCTCACGATAGTGCGCGATCACGCCCCAAGCGTGCTTGCTCGACAACCGACTAGCGAGGCTCCGGATTTCATTAAGCTGACGCAGCGCAGGCAGCGGGCCGTACGCGGGGGCTGTAAGACGTACGAGGGCGTAAGTCCGTGGACGTGCGGGCGTCGGTGCGCCAGTTGGGGGCTAGTGTGTACCGCACGTTCGTCGCAACTGTACGGCCAACTGCTCTGTATGTGTACATTGCGCGGTGCGCGATTTGCGCTGGGCGGCAGATGCGAGATGCGCCGGCGCGGACCCCAAATGTCGGTGCTGGGCGCGCGCATGAATGTTCTGCAGATGCGGTGCGAGCGCGGGCAGGCGACGGAGAAAGAACGAGTCCGATGTTGGGCACGGCGCGCACCAGAGGGTCCCAGGAGAGCGAGGCGGAGGTGAGTCGAAATGCGCTAGCGCGCAGCGGGATGGAGAGTAGGGTCGTCGTGTGCGTCATGATTGTACACGTTGTGGGGACCACGGGGCGTAGACAGCTTGCCTCGTGCCGGAGTAGTTCTTGGATTGACGACCCTCGGATCGGCGGTGGAGGAAGGTGGTGCACCCCAGGCCCGAGATTCGCATTGGCGAGTATGGCGGCCAAACACTATCCGCGACGAGGGTCAGTTGCCTGGAAATGACTAATATTACGACACACCACAAGTTAGCGTGGCCGCGTCGTCCGAAATGAACGGGATTTTCGAGAATGCCAAATATTACTTCTTCCTTCCCAGAAAAATCAGCGAAAATTCGACTCAAAGAAATGTTCTATTCGCTCAGCCTTTGTTATGTATGCGATGCAGGGAGGACTCATAACACACGCGCCGGAGACGCAATTCAATTCGGAGAGTCTGATGGGCCCCCTTGTCGAGATGGCGGAGCCGGGTCCCTCCTCCGAGACGGCATCTCGGCAGCACGGACCACGAGCAGCCGTAAGCAAAAACCCAGGCACGGCACCGGCAAAGGGCGGTCCTGGATATGTCCATTTCGGCCGCGGCCGGCCATACGCGGGATGAATTCGGTCTGGCCGGTCGCCGCAGGAAGGACACCCAGGGCAGTGATGTCACTTGGCCAAACTGCCGGGGAGCGCTGAGAGGTCCGGGGAGATCCGTGGCTGGTTGTGGCCGGCCATGAGTGCACATACGAGCTTGTGCGAGCGTCCGCGGCAGCGTAAATGCAGCGACTCGATCACCAGCATAGTCTGGCCACCGTGCGCAGTGCGAACAGATGTGCGGAGATGGGTCTGGCAGCGTGCGTGAGCACGTTGGCGCCACCGCTGGGAACGCTTCCTGTGCGTCGGGCGCGCGCTCCCAGACATAGCGCTAGAGCCTGGGGATGCGCACGTTTATGAAACCGGGCCGCCGGGATCGACGCACAGGACAGGATGAAGGTGAACGAGGGGCGCTGCGCACTCGCAGCGGCATGTGGTGCGCACCCTGTCGATGAGAAAGGGTCCCTCGGGCTGCGCGATGCAGACCGGAGATCAGACATCGCGGGATACGCTGACGGCAGCGGGGCTGTGTGGAGAGCATACGAAGCCGACGAGCGTACGTGATGAAGAACGAGAGTGGTTGACGGGGTTTGAAAAACTAAGAAGCCTACGGTGCAGCGCATCGTATTCGCGCAAAGCCGAGAGCGGAGAAGATAAGAGCGTTCTGCAGCTTCATGCGACGACTGGGAGAACCGACGGAACATCGCTTGCCGCGGATTTCGGAGCGTGGGATGCAGCGAAACTCGGAAAACAAATTGAACGAGAACTTGGAAGAGCAAAGTGAATCAGCGCGCCGAATGTGATTGTACGTACAGAAGCATGGGCGCAGCGCTGCAGTGGACGGCCTTGATTCGGCAGCGGAGTGTTACGTTCTGCTAGCTAAAGGATGGGAAATGAGGCACGTTGTACACGCCGTTGGGCAGGGGATGACTATGACGACAGGAAACCGCAGAAGAGCCAAAAGAGCGAGAAAACCGCGGGAGCAGCCATGCACACGGGTTACAGAGGCCAAAACCAGGCGGGGCGCGGCGAGGCTCGAACTCGGGCCACTGGAACGAAGCGGCATAGCGTGACAGAAGAGACGGGCGTGGAAAGGAGGGTCCAGCGAACGGCACGAGCCGCTTGTAGATCTGCGAGCAAAGTTCGTCGATGATTGTCTGATGGGAGAGTGGTAGTGCAAAAGCGACATGGTGGACGCGAACGGCGTGAAATGAAATGGAGAAGGATAGGGAAGAGAATGATGGAGGAAAGAAGGAGGCATTGGGCGTGAAGATGGAATTGTGTTGGTACGTAAAATGAGACCGAGAGTTTGAGATGCGGCTGGGGCTGGGCGTGGCAAAGGCGGACAAACTCACAAGACCTCACGGTGTCTAAGAAGCACACTCCCGCGAGTCGTGCGATGTCGCGCGGCCATTTCGCTGCCAATCTCCTCGTCTCTTGGCCAATCACGGCCCGTTCTCCCTCCGTCCGGGCCAATTCCCTCGAAAGATCCCGTCCCCAATCTGGCGTCGCCCGATCAAGATTCGCGATCGGTCACAGTAGCTTCCCTATTTGGGCAGTGCTGTGACATCCCAGTTCAGGACTCCGCCTCTCCGCTCTTTCAGCTTGGCGCCGCTACTCCCGACAGCAAGTGATAAAGCTCGCGTACACCAGTTGCAATGTCCCCCACGTCCCCCGACCCCCGCCCCCCCCTCGTGCACCCATGGTCCCCCAATCCTCCAGGCTCTGCACCATCCCCACCATCATCCTCGAGCACATCGCACTCGAGCTCGCCCTCCTTGACCCGCTCGGGCCCCCCGCGCACCTCATCCCGTTGCTCCAGACCTGCAAACACGTCAACGCCGTTCTCAGTCATGTCACAAACAATGCACTCTACGGCGCCATCTTCACGCTCAAGTTCGACAAACGCGCCGCTAACCGACGTTTGGGCGAAGAGGCCGTGTACTCGTCGAATCTCTCCAGCCAGCTCCGCAAGCAGTGCATCGCACTCGGACGCATTCGTAGCGGTGACATTTCCTCGCCGTTCATTGAGGAGGATTTTTGGACAGCATTCATCATGATGCTCGAAAACGACGGCAAGAATGCCGCACAGCTACTCGAGTACGCGAAGCTCGACGCGCTCGTCGAACAATTTCTCCATACGCGGCTTTGGGAGGGGAGAGAGCAGTCATCGGGCTGGCCGGCAGAGAGTACTGCAAATGCGCTCGCTGTGTGGTTGTGTTGGATGTGCATTGACCAGAGTACGTCCCCCTTTGTCTTTTCCAAAAATCCTCTCACCGCGTGCCCCGCAGCCCGCCACATGGCATACACCGTGGACCAAATGGTAGAGATCCGCCGTCTCATCGGGCCCTACATCGTCACGACCATCCGCTATCCCTTCTACCACGCGCCCGATAACCACTTCGACTTTCCCCTCGCGCCCATCTTCGCGACCGAGTTCCCCTTCGCGCTCTCAACACCGCACGGGTTCTGGCCGCAATACCGCGACCCTGACATGGTGCGTGAACGTATCCAACACTATGGAGAAGTGATCTCCGTCGCACCGCCGCTGCTCGCGCTCGGGGCGCGCCTGCTCTACTGGACGCTCGCCGAGCGCAGGGTTTGGCAATACGAGGAAGACTGGCCCGTGGATCGCGAGGACGCAATCCGCACGGGCCGCCCGGCATACCCCACACAGGCGGACATTATCGAGCTCAACGCAACGCGCGACGTGAAGCTGTTTGACCGCGGGGACTGGGACTGGCGCGCGAAGCTCTTGCGGGAAGAGGGCGCGGACGAGGACGATGGGACTTGGCGAACGACCCTCAAGGCGGTGAGTGCCCAGTGGGACTGCGACTGGGCGCGCCTGCGTGGGTGCATCGACCCGATCCGCCTCGACCCTCACAAGGGGCCTGTATACGTCCCTGGCACGCTCAGCGGGCTTTGGAAGGGGCGTCTCTCTGTACGTCCACCATTTTCTATATCTCCGGTAGATCACACTCACACCGTTACCCCTTCCCCGCTCGCGTGCGTAGAACCCGGATATCCCGGCTATCCGCGCGTTCATGACAGGCTCGCACTTTCCCGAGGAGTTCGCGACACATGCGCCGACGCTGCTCGAGTACCCACTTTACATGCTCTTCCGCGAACACCACGCGGTCAGCCCCAGAATTCCCGTCCCACCGGGCGGACGCCCGGAGGAATACGATGACGGGCTTTGCAACGCATGGTTCCCCGCGGGCTTGGATCTGCGTGAGCGCGCCGGGCGAATCCAGGCGCGTGATGCTGCTACGGGCTTCGTGACGGAATACGAGACGTTCGAAGAGGGTCGCCCGAACTCTCACAACGAAGACACGTGCGATGTGTGTCGGCACCACACCCGCGAGGAAGAGATGGACGAAGACGAGGATACTGACGAGGACTTCCCTGCCCTGATGGATATGGACGGGGGCAACGACATCATCGCACACATCCGCGCCAGGGTGAACGCGGCATTCAATGATGAGAACATGGATGTAGACGGTGTCCTGGACGAGGAACTCGCGGGAGAAGACGGCGCGGACCCGGACGATTGGACATCGACTGATGGGAGCGACGACGAGGCTGGGGACGAACAGCCCCCGCTTGAGCGCACGTGTAGCGGCATCCAGGACATTATCGTTACCGGCGAGGTGCGTTGTTTCTTCTCGTGCTCTTCCTCACGCTCACACGAAGCTCTTCCCGCAGACCCTTGACCGTCACGGCGCAGCCTGGGGTCACTACGTCTTCTACGGCCGCGTGCGCGCGTGGGACGGGCTCATAGCGGTCGTGCGCAAACGCGAGCCGCCGCGGGCGAACGACCCTACGCGCGACGTGCACATCTTCCGCGGGTACATCGTCGGCGGGGCGAACTTCGTCGGGTCCGTCCGTCCTTGGACGCACAACCCCCGCGCAATCACAGGCGAGGGGCCGTTTAACATGAGCAAGGTGTGATTTGGGCACAGACACGGACGTGCACCGGGGTGTCGGCGCGCCGTGCGGCCCGCGTGTGGGCGGACGGTGCGGCGCACTGCGGTGCGTCCGCCTGCGCGGATGCGCGTGTGCGAGTAGGTCCCCGGGACTCCGCGCTGCGCTGGCCGCCAGGCTCATTTCCGCCGGCCTTGCTGTCAGCGTTCTGCTTCGGTCCGTATGTCTGCTGATCCTCATTTCCACTTCTGCAGTTCGCCGCTTGGCACGCGTGGCCTGATCTCGCGCACGATCAGACGCATCTGTATTGTGTGCATTCGAATTTCATTTCCCATTCCCCCTGCCCCTTTGCAGCTCATGCAGCTATAAATGTACACGATTCATTGTTTGTTTATGATGTCACACTGCTCCACGAACGTTTACACTGTCGATTTTGCTCTGCTTCTGGTTGCTATGTTGTCCTGCTGTGTAATACTTACCTTACGTTCGCCTTCTCCCGCCGCCTTGTGTATTCGTATATATAGACGCCGCGCACCGCTAAGGCAATTTATAGAAGTACATTACTCACGTACACTCGAATCTTCTCGCCACTTCGCGAAGGACAGGGTGCGACGTGCTGCCTTCAGCTGACTTGTGCTGGCCTTCGTGCTGCTTCCGCCGGCAGCAGCGCACGCACGCGCAGACGCGGAGAAGCGCTTGATGCGGCCCGGCACATTGCGCCCGCTGCTGCGGCGAAAGCCGAGCGCAACTGCAGTGAGAGGCCTCGAGAGGCTTGCTCGTGGACGCTCATCACCTCGAGGCCCGTGAATCAGCATGACGCCCTCGGCAATTGGCTTGAGCATCCCAGACCGACCTGGGCTTCATGCGATACCGCAGGTATGGTTGTTCAAATTCGATCACATTCAATGCTGGCAGCGTGTACTGAAGTCCACACCCGTGGTAGCACTGTGTGTCCCAATATACGACTTTTTCTCGATTTCTTGATGGTTCCTCGAAACAAATCAAACAAGAGATCGGCCCTGGGTATCGAGCCCATGTCGACGCACGGGTTCGACGCGCGAATTCACGCCCAGGCAGACTCATAGCAGGCAGCCACCGGCGCGTCGAGGCTGAGCCAGGCTGCACGCACGTGACAATCGACGCGTGCCCCTTATCAATACGTCATACCCCGGACGCGCGCGTTCACGCCCAACTCCTTTACCGGGTCCAGCGCCGTTCAAAGAGCAATCTGTCGTCTGTCCATCATCCTTGACCGCAACCACCACCAACGATATCGCAGCGCACGATGTCAGAGCCTACCTTTCGCGTCGCCGTCCGCGGCGAGGCCATCCTCACCAGCCCGCGCTGGAATAAAGGCACCGCGTTCACCGCTGAGGAGCGCAAAGCATTCGGTGTGACGGGACGCCTGCCCTTCCGCGTTAACACCCTCGACGAACAGTGCGACCGCGCATATGACCAGCTCGAGATGCACGAGTCTCCCCTCCGGAAGAACACGTTCCTTCAGAGCATGAAGGACCAGAATTGGGTCCTGTACTATTCGTTAATCGGGCGGCATCTGAAGGAGCTGATTCCAATCATCTATACTCCGACCGAAGTGCGTAGTCTAGGTCTGCGCACATGTTGATATTCGCTGAGCGATTGAGACATGCGTTCCTGAAGGCGGAGGCTATTTCGAACTATTCCCACCTGTTTCGGCGCAGCGAGGGTCTTTACCTAACACTTCCGCACAAGGACTCGATGGAAGACGATTTCCTCGAACAGACAAAGAATCGCGAAATCGACTTAATTGTAGTGTCCGACGCGGAAGCTATTTTAGGGATCGGCGATCAGGGTGTTGGGGTGAGCTGACCACAGCCCCTTTCTTCCAGAAGGCATGCGTTCTGACCGGATTGGTGACATAGGGAATTGGAGTATGTGCATCTCTCAAAGGCCTGCCCATGTATACTTAGACATCCATTTCCAATCTAGATTTCCACAGCGAAATCGGCCATCTACACGTAAGAGGCATCTTTCATCCCAGAGCGCTGGGTACTGAGGCCTATAGGCTGTTGGCTGGGATGAACCCGTCAAAGACGTTGAGTGTAACACTCGATGTCGGTACAGACAATGAGGACCTTCTCGGCGACCATCTGTATGTGGTCAGTGCCGATCAGAACAATCTCGAAAAAGATGTCTTCACAAGCCACAAAACAGGGATGGCCGCATGGACGCGTCCGAGGCGAGGAATATGATCAGTTCGTAGACAAGTACGTGTTTCCCATAGGCCAGGGTTACAACGCTTGACGAGACATAGGTTCGTGCAGCTCGTGCGCAAGCATCACCCGAACAGCTTGCTGCATTTCGAAGATTTCGGCGTCAATAATGCCGAGAGACTTCTCGACCTTTACCGTGATAAGCACTCCGTTTTCAACGACGACGTGTAAGTTTCATATATTCCAGATCCAACACAGCTTCCCTTAATTAACGATGCCAACCACGCAGGCAAGGCACAGGCGCCGTAACCCTCGCGTGCATCATGTCCGCCGTGGGCGTCACAAAATCGCGCATTGCAGACCAGCGCATCGTCATCTACGGTGCCGGGTCCGCGGGACTCGGCATCGCGCGCCAGCTGCGCGATGGTATGGCCACCATCGACGGGCTTGCGCCGCACGACGCCAACGCGCGCTTCTGGTTACTCGACCGCTTCGGCCTCATAAAGGAATCGCTCGGCCCCGACAAGATTCGGCCCGACCTCCGCGAGTTCGTGCGCTCCGACTCCGAGTGGGAAGACATTCCCACAAACGAGCGCGGCGAGGTCGGATTACTCGAGGTCGTGAAGAAGGTGAAGCCGACAGTGCTCATCGGCTGCAGTACGCACGCGGGCGCATTCACGGAGGAGGTCATCCGTGAGATGGCGAAGCACACGGAGCGCCCGATTATCCTGCCACTCTCGAATCCGAGCAAGCTGCACGAGGTCAAGCCCCAGGATGCGAACGATTGGACGGACGGGAAGGCGCTCCTCGCGACAGGGAGCCCGTTTCCCCCGTGCAAGCAGCCGAATGGCAAAGAGTACATGTGCGTAACTGGCACAAAACGAAGTCTTCTGTAGCTCATGCTCCGTCCTTTAGAGTTGCGGAGTGCAACAGTAAGTCATGTGCCTCTGCGACGAGTGCATCGATTCACGTAACGATGCTGTAGATGCCCTCATATACCCAGGTCTAGGTTTCGGCGCCATGACAGCCAAATCACGCTGCCTCACAGATACAATGATAATTGCTGGAACACGCCGCCTGGCGTCACTCGCTCCGGCCCTCAAAGATCCGGATGAGGCACTGCTGCCGGATTTTGGTGACGCGCCTGCTGTCAACTTCGAGGTTGCTGTGGCCGTGGCGGAACAAGCTGTTGAGGAAGGCAATGCAGGCGTAAACTGGAAGAAAGAGGAAGTCAGGCAACGCGTGGCGGAAAGGCAATGGAAACCAGTATACGGACGGTATGAGTATGATCCCAATGGCGAGACGTAGGTGCTGCAGTATCGCCTCGGAATGGGGAGGACACGTGCAGGACGTGCAACAGTCTCGGGAGTGACGACAGGCCCACATCATGAGTGTGATGACGGGCTCTTGTACAGCCAATAAATCATATTTAAGGCACATTTGCTACATAAGTACAATCACAGGCATGGGCAATGGTGACGAAATTTTAAGTACATGCATCGTCTGTATGGTCGAACTGTCCGAAGTTTACGAAGGCGCAACATGCGAATGCGAATAAGGAGCAAATAAACACGAATCTGAGTAAATGCGGCTTGAGGCCTTGAGGATTTGCGGAGATGATGCTAGTCGGTTCTTGCAGGCGGCAGTCATTATAGATATCGTAATTTTGATACAGCGAGGCGAGATCGTGTCGGTCAAGGCCACGGGCGAAGACGCTTCTAGGGGTATGGCGTTGTTACTGAGACATTGTCAATGGCAAATGAGATGCGACGTGTGGATGCGATGGTGAGAAAATGAGATGATTGAGTTTGAAGGGCTCCCGTTCACAGATGCGGCCGTGAACAGTGTCGATGGGCCATGTAGATGAAATTACCATAAGAGATATGCCGATAATATGCGAGGTTGTGACGTCGAGGTCGTTCAGTAGCCATAGTATGCACGCTGATAGTAATATCAGTATATGTCATGCAAAACACATCCGCTGATGACGTACCATTCTATCGCTGAGCAACGATGGGTGGTCAGTTGGGATCTCGTGATGGAAAAATCAACAGAAAAGCCTCACAAGAGCCAGATAACCTTTGAGCCAGTCTTACAACCACGGAGCGTTACGATGTGTCCGCGAATGGAATCGTACAGAAGGGCGCGCTCGTCCTTGTCGGCCTGGAAGCAATCAAAAAGAGCCCCACGTTTATATGCTGCGATCTCACCGTAGGTAAGACGCTTGCAATGAGCTGGCTTCCGGTAACAGACAAAGCCAAGTCAACGATCATCGCGCGACGGCCACTGGAGTCGAAGTCAGAGTTAGACGTCCACCAAAAAGGAGTGGAGATGAGACTTGCCCTTTAGCAGGTTCGCACATGCGCTTGATGATCTTTACAACGATCTCCTTGCCTCCTTCCTTCAAGGCTTTGGTAACGGACTTAACGCCTTGCTCACTCGTGGAATACTCGAGGAGACCAGCGAGCAAATGCTCTAGGGCCATATCCTTGTGCTTCTGCGAACCGTGCTCGAGAACTGAGGTTGTTAGTGTGGCCTCTGGCGAGCTGCGAGACACACGTACTATGCTGAATGCAGTAAGAGCCCCACTGGTTTTTAGCGACCTCGCCGAAGACGGCGGTGCCGTGGTTGAGTAGCTCATCCACGATGCCGTCCTTCGCCGCTTCCTCAAGGTTTTCGAAGGCGTGCTAGATTAACCAGGTTGTTTAGATGTATCGCAGACAAAATCCGTTGCAAAACATACTTGAACGACCAACGACCCGGTCTCGTGGCAAGCCAGAGAGGCCCACTTTCCCTTAAGGGACTTATTGACACTGCATGCGAACGTGTTAGCAAGAAGTCGAACCATTTACGCTGGACGCAACATACTACGCGAAGATGGGTGGCGCCGGAGGGGTCCATGTCAGCTCCATAATCTGCGAGGACGTCAGCATAGGACCAAAAGCGGCCATAAATTTCTCACCTTGCTCCAGACGTGAGACGCATGTTTGTTGACCAAGGTTTGAGCCGGGTCCCCGAGCAAAAGCTCAGAGACGATGGCGAGCCTTATGTCCTCTTCGCAATCGAGAGCCTTCTGTAAAACATGGCACCCGTAACAATTTGTAGCGAGGTCGACCACACGGCCCCTGTTAAGCTCGACTAAGTCTAATTGTCCTGGTCCGCCGACCTAAATCGATACTCACCTCATACATGCGACAATTTTCCGACGCTCCTCAATGCTCGCAGTGGCCTCAAGGCATCTTTGGACAGCCCAATTACCGAAGCTATAGATGGGTTTGTAAGTTGAACAGAATACGAATACGTGATGCGCACCGGTGAGCCATCATCTCAAAACCTTTCGTACATATAGCGTCCACGATCTTAGCACGCTCTTGTGTGTCAGCAACCTTGAGCTTCTGTTGAAGGAAGATCGAAGCTTGCTGGTCGGAAGACTTGATGATGCGTGCCACGAAGAGATGATACGGAGGTGTAGATGAAGGATGAAGCAACGACAGGAAATTGATGGGCTGAGTGGAAGTTAGCCACGAGCGGACCGGAATCGGAAGCAATGCGATGCTCACTTCATGAGAATGGGTCTGCTCCTGTGGCTGAGAACGAGTATAACCAGCAGATACAGAACGCAGGTCGTTGGTCAGACCGGCGCTGGTATAATCCATGTTACGCCGACAAGTCTCCGTTTTCATCCACTCAGAGGATGTCCGCAGACGAGGCTGATCCCACGAGAGGGGTGGCAATGGAGCAGACTCGACGCGATGATGAACCGATGGAGGGGAAGCAGGGCGGAATGGTTGGATCCCATGCTCGTGCGTAGGAGTATCCGAGAAAGGTTCGAACAACTGGAAAGAGCGTGGGTCTACCTGAGGAGGTAGGGGCGGGGTACCCTTGTATGATAGATTATGCGAAATGCTGAAAGGGTCGTACGCGGAAGGCCCAGTCTCGAAGAGAAGACTGTTGGAATTGCCAGCATAGACGCTCCCAAAGTCATAGACAGGCTGGAATTTCGGCTCGAACATCTTAGCAGGGGAAAGGTCCGTAGGTGTGAGAAGAGCAGAAGTGGTAGAAGTGGGAGACAAATCAGGAGATGTAGGTGAAGGGCAAACATCGTTCATAAATGAAGACGAATGGGTATAAGGAACGGGAGAGTTCAGGTTGAGAGTGCGAAAGAGCTGTTCGACGTGCTATATGCGTGCAGAAAGCGCATATAAGCCATTGTTCGAGCGCATATAGCGACTACTTACGGTAGGGTCAAACGTAGGAGAATTTTTCTTGCGTCCATCCCCGATGGCTCCAACGTCCTTCTTGCGGTTGAGGCCAGTGGGACCGAAGATGCCTTGAGCGTCGCCGCCGAGAGGGATCGAGACCGTACGCCTTGCTTCGGGCCGAGGATCGATGCCATCATTATTCACAAGGGTGAAGGTGTCAATGGCTTTTGACCACGTTGTGTCTGAGGGCTGCGGTTGAGGAGCCCAAATGGACGACGTGGAAGGGTGGCGAGAGGAGGTCGAGTCGAAGAGAGGAACGAACGACTGAGAGGCGGTCGAAGTCTGCATGCTAGTCCGAGTGAAGACTGTGGATGTTGGAACGAAGGGGGGTGAAGAAGATATCGGCGCCACGGTTGGTTTATATATGAAAAGAGAGGAGCGATGGGGGGTTTGACATCGCCGACAACATGCGCCGCTCACTTTGGAAACTGTCTTTCCCGATCTGGTAACTTCCCATGATTCACATGCCCCGATCTGGACGTGGAGACATATGGGTTCTCGGTCACGCCTGTGCCGAGATTAGAAGAGCGCCTCGTCACATCGAAACAGCAGAGAAGTTGGGATGCGGATCCTCACTGATGTAACTCAGGCCCGTCCCCCGGTTGTTGTCTCTGATATCTCCGAGATCGTCCTCGAAACCGTTCTCAGACTCTAGTAATTGCTTGTGTTTGGGTTTGAAGGACAAGCCAAGGCGTATGCAAACTGAGGTGCATTATGAAACAAAGGAACGCTCAGGGAGCTCATTTCGATCGCGAAAATATTTGACAGAGGATGGCTCACGGGTCACAATCTGACAGGGCTCTTCTGTGTGCACGTGAGATCTAGCCAATGAAGAGAAGAGAACGCTCACGCCACATGTGACTTGCGCGACTAAAGTCTCGTCCGTCTCAAGCAGATGTGTGATTATTTCCTTCTCGCCGCTCGCTTCCCGCGAATGAGACCGCCACACCGTAAATGAACGCCTTTCGAGAAACTGATCGCTGTAACCACGTCATCTGTCCGTGCCTGCACGCTTGGCAGCTTCTGAGCCACTTCCTTGGAATTCGTGCGGTGGCAGTACAGTCGAATAATGCTAACGAAGGCGGATGTAATGCAGGAGAGCGCACCCAAAAATCATTTGATTACACAACATGATGGCACGTTGGCAAGGCAAGATCATGTGGAGAGAGCGCCTTCATGTGAGGAGGTGCTGGCAGGTTCGTCGATATGCTTTCCATCGATCGGCGGAAAGAATCATAGTTGACAGCAACAAATTGGCGCATCAGAGATCGGGTAGGTAGAAGGAGTGGAGTATTTGTCGTAGGTCCCGCGGCCGAACCTTCACAGAATCGACATAAGTTTGCAACGCAATCATGCAAGTCACTGACCAGAATATGATAGGAGCAATGGACGCGCGATGGTGCCAGTGGACCTGTGGTTCAATGCAATAAGTTCGGATGATGAACCAATCAGGAAGCACTCACCGATCAGATGACGCTCTCGGATGGGTTCACAAGTTCATTTGGTGGAACCGGGCCTGGAATTCTCCGTTTGCAGCGCATACATAGGTCAGTGCATCACACTTACCGTTCCTTCAGACATATTGCAGCCCGTTTGAACCTTGCGATAGAAGCATCCGCACCTCAGTGTCATGAACCGCCGTAGAAGCACGAAATAGAGTTATTGAGAGGTTACTAGCTTGTAATACGGACATAACGGCTGTTGTAGCGATGTACGAAGCGCCTGGCGCGAATAGGCTAAACGGTAGGTAAGGGGTAACATGGTGGTTCATTGGTCATACAGATGCGTTAGGGCTACAGTACATCCAACTGGGGGAATCAAGTGAGCAGTACATGGACAGCATGGTGAATAGAGAGAACGACGAACGGGAACCTCGCGCACTACATCAGAATCGTGCATCACCTACTCTCCGCCTCCGCCCGCCAACTCGAGTATCAGTTTGCACGCGACGTCCATGAAAATGAATGGCGAAACAACTTCGTCTTCCCGCATATTCAGGTCCTTTACGGACCTACTCGACTCCGATGCCGTCTCAGACAGGTTAAAGTCTGGATGCGCCATGTCAAACGCGCCCGCGCCCGGTTCGGTAGAGGCCTTGTACGTCTTCTTGTGATGGAAGTCGACGAGGTAGTTGACGTGATCGACCATGTACAGCTGGAGGTTCATGAGAACCTATGGCGCGTTCTCAGTCTCCAGGATGCACCGCGTTGATAGGAACAAAAGAACCCACCACAACGTCCTGCACACGCGCTCGCGTCTCGACGAAGTAGATCGACGACGCCGCTCTCAAGTCCACGTATCCCGAGCCGTCGTATTCCCTTGCGCGCTCGATCTTGGCCCTCTTGTCTTTCCTTAGCCCGCCGAGACCTCCGAGATCTTTCTTCTCCTTCCACTCCATACCGAGCGTCTTGAGCGTCCTGTAGATTTCGAGCATGACCTCCATCGGCGGTGATCTGCTGCGAATACCAAAATGCCACTTCGTTCGGTGCTGCTTCTTCTCCTTCGTCGGGAGCGAACGTTTGGCGCTGGCGTACGACATCAGGTGGTGCTGCTCGGGCAGCTGTTCAGGAAGCGACGAGTTGAGCACCGCGAAGTTGTTGCTCTCCGCTTCATGTTGCGGTGTTGAGAAGTCGAGCCCGTCGTCGATGTCGTCCTCGTCGTATACGCTGTTAAACTCTGTATCGAACGGGTTCTCCTCAAGCTCCGTCCCACCGCCTGGCGAGATCGCGTTGGGTGAGAGCGGATTGCGCGGCTGCGAGCACGGATAAGTCAGCGTCGGCAGAGACAATCAAGCGCATCGCATCGATGGCGAGGTAGCGAGGGATGACGCACGTCCATCACAGCCAACTGCGCGTCCCGCTCCTGTTCTTCGAACTCGGCCACTGTGATCCGCGAGATAAGAAAGAGCCTCCTCGAGTCTAGGACGGCGGACTCACGATCTCTCCCCAGTCTGCGTTTGTCTCGTAACAGCATGTACGCTACTTTAACAGCATTGCCTTGCGGCCCATCGTCTCTCCTCAGGGACTCCCATACATCTTCCTTATCCACTCCCTCCATGCGTGACGTCAAGTCTTCAACAATATCCTCCTCTATACGTCCCAACCCTTCGATGACCTCAAAATCGAGCGCCTTCGGCGGTGTGACGAGCGACGAGAGGGTTCCAAGGACAGGTCCCGGGGGTGGCGGTAGAGGACTCAGGTAACGAGGCAGGTCGGTGGTGAAGAACTTATGCTGTAGGATCTCTGGTACGGTGATCCGCTTGACGGGATCGACTGCAAGCATGCCATTGATCAGATCCCGCGCATCGTTGGACAGATGCGACGGCATGTGATAGACACCCTCTGGACACAATGTCAGGACACGTCCAGGGGATGCAGATGGTGTACGTACGGCTGATCTTGGTGAAGAGCGTTTGCACGTCGTCGTCTTCGAACGGTAAACGTCCACAGAGCATGACATATAGAATCACTCCGCAGCTCCAGACGTCGATCTCTGGTCCTGTATACAGGTTCCCCCGGATAACTTCTGGCGCGGCGTAGTTGGGACTACCGCAGCTCGTCTTGAGAAAGTCGCCGTCCTTGATCTCGTTGGACAACCCGAAGTCGGCGATCTTGACATTGAGGTCGTTGTCAAGGAGTACATTCTCTGGCTTCAAATCTCGGTGTACGATCTTGAGTCGATGGCTGTACTCGATCCCTGAGATGAGCTGCTGGAAGAAACGGCGAGCCTGAGGTTCGGGCATACGGCCATTCTGAACGATGTAGTTGAACAACTCTCCACCGGCGTACTCGAGGACAATGATGATGTCTGTTGGCGTCGATATGACCTCATAGCTGTTTAGAAGTGAGATCCGGCTGAGCGAAGCACAGGATGGCAACGTACAGCTTGATTATGTGCGGATGACGCAGCGTCCGCATGTACTCGACTTCGCGCTGCACGCGGGTCTTGGTCTTGGTCGCCGCAATTACTTGCTTGGAGATAAACTTCATGGCAACCTTATGCCCGGTGACGGTGTGGACCGCCACTGGTTCGCGAGAGGTTAGCACCTGGAAATCACAGTCATTATCAGGAGACGCTCACTCTTGACCTTCCCAAAGGTGCCCTCGGCGATCTCGTTGATGACGGTGTACTCCCCCAGCTTTGAAGCGGGGAACATGTTTGGGATGGTATCGCCCATGGCGTGGAGAGCGACTTGGAGGGTGTCGTGAAGGACGAGCCGAGCCGCGGCGAGAGGCAACGCGGCGGGGACAGCTCCGAATCAGGCGCCCGGTATGCGCGCTTACCAATGATCGAGAGCGGGGTTAGTTGTTGTCTGTTTGTTCGCAGTGGCTGCGCTCTCATGGAGTCGACTGTGACCATCTCGGACGAGCTGCTGGGTCAGCGCGACGCCTATGCCCTTCACGCTCGACCAAGTGCCAGTCTCAGGTCCACACTCGATGACACCGACGTTGCTGGTGCGCCGGAAGCCCCTGCGCGGCCGACTCGCACGTATCAGACACTCCTGCTCGCCGCTGGCTTCCTCATGGTATTTCATGTCATCGGCATCAACTCCATATATGGCCTCTTCCAGGTCTGTCTGTCATTTTGCTCGCGATCACGTTTGCGCAGGATGTCATCAAACTTCCGCAGGAGTTCTACACCTCTCCAGACAGTAACATCAAGGCAGCCCAAGGACAAGACGCGCTCGTGTCCCTCGTCGGGACGATAGGAAGAGGCCTGACTTGGAGTGGAAGCATCTTTGTCAACCCGCTCATGGCAAAGTTTGACAACCTGATGATCATTACTCTCGTCGGCGCATTTGTCATGAGTATGGGTCTGTTCCTCGCCAGCTTCAGCACGGAGGTGAGCCGCATCCGACTTGTCATAGCGGCACCTGTCACCGTGATTGCATGCTCGTCCGTTCCCAGCTGTGGCACCTGTACCTCACCCAGGCACTTCTATACGGAATTGGCTCCAGTCTCTACTACTTCCCTATCATGTCTTTGACACCAGCGTATTTCAATCGGCGTCGAGGAGCCGCTATGGGAATAGTCCTTGCTGGAAGCGGAGTCGGAGGTCTAATCCTCTCTCCGGTAGTCCACGCTCTACTCAATAGTGTTGGTATCCGATGGGCCTTGCGGGTGCTCGCCGTCTGGAATTTCATTCTTGGGATACCAGTTGCACTTGTGCTCAATAGAAAGCACACGTCTGGCAACCGAATAATGGGGAGCAACCGAGTTAGCATGGCCCTTGTCAAACGAGGGACGTTCATATTGCAGGTGCGCCAAACCAAATAGTGAACTTGTCATACACCTTGTGAAGTGAGACAATGCCCAGTCCCTTGGCGCATTCCTGCAGGCAGCAGGCAACATGGTCCCGACTTACTTTTTGACCACGTATTCGGTATCCGTCTTGGGTTATTCCAGCGGTACTGGGAGTCTCTTACTTGCAGTCAACACGGCCGTCAATAGCCTAGCGCGGGTAGGTATGGGCGTTCTGGCTGACTACGCTGGGCGACAAAACACCATGGTTCTCAGCGTGAGCATGTTTCATTCAGATGACGCAGCCGCATTGTCTTTATGAATGGGCGTTTACCTTCATAGGTGATTCTCTCTGGAGTATCCGTCCTTGCACTGTGGCTCAATGCCGACCGAGCCCGGTTCCTCACCTTCATCGTCTTCTACGGGATCCTCGCGGGAGGGTACAACGCTCTGTTGCCTACCACCATCACGGAGGTTTACGGTGTACAGAATTACTCCAGTGTGAACAGCTTCATCTATTTCATCCGTGGCCTTGGGGCCCTATTCGGCGCGCCTGTCGCCGGTGCTATCCTTGGCCACCATAAGCGCGGGACGATTGCGAGCACGAAGGGCATGTTCTCTGGCGTTGTTTCGACAAAGATGCAATATAACGAGGTCGCGATATTCGATGGAGCGCTGTTACTGGCGTCCGGAATTTGCGTCGCATATGTTAGGTGGCTGGATGCTCGAGACAAGGGACGCTGGGCATGGAGAGCGTAGCGACCAACTTCAATTCAAGCAAACTTGTTCTTAGATACATGGAGAAGCAGAGAATGAGCACCGCTCTGCTAGACTGAGACCGGTGATGGCAAATCGCATAAGTTATGACCATTCCCGACGCGATGCGAAGTGTGAATAGATGTTTGTCCCAGAACTACGAGCGACCTCAAAGAAAACGCCATGAAAGCAAGAAAGTCGCTCAACTCTACTGAGACGCCACGAGTCTGCGCCTGCGTGATCCACCGAACCTCATGACGAGGCCCAGTGGCACAGGATTCAAACCGCGTCAATTTTCCACGACCGTAACAGACACAACGCATAGGAAAAAGTGCGAAGTGCCTTGACTGGGTACGTGGTATCAATCCAAAGTTGCACAGTCGGTCCTGTTGCTCTTGAGGACTGTCGCACTCCGCAGCAGAAACATGTCAAAAATCCTGCCTTGTTTGAAGAAATTGACCCAAGCGCGGTCATGACAAGACATCGTATGATATTGCAATACTGAAGCGGTCAGAAGTGTCACGACCCATAAAGTAGCCAGTTGTGTGGGATTCATGTCAAGAAACATGTCAAGAAGAGGCAGAGGGCGCTGGGAGGCGCTGAGATAGTTCCGAGTAAAAGCAGAGAGAGAACTGCACAGTTGCCACATGCATGTTCTCACGTGTTCTGTTTAGGCAAGTCTGAACACCACGCGCCATAATCTGCGCGCTTTGAATCAGATGGCGGCTCGAGAGATTCGACCTGATTTTACCTCTCAACTTCCGGTCTTGTACTTCACATCCTCATGCTGTTATTGTCTGCACTGGCACCTGGACCTGTGCCTGGACATCTAAATATGCACTTTCCGGAAACTTGCACGCTACCTGTGTCTACTTTTATACCTATGGGGTTCGCAAATCGCGACCACAGGTGTGGTTCCCTGGATTGCCTACCTATAGAATCTCCGTAAGGCACTAGTGTCTCGTTCCCATCTGGAGCCATTCCTGCGCCGTTCATCTCACAAACATGGCTCTGCGATCACACTCCAACGCGTTCTAATGGCAGCGAGGGAATTATTAGGGCGGGGGACGTCTGAATGAGGCGATGGATCAACTTCCTGACCATGTGCACCGCCGGGAGTCTATCGGCAACGCGAACAACGCATGAATGGTTCCATATGGCGACGTCTTTTCTGATGTGTGTCCCGCACACGTACTGGACGTCAGCGCCGCCTGCGCGGTACCCGTAGTCAGTATATATACCCTTCGCTCGGTAGGGAATGCGGCGGACGTCTTGCGCGCTCCTCACGAGGGGTGATGTTCCTATCATCGTGGTTCGTATTGGCATTGGGCACGTTGGTGGGTGCGCTGCCGAAGCGGGAGTGCGTTCACACTGTCAAGGAGAGTGTCAACCCTCCCCGCGGATGGGCCAAGGTCCAGCCTGCGCCCGCTGATCATGTCATCGAGCTTCGTATCGGCCTCCCGCAGCCCAACTTCGCCACGTTAGAGAAGCACCTGTACGAAGTCAGGTAAGTGGTGTATGCTATTGTAAGCTGGTGTCAGACGATTCACCCGACTGTCGGCGGACAATAGCGACCCATACCATGAACGATACGGAGCACACCTCTCCAAGGAGGAAGTCGATGCCCTCGTGGCTCCTCATCCAGACAGCATCGATCTTGTGACGGAGTGGCTCATGTCTCATGGTATTTCTGAGGATTCCATGGGCCTTTCACCTGCACAAGATTGGGTGGTCATCAAAGTGCCTGTCGGCCTCGCTGAGAAGATGTTGAACACTGTAAGGGTGATCTATAGGAAGGCGGTTCGTTAATTCGATATCTTTTTAGGAATATCACGTTTGGAGTCACGAAGCTAGCAATTCGTCCCTCGTCCGCACCACTACGTACAGTCTCCCCGACTACCTCCACGAGCATATCGATCTCATTCAACCGACGACGCTTTTCTCCACTTGGCGCGGGATGAAGAGCACGATCCATAGCTCCCAACCCGCGAAACCTGACACAATGAGCAGCGCGCCTCCCATTAAGGTTCCTAGCGCGTCTGGCGGCGAAGTCGACGCCAGCTGCAATACTACCATTACGGTCTCGTGCCTGAAGCAGCTGTACAATGCTGTCGGATTCACACCTGCGGGAGGAAAGAATGGGAACCAGATCGCCGTGACTGGATACCTGGAACAATTCGCGAACATTGCAGACCTCGAGCTTTTCTACGCAGATCAGGTCCCTGCAGCTGTCAACACATCTTTCGAGGTCATCTCTGTCAATGGTCAGTGCGCCTGATACAAGTAGAAGGACTGCTTGATCGATTTCTTTTAGGTGGGGAGAATAACCAGACATTATCGGAGGCGGGCGACGAAGCCAACCTAGGTATACCGTACACAACAACGACGCTCAGTCAAGCTCATGCCCGCACGCAGATACGCAGTTCGCTTTCGGTATCACGTTCCCGACCCCGGCGACGTTCTTCACTACAGCCGGAAGCCCTCCCTTCATCCCTGACATAGGCACTCCCACGGATACAAACGAGCCATATCTTCAGGTGAGTGTTTCGGGCAGCTGGGACGAGCTTGGGCTCAAAGTCTGCATGACAGTGGCTTGAGTTCATTCTAGACCAGAGAGACCCTCCTCAGACCATCTCCACGAGTTATGGAGATGATGAGCAGACTGGTCAGTGCACCTTGGTCATGTAGAGACAGTTTAACACACATTAACTGCCTACAGTTCCCCCAAGCTTTGCCACACGCGTCTGCAACCTCTTCGCTCAGCTCGGTGCGTGCATATGACACTTTCTCATACCTGTCACCTGATCCGCGCACGGTCAGGTGCCCGCGGCGTCTCATTGACCTTCAGTTCCGGCGACGGAGGGGTTGGTGATGGTGATCCGGATCCCGCCACTCAGGAATGCTTTACCAACGATGGCCGTAATGCCACGCGGTTTATCGCCGGGTTCCCCGCATCGTGTCCATTGTGAGTTCTCTGGCTGCGAGCTTCGATGACATACCAGTGCTGACACATACGTTACGTGGTTGTAATAGTGTGACAGCCGTCGGAGGGACTACATTTGTCCCCGAGGTTGCCATTTCCTTCTCGGGCGGAGGCTTTAGTGATCTGGTATGTTCGGCAACGTACCGTGGCTACTGAATTGCATGCCTGATGGCCGAGGTACCTATAGTTCCCCCGCCCTTCTTACCAAGAGAAAGCGGTGACGGCCTTCCTTGACGAGCTCGCGCCTGGGACATATGAGGGTTTGTTCAATCCGTGCGTATCTCGTGCCTACCTTTGATAGAAGGTTTGTTGACGATCAATCTCAGGAACGGACGGGTGCGTTAAAGCCACCGATCATGATCCAAGCGGGGTGGTGGAAACTGACACAATACAATTCTGCAGGCTTTCCCAGACGTCTCGGCGCAATCAAACAACTTCAGAATTTTCCTGGAAGGAGAACCGGTGCTGATCGGAGGAACGTCCGCATCGTCGCCGACTTTCGCAGGTTTCGTGTCTTTGCTCAACGACGCACGTTTGTCCAAAGGACTGCCCCCGCTCGGCTTCCTTAACCCCCTCATCTACGCAATTGGCGCAGAGGAACCGTCGGCCTTCAATGACATTACCGTTGGTAACAACCCGGGTTGCGGTACTCCCGGTTTCAATGTACGTGACTATGCCCACCTCTCGATCACATCATTCAAGGTCGTTATTCTTTGATCAGTCATCTGTGGGATGGGACGCTGTTACCGGCTTCGGAACTCCTAATTTCGGCAAACTGAAGGAAGTTGTCTCTGTGAAGAACCCTCTCGGGCTGGTGCAATCGTGACATGTATCAGATTTCCTCGTGTCAATTTGAGATTCTACCCAGCCTAAGACCGTGTAGTGATACGTAGACATAACAGAAAGGTGTATATGAAGAATGGGATTATCCTGAGAAGGGTGGTCGCCGTGCACATAGAGCTACAATACAGAGGAGGACTACGAAAGCAGAAGAGAGGATAAGACAGGTGTGACTAGTATCTACATATATACGAGCATCGATGATAGGTGATAGATACCATAAGTCTGAGCGGGAAAACCTAAGCCTCATAGTCCTCTCAACAGGCAGTCATATAATGAGATCCAGACGCACCTCGAAGCGAAACCGTCGTCTTCCATGAAATTCTTTGAGCGGTAGCAAGATCTGCTGGACTATGTTCAGATCTTCGTCATGACAAAGGGCCCCTCTCTGGTGACAGTTTCGGCATTGTGTGACCAAGCGCGGACGGATCCCACTAGATTGGTACCGCCGATGATATATCCCCGAAAGATATGGACATTCCGCGCTCGTCCGCCATCTACTGGTGGATTGCGTTGACGAACGATGGCAACAAGTCCATCCCAGGGACGCACACGACCATAATAAACGAAGTGTCCCCAAGCTTGACCATGTCTTGTCAGTGTCTTCAAAATATTAGTCAAGGCTTAGGTCTCGAAAATCGGGCACACACCTCGCCAGTCACGATGATATCTTGGATGCCACTGCAAACTGTATCCGTCAAACTATCGCCATTGCTAGAGTGACGAGATGAATTAGACTCCTCATCCGATTCATTCATCCGCATATGTGGTCTCAATTCGCTCTCGAGGACTTCATCGATATCCATGCCTGCCTCGATCCCCTTGTTCATGTACTCGCGCACGTGCTCCATGTCGTTTTCCGTCCTCTGCGTAGGAATTTTTCTAGGGCTAGATGTCGAGGGAACATCTGACCGGTCGGATGACTTTGTTGAGGACGGTGTGACTGGTTCCGCGTGTATGCGTCGCGTGATTTCGTCTTCCTCAATGCGGCGCTTGTTGACACAAACAGTGCAGGTACTCTCATTGTGAGAGTTTGAACGGCTTGCGACGAAAGTCTCGTACATGGAGGCAAAACCTGTGCTGGTGCTCTGCACCCGTACGGTGCCGTTGCTTTCATGAAGAGCAACATCCGTCGGGAACCATGCATTACAGAGGCCGTCGTCATACGAGGTTTCGCTTCCGCCAGGTGGAATGGGAACCTCTGGACTGATGCAATGGTGCTCCCGCAGGCGCATGTAGATAGGCCAGTGCCCACGTGTTGCCGGTGCGACTGTTGCATATGTCTCTGGAAATGTCTCCGAATCGATGAAGTCCTGGAGGATCGGGATATCTGACTCCTAGGGGTCCATTAAGAAGTTTTAAATCTCGAGAGCGAAAGTACGTACTGTAGAGCGGCCTTTCCATAAGCCGCTGAGCGTGCCTGGAATATATACGGGACCGCTGTTGGTGGCAATCCGTGTGGGATCGATGCAACTGGTGAGGCGAGACCACTCGTTATCCCAAAGTGAGCTACTTGACTTGAGGTCCGTGCGCCATATACCATCGTCTTCAAGCACGCCTTCTTCAGATGTGAGACGGGACCGCCAATCCCAACTACTTCGGTCATACAAAGTCATCGCCCAGTTAGCGTTCAACTCTGCAATGTCTGCTTGAGTAGGGTCCACGTCTTGACTTCCACGTGCAAGGGCTTCTTCACGGTCTCGAGGCCATGTTGGCAGAGCCTCCCAAGGAGTTCGCTGAGTCAAGGTGAGAAACAGAAGTCGAGCTCCGAGGGAAAGAAGAGGCGCGGAGATATCGATTTCTAATCCATAGTGAATTATACGCTCGCGCACAGCCTCTGGATGACGATAAATTGGCCAGAATCCATGGGGCGTTACGAGGGCGGTAGGCGACGCGGAAGCAAATATGGTAGGTATGGGGAAGTCGAAGTGGATGTCTGGTGCATGAAAGAATGGATATCGGACAATGCATATGATATATGGTAGAATTAGTCGTCTCATTTCGTCATCTTGCTGCGACGTCATCGCCATAATTCGACCTACTATAACTGAATTGATGTGACTAGAAGCATAGACAACACAGCGCACCTGTGTCCAACGTCATCCAATATACCCAGAGGGCTAAGGCATTGGCGGTAGTCTCTGGTGGCCACCCACTGTAATGCTCCCTGTCCATCCATAGCCGAGACCGTAGATAACGATCGACTAGTCTGTCCACTTCAGCATACTCAAGCAATTGTACGGCATTTTTGCCGTCATTCTCGAGTAACATAAGGTACGCCGTCCATAGATCATCCTGCAAGTGCTGTGATAATACGTCGCCTCTCCTGATGCGCTTGAGGGAGATACAGTTCTTGCGCAGCTGCGCAGCTAGATTAGATGAATGTGCTGCGTGCCCTCCGATCCGGCGGTTAGAGGCACGTCGATCGAACTTGAGTGCGAATATCTGAGCGTAAAGCCCAGGGTTTCGATCCATGTTCAAAGCGCTATGAATATCTTTGCATACGCGCAAGAATGATGCGAGATGAGTAGGAGGTCCTAGCGGGTCGACAAGAGCAAGCTCAAGTGCGATCTGAGTGAGGATATCGTCGGGAACATAACAAGAACGAGAACATTGCAAAGGCATCCCAGGTCGTCAAGGGTTGGAGAAACAACAGTGTGCGTGCCATTTTTCGAAGCGAAGTCGGTTTTTATGGGGGCTCTTGGACGAACAGCGCTCGTTGCGAATGCGCAAAGAAGGAGTACTGGATACATGAGTAGTAGCCTGCGCGCCGTGTTGGACGCGTGACGCGACGGGACGTTGATTTGATCGGTGTTTTGCTCTGAGTTCGCTGATTCGGTAAAGTTCTCCCTTCTCATTGGCTTTCACACAGCGTGCCTTCACACAATGTCTCTTGCCTCATGTATGTCACCCAGGCTCATGATATCACTCGCAACAATCGCGGGAGGGGTTCTTCGGGCTTCCAGTTACGGTCTCTCAGCGGCTCGCTTTTCTTCACGATTCATCACGTGTAATCGCTCATCGCAATAGCCCGCTCACTGCTGCTTGTTCTCGAGCGTTCCTGTCCAACTCAAACTCACATTGAGCATGTGCCAAGCCGCTCCTGATCCCCATAGTTCACCAAGTGCTGGGTGCCACAGTGCTATTCCGAATTGATTTCGATATTCGCCTAGTTATGGCTTACCTTGACAATTGTCGTGCTTTCTCGCGCTGTGAGACCCGCTTCCGAGGATATATGTTCCTCCGTTCCGCAATCGGGTCCGTCATGTTACGTGCGTCGATCTTAGCTACCAATGAACTGCTGTGTTCCTGTTACCACCGGTCCCCTTATGCGCTGCACTGCATCTTCGCATGGCTTACAACATACCCTGAACGCACTATGCTTATCCCCACGACCCACTTGCGGCCGGCGTCTCCAGCCTACAGGAGGACAATCAAATAGAATTGCTTCTATGTTGCCGGTGCTGCCCCTGAGTAGGTACGTCACTGAATGCAACCTATGGGGTATTGTGCGGTAGCACGGCACGGGAGATATCCCTGCTCCCGATGCGATGGCGAAAATCTATGAGCGCCTGCACTATGCCGCGCACTTGCGTCGTGGCAGCCCTTAATTTCAGCGTACATTGTATTCTTTAAAGCCTTTTGTATCCAATCATGTCTCTGGTATTGAAGTAAGTCTCGCTGGTGACTGACGTCGTGACTCTTACAAGACGTAAATCCGTCATCTCGTGCGCAGGTCCCACTGCCGCGGGTGCAGCTTGTCCCCGTTGTGCACGATGTTTACCTGCACTGATATCCTAACGGCTGGGTAGGACTGCGCGTCCTAGAGGGTACTGCGCTATGATGCGGTCCTCGCAATATCCATAACCATGGCGCAGCATCCAGCGGTACTTCCACTGGCCGTGCCATTGACTACCGGGGGATATGGATAGGCCCCGAAAATGCGCCAGTTGCTCAGTATGCATCGGGAATGGATACACATCAGGCATATGTGGACTAATTTTCTTTAGGTCACAATGTGCCCAGTTGCCCTGATGTAGTCGCCACAATGCCACACAATAGGAGAATACAGGCACATCACAGTTGAGACGATGCACAACGCTCGTCCTATGTGAACTTCAGATGTCACATATAACCACTGCACGTCGTGTTCGTGGACATATGTGAATATAGTGGCGATTCGATATGTTTTACTAGGGATAGTCATAGCAATTAGATGGATCTCCAAAGAACGGATCGCCCAGGAATGTGATACGTGTGATTATGACCAACACAAGCGAATGTGCCCCTCACAGTAAATGTCAGACGCTTGTGTTGGTGTCCTGTCCTCAAAATCAGTAGGAACGTTTTCGCAATGTGTGGAAAGCATAGCCGAGAGAGTATATCGTCGATTCAGACGCGTTCGTTCTTGTTCGAGTACAGTAGTGAGTGTCAATGTAGGGGGATGGGGTCCATGCATGTCATATTTTGACCGGCTCGCGGGTCCCGCCTCTAAGATGGGGATGAAATCAATGTAGAAGCCATGGAGGAATCAGGCTTTACGTTCTTCGCAACTCAGCATGCCCTTGTTGGTAGGCGGATTATATCTTTTAGCGTACGCGACTTAATTCCCTATTGGCACATCACCTAGTGATACAGTAATTTTTTGGGAATCAATATATGATGGTCTTGTGATAGCCTGATAGCGGTCTCTCCTTGTTTCGTTAGACAACCACAACTTCGCGAAAGTGTTTTATTCCCCCGACCTTGTGGAGCGCACAGAAGGGCCGACACCGGACCAACACCGAAGCATGCTATCGGGCTCGACAAATTGGAACTAGCGCTTGCGCGCAATTTACAGCGTTTCTGTAGTAATTTCCTTGTCAATGCTGGAACAACGCTACCAGACTCGCAAACATGTGCGCAAAATGGATGTATATCCGGTAATATCGTACATAGAACGTTCTTCGGGCATTACGTATCCATTGTATGAGATATAGCTTTGCTGTGGACTGATAAATCGGTAGACGCCAGAGTTGAGTTGAAATACTTGCCCCTCTCTAGAATATGCCATATCCTATCCTACCCGCCATCGACGCAAAAGCGAAATAATAATCTCCGCTTTCAGATCCTGACACAAAGCCTTTGCTTTGATTAACCGAAGTGGTGCACCGCAGACTTTCGTGACACAGAAACCCCCCATGTCCACGACTTGCTGGTCCGCATCTGAGCTTCTGTGCAGGCTCAATCCAGATCAGTCCAACGAGCGATTGGTGATAACCTGTACAAGGCATATCAAACCATGGATCAGGAATAGACCTCTGTAGTCAGCCGGAACGGACTCATATCCAAGTTCGACGAGACCTTCATTAAGCCTGTCCACAATTCGAGTTCATCGGATCGGGATACTCCCTAGCTGTCTATTTGTGGTAGAATCCACCATCACTGCGTGGCTGCAGTAATCATCGTACAATTGCACTCTTATAATACGAAGCAAGATAGACGTCAGCTGCATCACACTGCTGAACTCCTACTATATACGTCATATATCGTCACGTTGCAGTTTGTCTCGGGGAATTTCCCTCGCATTCGTCAGTTTTCTTAGCTTCACGTACGAGGGGGCACGCCGGTGGCCAAGAATCTAACCAAGCGCCCTCATTAGCAGGTCTGCGGGCGCTGCCACTAGCACTCAATAGCGAAAAGTGCGAGGACGAGCGAGTGCCACAAGCAGCCATATTCGGCACGTGTATCACGAAAGGCAAATATGAGGTGAAGTACGGTATGCGAGTAAAAATTAGCGTCAATCCTCAGACGCTAGAGCAGTATGCAGGTCACCGTATCCCGGGTAAGTGGTGGATAAACGAACCATTGATAGCGAACATCCAGTCGCAAACAACTCCAGGGAACCAAGAGGACTTGACATGTGGCATCCGTGCGTGGAGCTAGGCTCAACACTAAGCTATGTTTCATTCGCCGTGGCATGAGGGGTGTGCACGCCGGCCAGTTCACACCTACGCTGGTGCTTGATAGATATAATGATGCGCCCATATCTGCCGGCGTGGCCACAGGCAGGCAGTCAAGCGCACAGAACAGCGCTGGATCGTTATACTCTCCTCTGCTATCCAAACAAATGAATAGGACGATCTATAAGCTCAGTATGGAGCGTGACGCACAAGAACTCGCGTGAGATATGTTTGCGAGTTTAGAGGACATCAATGAAGGAGCTGTGATCTGCAAACTGTGATAACGTCAACCGTGCTGCGGCTGCTCGTGATACCGGCTACTATACAGGGAAATAACATATGTAATATGTGTACACGTTGAGTATCCAACCATGCAGAGATGCATCGGACAAGCAGCAGAGCAAAAGACAGCGCGTAATTAGCGTTCGAGAATTGCGTAATTCTACGAGGGAAGCTTGCAACCAGTGATTCGAACTGCGTCCAATTAGTCAAAAGAGCACCACATGGAAACAGGTAAACGCACCGGTGCCATCCCAAAGGCCGAGAGCATACACCATTTCGCGAGGGTGGAAGGACAAGCTACTGGACCGTTGTACAAAGGGTGTTGGCGGGTCACGTGGAGGCGGGATGGTGAGTCCACTCATATTTGTTGAAAGAGGTACAGGCCGCGACAATGACAAAGAGTGGACCACCGTGCGTTGCGTCCGCCAGTTCGCACGTGTCAGGGAGGAAGTGCTGTAATGGAATCCTCAGCATATTGAAACTGGTGGACAAGAGGGGGGGCCTACGCTGCGAAAACTTCTGTGCGCTCATGCACGTCAAACGCCGATAGTCCTTGTGGACATAGCTCCCAGCTTTGGAGTGCATGGTCGCCTCCACGGATGTCCCATAGTCTGACCTCACCGTCCGAGCTGGAAGAGGTAGGTTAGTGCACACGTCATTAGCGTCCGTCCTCACGCACCATCCAGCCAGGAATTGGCCGCTGTAAGTGGGGTGCCACTTGACATTGTGAATCCAAGACGTATGTTGACTATACGACCGAACCACCGCGTCTTCCTCTTCCAAACGGCGATCGAAGACTTTCACGACACCGTCGGCGAAGCTTGCCAAGAACATCGTCGACGATCCATCAGCTGACACAAGGGAGGTCAAGGGGCTTTCGGAGTTCGTGTCCAGATCCTGGTCAGATCGTGAGACGAACGATGGCAATAACGACTGTGACGATTTGACATACCATCACCTGACTCTCTGTGTGCGCGTCCCATAATCGTATGATGCGTGAGTCACCACCGACGAGTAAGCTACCGCTAGCTTGTTTCCAATCCGTCACAACACCACTTCCCCGCCGGACTTGGATAAGCTCATTCAAACCACGGAAGGAGCTGACCATTTGCACGGGTCCGTTACACAGCGTCGGATCATAGTTGCGGTACAAGCGAATGACACCATCCGCTTGACAGATACCTGCGTCAGCAGACACCGCATGAAGGTGTGGTAACAACATACCAGCGCCAGTCAAAATTATCCCCCCGACCTCTTGATTGATGATGTGCAGAGAAGTGATACTGGTGCCTGGGGCATTGCCGTTGAAGAACTGATTGAGCCTTCTGCGATGCATCCAATCCCAGACACTTCGAGATTACGTCAGTATCAGACAGGTGGAATGAAAACGAAGATCTTACGTGACAACATCGGACTCATTGGTGACGACCAAATGAGGGTCGTAGGAATGGAACGCTAAATTGAATGGCAATCCATTGACTTGCAGCGTGGTTATCGGTCTGTCCCACCGACAATGCACTTCGAAAGCATTGTGAGCAACCTAACGGCATATGTAGAGTGAACCTTACCAGCAATGTCAGCCTGAGACGAAGTTTCTTCGATGACCTGCTCGTTCCGTTGTTGTCGCCATACTTGGTAATTGTACTGGAGACTTCCGGGTTCCTCCGCCTCAGGTTGCTGAAAACCTGATGTGAGCTTCAAAATGTAGGTGAGCACAATCGGAGACGTACTCTCATCTGTGGCTCTTTGAAGTATTCGCAGCACCAATCATAGAATCTGCTCTTTAACGGCAAGACGTCTCGGATTCCCACTCCCGTGCCCAGCCCAAGGATGATACTGGAGTCCATCGAAAAGGTGCTTCCCGAAGGACTGCTCATATGGCCCATGCCAGGTCCATCGTGATGGTGTCTTGGACGCACTCCCGCTCTTCTGCGAGCGCGCAGACGTTCCATGTCCTCTTCCATTAATGCCTCCATGACGTCAGATGGTAAGAAGTCCATAGGCTGTTGGACGTCTGCAGGCTGACGTGGCGACGACGATGGCGCTGGAGACATGCCATTTGCAGGAGGTGTATTAGGACGAGAATATGGAGATGTGTATTGAGCAAAGTTGAGGTTCGGTGATGGTGGACGCGAGATAGAGGGTCCGGGTTGTTCTGTTTTCAACGTGGTAGCAGATGGCCTCGGTGAAGCACGCCCATCATCGAGACTGGGGAATGCGATGGTACCAGCGAGGGTTCTCAAGGCATTAGCAAAGGAGTGTGTCCGCATCAAAGTGTGAGTGACACCGCTCGATATACTGTTAGATGATGCCTCGGTACGTGGCGCGTTTGCTCTTGAAATAGCTGGCGAGGGTGGCTGAGCGTTATACCCGGGGGTAGCAGTGGCTGAAGGGACGCGCTGGCGAGCGCCATTCAGGAGCGACCTAGTATCCGAGGCACCGGGAGGCGGCTTGGTGACGGTCGTGGTGTCCAACCGCGTGAACGGGGACTCCAGGAGTAATGCGAGAACGTAGTCGACAGCGGTCTGCGCGTTGGTTGCAACCTCCTCGTAAGGGTCCACCGAGAGCTCCATCAGGATGCAGAAGATAGTGAAGAATGACGAGAGCAATACGCGATTCTCTTCGCGATAGGCTTCCTCATCGAAAGCGTCCAGCCACTCCGCGACAGCCTGCCCCGCGACATCCTCGTCATGATCATCCTTGCCCTCTCTCCACTTTCGATCTTCTTCCCAGTACATCCACGCGCATACGATGAAGTAGCCGCGCCATTCCTTCACGAGACAGCTGATCAGAACAAGAAGCTCCTTACGCACCATAGGACTGGCGTCCTCCCTGATTGCAAGCACGGCTCCCGTGACCACTGCGACCTCCATGCGGAAGTGTATACGCTCCTCCAACTGGTACATTGTTCCGCTTCCGCCACCGCCTAGTTTGTTCAAGTCTGCTGAACCTGAAGCGCCCAGGAAAGTGCCCAAGGCATACAGTGCAGCCGCTCGCACTTCTGCCGAGTCGTCCGACAGCAGAGCTATGAGCTTGTCCTGCGTGCCGCGATCTACACCGTAGACCTTGATTTCATCGTTGCCATCCCAAATCTGCGCGATGCATAAAGCCGACCACTGCCGCAACAAGAAGTCGTCGTCGCTGAGGCGCTCGAAGCAGGCGTCGAATACGCGCTCCCTCCAGCATGCGTTCTGACCAGCAGGGTGATCACGTGCGATCGCGCTAAGAATGAACGCGCACATGGCCTTGTGTTCCGACTGATTTGGGAGTACTGTGGCGGCCCGTGGGTCTTCCGGAGCCTCGAGAACATGGGCGAAGTACTTGTAGCCTTGATTCGCATAGAGATCGGTTTGGCAGCTGGGATCAACAGCGAAAATACGGGTCCAAATGAATATCAATACAGGACGCAAGTCCTGCGAAGCTGCTTGCAGGAGCCTCGATATATACGGGAAAATGCCAATCGTCAATGCCAAATGCACAGCCCAAGGACCAAGGTCTACGAATTGTGAGAGAAGTATCAGGGCACGGAGTCGATGGGGCTGTGAGAGCAGGACCTGCAAGACGATGGGCAGTTGATCTGGAGGCCGTCGGGGGACAAGGTGATGCTCCTTAGAATGATCGACATCCTGGAAATCCTGAGTCTCTGGATTGAACGTAATCGTCTGAGTTCCATTGCCATTCAACGGAAGAGACAAAGGCCCGCGCTTTGTGAGTGCAGATCCGCCTCGTGATATCCACACCTCAAATGCGGTAAGTTGGTCAGTGAAGAACCGACTCGAGCTATACGTGTAAGGTTTCTCTTGCCCAGGCTGCTCTGGATACAAGGGTTGCCTTCGTCGCGTTAGGGGGACCTCTGGATTCACGGGCTCTGCATTCTTGAGCAGCTCCGGCAACTGACGCAAGCAGGCATCAACTGCCAGGTCCCATGCTGCCCATAGAGGATGGGTGTTTGTAGCGGGTAGTGGAGGGTACGTGTGGGGAGTACAGTGATAATTCTTCATGATGCGTTCTGCGAGGAGGAAATTGCGGAATAGCGAAGCAATCAGAAGATCAGAACGGTACAACCTGGTGAAGATGTCGTGTGAGAAGGTGGTCCACGCAATGGTGTCAGTGATAGCGGTGAAAATCCAGTTGAGCTCTCCAAGGGGTGTACGGCGGTCCTTCAGGTCTCCCGGAAGCTGCATAACCATGTCTCCCGTGATATCGTTTGGGAGCTGGTGACACATGATGAAGTGACGTAGAGCGATGTCGATGGGGGATGTCAAACATGACGTGAAGAGGTCGGCGGGTAGTTCAGGACATGAAGGAAGCTGCTCATCAGCGAGACATGCGGCAAGCTGGATACAATCGCTCAGCGGAGGCATGCCGTCCGCCCAACCTCCCCGGTTCAATTGCGCATCTGCGTCGCGGCGCTTGGCTAGCGAGATGTAGTTTTGCACTAGGTGTCCCGCCGCAGAGCAATCCCAAATGTATACGCATGGGGCCATTAGCCAATTCTGTAGATCTTGAAGAGCTACAGGAATGTACTGCGTATAGTTCCGGTTGAAACACCATAGTTCTCCGCTATGCGTAGGCTTGGGCACACCGTGTCCGTTGTAATAAAATAGCACAGCGTCTTCTTTGGCCTGTTTACGGAGAGTTTGACAGAACCGTCGTAGGTCCTCATATGAAGGGTCAAGGATGGGCTTGTAAGGAATCTTCGGATTGAGACCTTCAAATTGGTGCTGCAGATTTGTTCCAATGATTTCTAGCGCCTTGTGCGATGGCATCGTGTGTGGATCCACCCAACTTTCCAAATTGGCACAAGGCTGGGTCTTGATGACGTCTGGGGGATCGATGTCAATGTTGAGGCATAAAACGAGAGCAGCATGCGAAGTTTTCAGCCTGCCAGGGGTCGATCGCCATGGTGTCAGGTTGGGTGCCCATGGGGGAGGAGGTGTGGGATTGCCACAGGTGAGGTGTCGCTTAGCAGCCCAGTGGGGTACGATGGGTGTCGCATCGGGCAGCGTGTTGATAGACTCGGGGCGATATTCTGGCTCGAAGTAGCCGTAGCCGTTCGGACCTCTGGTCTGCACGGAGGACGGATCGGAGCGACTAGACTGATATTCTCGTTCTGTCTCCGAATCATCGGAGCCGCCCTGATGCCCATTTTGATCACCAGGGGGCCACAGGTTCTGGCTCGCTAGTCAAGGCGGTGAGCAGCGAGTACGGGCATTTGTAGTACAAGCTAATGCGCACCTGCACCATTCGGATTGTTATACATTTCACCCTTCTTTCGCTATCGCTACCGAACAATCTTGACTGCTTTGCGCCTCCGCACACAAAGTCGTCAGACCGTCGGTGTCGAGTGTGAGGCGAACGTCACGAAAAAGCGGAGGGAGATACGATGGCGCGTACAACCAGACGACAGGTCCGTGGACCGCGACGTCAACTTATGTTGGACTCGCTTGTATTAGTGCCTTACAGCCCAACCAGCCTTTGGTTTTCGGAGATTGAAAGTGTGCGCTCCGGTATGACCGGATCTTATGACAGTAAGTAGCTCTTCTAAGTGTGAGAAACGGCGAGCGACCGTCGCGCGTGTCGACGCGTCCTGGCGTGCACGACGCACCGCAGCGACAAGTCCATCGCCAGTCTCTCCTTGCTTCAATCTTGCTTGTCGGGAACGCGATAGTGAGCACGGCTGTATTGCATACTGTGCCTTGGTACATGGACGGAGTATACTAGTCGTCCACATCACCATCGTCGTGACTTCAGCCCGTAACCCCGATACCTGCTGTCTCCTCCGAGCCCGACTATTCGGGCTACCTCTTCGTTCTGAGCTACGGCCATTGATATCAACTTACAGACGCTGCCTTCTTTATGTCGTTGTGAATTATGCCTCCGATGGACCCTCCACTTGGTGCGGTTGTGGAAGTTCCGGCAGGTCGAGGCGTGGTCCGATTCTGTGGCGCGACGTCCTTTGCTGCGGGCAAGTGGGTTGGGCTGGAATTGAATGAACCACACGGCAAGAATGATGGCACTGTGCAAGGCACGAAGTATTTTCATTGTAAGCCCAACTACGGAGTCTTCGTCCGTCCCAGTCAAGTCAAGGTGATTTCGGAGCCAGAGCCAAGTCCTGCCCCTCCCGTACGTCTGTTGGGCACTTAGTACCGTGTCATCATATCCGCTGATGCGACCAACAGCCCCCCGTCTCTCGTCCTAGCCTTGGACACCAGAGGACCAATAGTGCAAGCGTGTCCCGTGCTTCATCCAACCGTTCATCCGCAGGACATTCGCCCCGCGCCGGCAGTCCTGCCAAACCCAGCACATCCCATGCTACTGCTGCTACACTCACGTCCCCTGGCGGGTCCCGTACACGACTAGGATCGCCCACCAAGCGCTCACCTGGGTTGACCCTTCAAGCACAAGCACGGACTTCTGTCTCGCGTCGGGCTTCACTCCATGTCGATGCGACTCTCAGCCCTAAGACTCCTAGACAACGTAGTTTCGAGCAGCCACCTGTGGAAGCACCCGCGAAGACCCTTCTGAAGGCTCATGCTTCGCCGCTGGCTGCGCCATTTTCACAGTCCCCGCCGCAGCCGTCCAATCTCCGTCACGTTGCTTCACCAGAGCCAGAAACGAATGGTGATATAGCTTCAACTCCCGAACTGCCTGCGACTCCGGAGATGCTGCCCCGAACCAGCACGCCTGTCGTAAGTCTTGCATCCTCTACGGACTTATTCTTGCTCATCTGGTGCTGCTAGCATGTCCAGGACGACACCGAGCTACAAGAACTGCGAGCAAAGATCCGGGTATTAGAGGCAAAGCGCGCAGATGACGCCCGACACGTCCGCGAGCTAGAGACGCGTCTTGCGGATGCAGAATCCTTCGTTGCCCTGCGGCCAAAACTCCAGGCTAAGCTTCAAGCTCAGCAGACCGAGTTGATTGCTGCCCGACGCGACTTGACGGAAGCACAACAACTAGCACAACTGTCGGAGAACCGCATTTTTGACACTCAGGAGCAACTTGAGATGGCCATGCTGGATAAGGAGATGGCCGAAGAGCGCGCGGAAGCTGCTGAGGCGGACCTTGAAGAGGTGAAAGAAAGGCTTGCCGTGCTAGAAGTCGAGATGGAGGTCTTAAAGCAGGGTGAAGGTGAGCGGAAGTCTGGGCATGATCTTCTCCCCGAGCTCATCCCGGGAAGGCAATGAACAGGGTGGCGACGACGCTATCAAACAATCACTGGCGTACATTCAATTGGAGAAGCAGAACGAACGGCTCAAAGAGGCTCTCATTCGGTGAGCAAGTTTTGAGCGACCCTCGAGTACAGTCGCACTCATTTCCCTCAGTCTTCGCGACATCTCTCAGGAAACTGATCAGGAACAACGCCGCCGCATCAGCGAGATGGAGAAAGACGTCACCACCCTAGACGAACTGCAGTGTACGAGATATTCCATCGAGGAATTTATGGCTTTCGTTGACCGGAATAATGCAGCACAATATGACACGACGCTTGTCAAGTTGGCCAATGCTGAAATCCAAATCGAAGAGCTGAAGATGCAGCTGGACGACGCCTTAGGCGCTGAGGATCTCTTAGTCCAACTGACGGAACGCAATCTGATGTTAAGTGAGGTGTGTTCTTATCGCCACCCCTACTCTCAATATTGCTGAATACAGGCCACAACATCGTCAGAAAATCGAGGAGATGCGGATCACCATTGAGGACCTCGAAGCACTTAAAGAGCTCAGCGACGAGCTGGAAGAGAACCATGTCGAAACCGAGAAGGCGCTGCAAGATGATCTCGGTGAGTGCTAGTGATCGTTGATAATGTTGAATGTTCTGAATATGCATGATCATTACCTAACAGATGCCAAGGACATCCAACTGCGTGAGCAAGTCCGTAAGACCGAGGCTCTAGAGGAGGCATATAGAGATCTTGAAAATACAATTCTCCAATTCCGCGAGCTCGTCCTCAACCTCCAGACGTTAGTCGCTTTCCCTTGCTAGGATGTGTAGAGTCACTGAGTCCTATTAGGGAGTTGGATACGCTTCGTGCAGAGACTCAGACAGCACAACACCAGTCTGCAACGGCGGCCTCCCAGACTGCTGCGATGATGTCACTGAACATCAAGCTCCAGTCCTCAGCGTCGAAGAACCAGGCCCGGCACATCGACCTCGAAGTCAAAAAAATTGAGGCTCGTGAGGCTCGCGAATTGCTCGCTATCGTGCAGGTGCGCAGTCTCTAAGTAGTGAATCAATTGTGAATCTCGTCCTAATCTAGTGCATAACAGCCGTATCTACCTCAAGTCTACGTAGAGTCAGATACGGCGGCAACAAATTGCTACATGTTCTTCCAGCGGCTTGCGCACAAAGTCGATCTCATCAACACGGTTATTGCACAAATGCACAACTTACCGGAGTCCCTCAACGGCCCTGTGTCCGACGTTCTGGTCGGTGTGTGTGAGGTACGGTTCAACTTCGTGTGAAGTCGAACCGATTTTTCACATGAATTATAGATGCGTGGCCGCTTGTCCAGCCTGGCGACAACCTGCAAGCGTTTCGCCGCAATCCTGCGTAAGTGCGATGTGGAGTTCTTCCTCAATGTCGGTCGCATTTTCCCCGAAATCGCGCCGATGGAGAAGAGGATCGATATGCACCTCGATTTGCTTCGTCGGGAGGAATTCCGTGAGCTGGAATGCGTTAGCGATGCCGCGAAGTAAGCGCCTATCCTTTCACAGAGTGATTGAGGTTGGTCACTGAGGATCACATAGGATGCAATCGCAGTTTGATCACCTTTCCGAGACGTACTTCGGCGGCTTCGAATATGATCTAGGCGAGAGAGAACTCGGCTATGCGCTTTCCTTCGATCATGATCTAGAAATGTTTGCTGCATCTGTTGGACTAATGAAGACTTCTGTGGCTGCAATCATGAAGGATGAAGGTACGTGAGTCTTCGTACCTCAGGGTTATTGTGACTCAAGACTGCTCGCAGATGTCGAACTTGACATGGGCGATCTTGATCCCGAAACAGAATTCTTCAATCCCTTGCAGCGCTTGCTCGACCAGTGCAGAGGTGCAAAAGTCTTGTCGAGGTACAAGCTACAAGCCTGAGGGTTTTGTGCGACGACATGCTGATTCATCGGCGTGCAGAAAATTAACTAGACGCTTGGAAGACCTCACGCAAGATTCTGCAGCGCTGAAAGCGCACCTCGTGCCTCAGTTGCAAGCTCTCACAAATATTGTACCAGAACTCGTCAATTTCGGTTTCTCCGTGCGTGTCAGCCTGATGAGTGACAACCGACCTTCACTGATAGTTCATACCCAGTTGGCACAACGCGTCATGCCTTACCTCAGCGACGTGCGCGGCGCTAAGTCACCCTTTCAGTTGTCCACAGTTCTTTCTTTCGTGAAGGCGATAGCAGCGACAACTGTTGGGAAAGATCGGAAAGATGACATTTCCTCTTGGGAGTCTGTTTCGGAGTTCTTCGTCCAGGTCATTCAGGAGGCGAATAGACTGTTCCCGCTCTCGCTTGAAGGCGAAAATACTGTGAAGAGTAAGATTTTAGCTTTCATTGTCTCCCTGCCCATGTTCACCATGAATACAGTTTCAGGAACTGCTCCTTGGATTATACGCATCGAGGAAATCAAGGCCGCCACCGCTATTAATATCGAGGCCGAACGCAAAGTCGCGCAACTCAATGACGAGCTGCAGGCGCTTGTTCGCACACTCAAGGTCAAGGACCAGAGCATCCAGGAGGCAGGTGTCAAGATTGAGCTCATGGAACGCCGCATGGAGACGGTCAAGAAACAAGCAGACGCCATCGTTGACCTTGAGAATGAGCTCACGAAGGCTCGCAAGCAAGAGCGTGCATATGAGGAGGCCATGGAACAGTTACAAGCGGACCTTGATGCTCTCGAACAGGACAATGCCAAACTCAAGACTGTCGCGAACAATCTTGAGAAACATGGTAAGTGATCGACAATCGTTACTCCAGCCTCTTTGATGACGTTCGATCAGCACCGGGAGGCCAATCTGCGGAAACCGAAAATGTTCAAGTGGAGGGCAACCTGGAGACCTCCTATCTCCTCGAGCAGGTATGCACCTTTTAGAGACCCATTTTGCGAACTTTGTTAAACACGTTGCAGATCGATGCCCTGCGCGGCACTGTCCGGTTCATGCGTACTGAGAACTCTTATCTCAAAGGACAAGACCTGTTGCGTGAAGTCGAGTCTCTGTCATCGTTGCCGGAGTTGTACAGCAGAGAACCCACACCAACGCTGGTTCCCTCTGGTCTCTCCGACTCGGAGGATTCCGATGCGGACGAGCCTCGCCCACCCCCTACGCTGCGCACACTTACTGCGGAGTCCAAGTTATTATATCGTGAGGTCATCAAGTACGCATCCTCGCCGCGGATCGTGGATCTCTCAGTCCGTAAAAAGCAGGGGGAAGGCGAGAAGGCGAATAAGGCTTGGATCCCCCGGAAAAAGACCCCCGCATATCAGATATGGGAGCGCAAGATGGAGGGCGAGCGCCTGGGGAGGAGGCTCCAAGGACTGTTGGAACGGACGAGTGCCATCGCTCGATAGAAAGTTTTCCGAGCATCGCGCATCCCGTTGCATACCATATAATCTCATTAGTATGATACCCCACATGACTTATGTAGATAATCAACATGATCTATGTCCACGCAGTCACTACCGAAGGCCTTAATCACTTGGATGCTCGAGCCAGCAATGCAATCCAACTCGTTTCTGTGATAAGTTCACTTGTATTTCTTCGATTTGGTGACAACAGCAGGCAATCATGGTACAGAGTTTGGCAAAGTACAACAAACGAGAGAGTGATACACCGCAGTCGAGATCTTCTGGTCCGTGTGTTTTCATAAAGAGTTTATAAAATATGCGCTGTGTTTCACTCCTCTTCTTCCTCTTCTTCCTCTTCCTCCCCGTCGTCTGACAGCTTGGCCCTCTTGATGACGATGTCGCTGTTCTCTTCAAACTCGCCGTAATCGCCTTCGATGACCCCCTTCTCAGGCTCCCTCCCCTCTTCCTCCTCGTCGCGTGCACGCTTTGTTCCAGTGACTACCACGGGGGCGACAGTGTTCTCCTGAAGTTCCACGTACTCCTCGTCCTCGTCCTCCTCCTCAGCGCCAGCATCCTGGGTGCCGGTCGAAGCACTGGTCAACATCATGCGCGATACGAACGATATGAGCGATATGAGGAAGACATACCCCTCCTATGAGCAGTGCCGTAAGGCTAGAACTGCGGCCACCCTGTTCATTTCATAAGTCTATGAGGTCCGGCCGTAATCGCGGGTCAGGGGACTCACCGGCACAGCTTCCTCGTCGCCTTCTTCCTCTTCTTCCTCGTACTCTCCGGTCTCGCCTTCATCCTGAGCGAAGGTCGGAGACTTAGGGACCGATGGACTTGTCACAAGAGTGGACGTGCCTCGAAGTTGTCATACTCGTCGCTCTCCTCTCCCTGGTCGACCTCCGGCTCCTCAACGGGGTCAGCCGCCGGTGCCTTCGACATGGGGCGTGTGATGCTGTGTCTGCGGGATGGAGTGGAAACGGGGGAGGTTGTGTCTGGTCTAGTGATTTACTGTCTGGCTGAGCTTATGGGGCAATTCCGGGTCGAGCGAGTGTGAGCAAGAGCGAGAATTGGTTCCGCACGAACGTGAACCTTCGTGCGCTGTGATTGGCGGGTCCTGCTGGCCCTGAATATGCCGCTCCCACTTCTCTGCGTCTGCCCTCGTCTCCATGGTCGCCAACTGTCATTCAATGCGCTGGCCAGCTCAGGAAATTACAAGTGAACTGCGATTGATATCTCTCGGGTATTTGATTGCATGGCCCTATCAGATTTCGGTGATAATGCACCGGATTTCGCCCGTCATCTTCAACACAAACTCCCGCGACTTATACGCTGAAATGTCCGTTTCAGAGTCCATTGGTCCGAGTCATACACTTCTACTCCTCTACATATGTACGGAACAAGATATCGTAAAATGACTTCAGGACATGCAACATATGCGTAAGAGTCTGCGTCTGCGCTGGCGTTCGTTGTCTTCCTCGAGGACGTTGTTCTCCCTGATGACTTTCAAGAATACGCTCTCCAATGTCGCCCGCTCCACCGTATATTCGGAGAATTGACCTTGTGAAGAGAGCACGGCAAAAAGGTGTGCAAGGGTCATGCCGCCACCAATAGGGACTTCGAAGCGGGTGGCGACATCGTCGGCCATGCGCGAGCCAGGGATGCTCGACATGAGTTCCTGGGCTTTAACAACCTCCTCCCGCGTACGGCAAGAGAAATGAACCTCATAGGTGGCATATCTCTCTGTGAGAGATTCCGTCGTTCCAACAGCAAGCATCTTCTTGGCGAGGATGCCAACTTTGTTCGCTAAAGCAGAGGCTTCTTCCATGGAGTCTACAGAATATGAACAACCCTAAGTCATCGGATTCGCAGAGCTGAGCGCGAATACAAATCTTACGTGTGGTTATCACGATGGCCTTTCCCACGGCAACATTTCTGAGCGTACCCCACATGTCTCGCTTCATCTTCGCGTCGATACCAGTGGAGAATTCGTCAATGAGCACAACAGAAGGATTGCCTATTTCCGATGATGAGCAGCTGTGTGTACGCAATTTGAATAGGCTTACCGATCAGGGCTATCGCCAGTGAGAGTTTCCGCTGGTTTCCTCCTGATAACTTGCTTGCCAGACGATCGGCATACATGTGCAATGATGTCGCGTGCATCAGGTTCTCTACGTTGCGTCGAAGCTCCTCGCCGCGATAAAGGCCCTTGAGACGGCCATAGATGATGAGGTGCTCCCGCACAGTGAGTTGAGAATCGATGGCGGTGAATTGGGGGCAAACACCCAGAGACATCCGAGCCGATCGTGGATGATGAACTACAGACGTGCCATTGATGAGGACGTCGCCTTCGTCTGGGATGGTCTCGCCGCCTGAAAGAAGTCAAATGACTAACCAGTACTGCCGCAGTTGTTCAAACTTACGGATGATATTGAATGTCGTGGTCTTTCCTGCACCATTTGGACCAAGGAGGGCGAAAATAGTATCGCTGGAGACCCCAAAGCTCACATTGTCCACTACACGCGAACCTCCAAATGCCTTGGCCACATGGAGTACACGCAGTGCATCCTCGGAGACATTGACCGTATCAGCTTCATCCTTGACGTCTTTTCCAGCAAGTCTCCCCGGGGCTTGGCTTTTGTTGACGATCGGGGCGGGAGACTGACCCCGGACCTTGCGCCGAGGTAAGAGCGTTCCGGAATCAACCCAGATGAGGATGGCGAACAGGATGAAACCGTAAACGAAGAGGTATAGTATGGGTCCACCGTAACGGGAGATGTCACCGAGCGAGGAGGTCGTGACTGGCTCCGTACCCTCGCATAACAAAGAGAAGAGGTTGACAGACACGAAGGATGCCCGAAGCTGATGACCTGGAGGTCAGACCGAAAAATTATTTATCAACCATCATGACGTACCGGACTGGCAACGGGGGATAGAATCGACATAGTGTAGTCTACAACAATATCAATCAAGCACAAGAGCACGGTATTAGGTAACACTCACGAATGATGGTCAAATCCGAACCAGCTTGGGATGTCTTAGCGTAAGTGAGCGTCAACAGGTAGCCAGCTAGGTAAAGCTGCGAAATCATCTCAGAAATGTAGTAGTGAGTACAAAACGGGCCAACTCACAATGAACATAATTATCTGATAACCTGCGCAAACGGCGAACGCGGCGAGAGGGGATGCAACAAAAAGCGACACGCAGTACGAGAATAGGGCACCGACAATACCATAAAGGACAAGTACGACCCACTATAAAGACAGCTATCAGAAAAGCACAGGAGGATTCAGAGAAGACTTACGAAGAAACCCAGGCCATGGAATTGATTCGAGACACCCGCAAAAATGATAACAATAAGACTTGCAGCAATCACTCCAAAGATTGTGTCGAACATCAAGTGTCCAAGCCAGAGACCAACTGGATTGGCTAGTCCGTTGGAGAACTGCATCGCTTGTACTGCAGAACGACGCTCCTTTGAGACGTACAACGAGAAGAACGCAGGGTAGACAGACTACTCAAGGCATTAGTGAGGTCGCCAAACGTCCTGACAGTCAGTCACCTACCATAGCTGCACCAAAGAATGCAACCCATTTCAGCGCAACCAGAGTCCCAGCGTTCACCTCGGGAAAACTTTCATAATTTGCGGTAATCAGATGTGGGATCCCATCCGCTTTGCCCGACGTGTTGAGCGCGTTGGTGTAGAGGATATTTGACGCGAGGTTGAGCAAGATCACTCCAGTCAAACCAGGCGCTGTGGCTTCCCAAGCAACAAGCGTGGACCCATTCTGAAGATCCGCAGAGATACCCCCAATCGGGAGATTGAGGAAATCCTGCCTAATGGTGTCCACAAATGTCGAGTTATCGGTGATGTTCTGAACTTGCACCGACTGCGTCGTGGGTCCAAGTGTCGAGATAAGACCTGGAGGCGTCTCTAGAACTCGGGCGCCTACGAAAATTTCGCCTATAGGCCCTTCGGGCGAATAGGGTAGGTATACCGGGACGATGGTCGAATTGCGGAATGTTGTGATGCAAGTTTGCGCACGATCCGAGAGGAAGAATGTAGGTACACATGAGCCCGCCACCGCCACTAGCACTGCTAATACTGGAGTCAACCAACTACGACGCGCGATGAGCGCGCGTTTATGGAAGATTGTGAATGCTTGGCTAAGCGGGGACCTCCTGCGGCCGTTGGTTAAGTCAACTGTGGTCGAAGTGGAGTGGAGAACCGGTAGCGATGGGGACGAGCTGCGTGACTTTTCCAAGTCGTCCACTTGTGGACCACTGTGCATCAGGTTCAAGAAGATGTCCTCGATCGAGGTTCCGGATACTGAATATGAGGCGATACGACCAGCCTCTCGTTCGGTATCTGTGAGCTCCAAGACCTGGCGCACCACGACGGAGTCCTTGGACTTCATATGATAAGAAGCCTGAGTCGGAGAGGATGACGATACATAGGTCGAAGGTGCCACCGCTCGGATATGCTCCAATAGATCCGTATGTTCCGCTGAAGTCTTCTCCAAATTGGTATCGGCATTGAAGGACACATGTACTGTGTACCCTTCGCCAAGGCTAGACTTCAATGCAACTGGTGTGCCCTGCGCTACAACTTTTCCAGGAGCAGCTAGAACCGCAATCGTATCCGCAAGAAGATCTGCCTCGTCGAGAAACTACAGTAGCCGACGGTTGTGACTGTGAGTGTTGTATCTCGAGACGCAAGGTCCTGTGACTCACGTGAGTCGTGAACACAACGGTCCTATCATGCCGGACAGAGTTCAAAGTCCTCCACAACGCACGACGGGATAGTGGGTCGACACCTGACGTGCACTGGATAAGAATGAGGAATGAAGCACCGTAGACAAACTCTAGACTCAGAACAGTCTCTTACCTCGTCCACAAGGACAACTTGACCAAAATGTGAGATCGAGGAAAGACACATAATCCCAGGTATGACTCACTCTTCGATCCCCCAATAAGGCCGATAGCTAACTGGAGCTTACGCTTCTGACCGCCGCTAAGCGCATTTGCGTTGTAATGGATCTTATTTTCAAGGTCGCAATCGCGCAGTAGTTGTTCAATGTCATCGCTACTGTCTGAGGAAGTTCGCTTGACCGCTTTCCAGACTTTCAAGGTCTGATAGCATGTGAGCTCTGGGAACAGCACATTCTTCTGCGGGACGAGTCCAATGGTGCCACGAGGCGGGCGCTCTATACCGCCCTCAAAGACAACGCTCCCGCTTGTGCGACCGATGAGTCCTCCGAGGACAGACATAGCGGTGGACTTTCCGGCGCTAAAGAAATAATGTAAGTGTGTGATCATCACAAAAATCCTCACTACTAACCCATTAGATCCGAGTAAAACGTATATGCCGTACTTAGGGATGTCAAGGCTGAGGTTTTCGACAGCAACTACACGCTCTTTGCCCTTCCAGAATGAGGTCACGAATGTCTTGTTAAGATTCTTCATCGATATAGCGGTATTAGGAGGAATGGAGTGAGTTTCCCCTCCGGTCCCAGCCTTCTTCTTACCAAGCCAACCCCATTTAGACTTCGACGGGTTCTTTGCGTCGTAGAGACGGCGTTCAATAAGGATAGCGAGCCAAGGCCAAAGGAATATATCGATCTGTCATGTCGCGTAAACCCTGGTTTTCAGTGATCGATCGTCAGGGTGCACTCACGATCGCGGCTATCAACAAAGGCAGGATCATTAACTGGTTGTCCGGATCCGGCTGCAGTATGTTGGTGGGAATCTGTTCGTTCTCCCAACCACATACGGCTCGAATGACAAAGATGTAGTAGCCAGGAGGGAATATGATGGTGAATATGAATGCCACACCAGTTGTTGCCTTCGCGAAGACTAGCGCGAGGATAGCGAAGACGATCGCAAGGAATGTAGAGGCTATAGCAGCGAGCTGCGGGCTCTTCCCGAAAGGCGCGGCAACAAAGAATGACCAGCTCGCCAGTGAGAGACCAAGCAGAAGGTGGATGACAAGAACGAGACCTGCATTGGTCCCAGTGAAGATACGGAAGTGCCAGATGAGGGAGACGATGATCCATGCAGGGAGATACGCCAGCGAGACACTGATGTGCCAAGATCTACAGAAACCGACACATTAGATCCTGGTCCGATGTGACAGTGAGAGACCTACATAATCCGTGCGGAGTCCAGCAGACCCATAGCTTTCAGATGACTTGTCAGGAGATTGGCTCGTTCTCCCATGAACGATCCGGGGAGTTGATATGCAATTCCCACATAGCAAATGAATCTGTGGTGATGGTATATGTGCGCCGTCGACTGGTAAATATCACATCACTTACAAGGCTAAAACCAATAGAGTACGCAGGCCCCGAATATAACCTACAAGCAGAACGACATTGAACATAATACCCAGGCATAGATTGGAGTACGCACTGAGCCTAATGTCCGTCGATTGTTCCGCGTTGGTCTCTTGAGAGAATGGCCATTCTAGGGGCGTTAAAGGCGTCTCTCCGGTCGTTAATTCAATGATGGCCTACAAGACGGTCATTAGGAGATGATGTAGAGAGACGGAGAGTGACGTACACTGTCAACCGCCCACTGCAGTGGGAAGATGCGTTGCTCGTAATCACTGTTATGCTTTACAACATTGATAAAGAACAATCCACCGTCAGCTCGGATGGTATAGTCGATCGGTATTGATCCGTTGACCAGATTAGTGCTATTAGGACTAGGTATAGAATTGAACGCAATGGCCGCATAACATTCAGAGAACAGGTTGAAGTTCTGCGGGCACGCAGCGGGTATGTCGTCCGGAGAGTCCAGCTGTCGCACGGCCTTCAGCTGCTTCGGGCTAAAATTACTCGTGACGCGGGACATGATATCGTGCGCAGACGGCGTGCCGGTGCCATTGGTGCCGTCGGCCCAGATGAGGGCGAGGGAGCCGTCGAAAGCCTCGTCAAGGCTAGGCACAGGTATCGCAGTTCCAAGGCCATACTATATGCGTGTCAGACTACACGGTGATGCCGCAGCAGGCGAATCCAAACGACTGCTCACGTTGTTCGGCTTGCTCAGGAAAATCTGGGCGACGGCAAGAAAAATACCGTATGCGATTGGCAGAATAAAGCACCTCAGGAGGTTCAGCTGTAAATTCAGAACCAAAACTGAGTAAATTTCCACTGAGATCGACCCGGGGGAACGCACCCAGGGATGCTTCGAGAGGATTATCCAATTCTTGACGAACAACGCCCAGAACTGCCTGAGGAAAAGTCCGACCATGGCGACACGAGCAGTAGTCTTGGTATAAAGGTATCAAGTGGGCATGTGCGGTGTACGTTGAGTTTTAAGGACAAGGTCGCCGCCTTGATCGTATATCAGTCGACGGTGGCGGACATGGGAAGTCGAGTGCCTGTCTTAACACCGCAGCCACCGACCATGCGTTCACGGGTCAGAGGCGCTCCGGCTTCCGGGCGACGGAACAGACAGCCGGCCAATCGAGATTATGCCTACCAAACAACGCGTAAATAACGCGTGAATTCATAAGGTTCCGCGCTTCGCACCCAACGCGCGGCTCAACGTTTACATCGTACAAAACTCCAGTCATGCACGCCCCGGCCCTTGCAAAGGTATTTCGTGACTCAAAATAGACGCATATATGCGATTACTATAACAGAGTAGAAGCAACAAGAGCGCATAGCAGCCCTTCAAGCAGAAGTTGACGAATTGCAAAAGACACTTGGGCATGTCTTGTCCAATTCCTTCAGATTAGTTTCTGACTCGTCGCGATGATCCAGGGAGCACGAGGATGCGCAGAAAATAGTCTCGAGGCACATCAAACTTCTGCACCAGTATAATGAAGCCAAGGATGCCGCTCAGGTAAGTCGATGGGCCGTAGAGTAAGTATGATCTTACTCTGCTGACTTGCGTAGATCCTGATGGGAAGGGTATGTCGAACGCTCCATTCCGACCGACTGACTATATCTTGTGTCCCAGCTTGCAGCACACCGCCAGACCACAATCCGGCAGATACACATCGACTACGGCTTGACTGACGCTGATTAGCTGAACGTGCTCGCTGCGATATCCGCTTTTGCTCTCTGGATTCATACCTGTGTCTTCAACTCTGTAAAATTACTATTTTCATGTTGCATCTTGCTCCACCACAATCCAACTCGTGCCACAACCTGCCCAGATATCGACAGCTCGCGAAGCGCATACATCCACCGGATCTGGCGGCCATAGCCGCCTCGGCGTCGAGAGATCCTCTGTAGACCCGACTGCCAAATTCCCATGCTCGTTCCAGCCCCAACCCCACACCTCAGACGCGCGTCCATCCGGAAAGTCAACTAGGCAAAGGACATGCTCGCTTCCGCAAGCCAGTTTCACCGGTCGACATCTTCCAGAGAAAGGGAATTGCACCGGTCCCAGAGTGGACTTAGCGGCGGGAGTGGGTCTGCCCAACTGGCCCTTGTTGTTGCTGCCAGCTCCCAGCAATTGGAAACTGCCATCTGTATCTTCTCCCTTCACCACATATGTCCCATTCCACGTACATCCTATAGAGGACACGCCTTCCAGCGTCTCCAAGGATGTGAGCTGATTCTTGCGATCTGATCCTACCCCGCAGATGCGGCCATCCTGACGCAAGATAACTGTATGCTGGTTGCCGAGGGCGATAGAAGAGGTAGGACTGAGTTCCGACATACTCTTGGTAATGACGATACGAGGAGTTGAGTAAAACAATGGCGGCCGTCCTGACCCGGAGTGGTCGCCCAGCTGGCCATGTCGGGCGGCCCCCCAGCCTAAGATAAAACTTCGAGACCCGCCACCGTGAAGTAAGATATCAACAGCGACGACAACGTGCTGCGGACCAGTATGAAGTGCACTGATATGCAGAGATTCCGAGATAGTCTGCTGTGTTATCACCGGAGGTAGGCCGCCGTACAGATCAACGACATAGTATGGCCTCGCGACACCCTTCCCCTTGATGTCCCCCACTCCTAGGTTTCCGTGATCATTGGCCCCCATGGATATGAACGCATCGCTGCGTCCCGGCGAAGACAGTACAATGTATGACGTCTCCCAGCCCGCAGCGGAGAGACGGGGTGTGTACCCCTGCAAACCATGCTCGTCTTGCCGGAGGTCGAGCTGACGAAAGATCGCAGTCGAGTCTCCATCCCGGGCATCTGCCATGTATGACGGGCCCAGTTGTCCTTTGCTACCATCGCCTGCCCCCCAAAGCTCGAGGCCTCCACCCCCGGAGTCAAGAAGCGCGAGTGTATGGTTTGCACCGCAGGCGATGTTGGTAATTCGATGTTGGTGGGATGGGAGTGCGCCTGGGTAATGTCCATCGAACACGGAAGGAGTCCAGGTGTGAGCATCTTCGCAGTCTCCAGTTGCCAGTTGACCTTTGGCATTGGACCCGGCAGAGAAGAGAGATTGAGGCAGCATAGCGCCTTGGTGCATCAGAAAATGCTGAAGAAAAGCAGAGGTGGACGTGACCGCCGATCGTGAGACCGGGACAGGCGTCTATCGTAAAGCCCGAGAAAGCCGGAAAAACTTAGACCACTCTAGAGCCTCAACAGACATGACGTGAACAGATGTCGATACCGACGGTCATGGTATCATCACGGATGAATCAGTTGGGAACAACAGGGAACAATCCGACAAGAAGATGGAAGAACAAAACGACTAGAACTACTGTTATACAGAATGAGTCCGCGGGATGAATGGATGAATCACAATGTGTCAGAATTTAATGTCAGAGATTTTAATTTTAAGGGTCAATACTTTATATTTTCTAGCACTTATAACTGCAATCCAAGCTTATATAGGTATTTAAAATGCCTCAAAATATATTAAATCTATATATCGAAATATTATACCCCACGTGAAACTTCTGACATGCAGCCTTTACTACCAAGCCGCTCAAGGAACAATGATCTCCTCCTTCCAGCTCCCATCCTCTTGTCGAACAAATTTGGTCCTTTGGTTCGGAATGACGCCCAACTGCACCCAATCCACCTCTTCCGCCTCAATCAGTACAAGCGCGAAATTTCCCAGCGCTTGCTCCTGATTGGTCCGATCTTCGTCGCTCTCCGCCTCCCCGAGGCTCGGGACCGTGGCCGGCCACTTCTTCGCATCCGCATATGCGCTCATCGTGCTTCCCGGCGGCGGGCGACACCAGCTCGCCCGCATGTGTGCGCTCATCGTGTCGAACACTGCCCGACGCTTGGCTTCCCAATCGAAGTTCTGCTGGTCCATGCGCCGGAGCGCCAGGAAGGGGCCCCCACGACCTGGATCATCGGGGCTTCCAGCACCAGGCCTATCGAAACGTACGGGACCAGCGATACGAAATTGGTCCTGCGAGCCTTGCAGCCACCAAGCAACCTCTACCCTCGGTGTGGCGGTTATCTGGGAGACCTTGGGCGAGCGGGCGTCCGTGGTAGTGAGAAGGATAGGAAGATGCGGGCAACCCTCGGGATAGATGATATCGCGATGCACCTGTGTGCGGACACGAGGTATGCCGTTTTCGACGGTCGCGATCTGGTACACTGGAGACGTGCCACGGAATGTTAGCATCGCGCGGTCGCGACGTGCGTGACCGAACGTCGACAAGTACCGTTTTGACCCTTGTTCTCGGGAAGGCTGAGCGCCTTGGTCAAAGCGTTGATCCAACGAGGTTGCGGCGGAGTCATCTTTGGTCGAATGTACGGACAACAGCGAGACTCTTCTAGAGTGATTATACAGTCGTGTCGAGATTGCTCAGGGATGTTGAGTCAGATACTGTCAAAGTGGTAAGAGACCGAGGTTGGACCGCGGAGAGGTCTGGAGTGGTTGATGCCAGTTGCCGGATTTGGCGGATAAGGTTCTTCCGTGTTCTGCTCCTCTCCTTCCTTTCCGCGAGGCTGCACGTATCCCCGACTTTCTCGGGAATCTCTGAATGATGATTACACGCGGTGTTGCGGTGGCTATCACGCCAGAAACACTGCAAGAACACCGCGGGCAGCTGGTGGGCATCCGCAACCACGATAGGCGGTGCATTCGGTCGGTAATGGGCCTCACCCGAGAGGTTCCCCGAGGTTCTGAATTTGACAAGCCGTCCTCCCCTATGCCTGTCCGGTAATCTCGGAGCCCGCTTAGCATCTGAGGCGGCTATCTTGGGCCTAACCCTGCGGCTCGCTGCGGCAGGTACGATGGCCCCTGGCTCAGCACGCCCCTCATGTGATAACAAGACACACCATGTCTCACACCTGCCTGACAGACATCGTACCGCCGGCGCTACGCATACCAGATAGCACCGTATAAAACCCCTGTCCTCTTCCACAGATCCCCTCAGAACTTCCCGCAAATCGCCAGCTCCACTCTCCCATCACCCATCCTCAGTCTCCATCACCCTTACGCATTACAATGGCTGCTCTTACACGAGTCGCGCTCATCACCGGATGCTCCAAGGGCGGCATCGGCTTCTCACTGTAAGTCTATCGTATGCGCCCATATTTGCCATGCACTAAAGTGCTCCTCAGGTGTGAAGAGTTTGCAGAGCAAGGCTGCAAGGTCTATGCTACTGCTCGCCGCGTCGAAGCGATGGAGGGCTTCACGCACCCCAACATTGAGCGGCTACGACTCGACGTCAACAGCGAGGAGAACGTGAAGGAGGTCATCGACAGCATCGTCGCGAAAGAGGGCCATATTGACATCGTCGTCAACAACGCCGGCGTGGCCTCTTCCGGTGAGGATGCAGCATGCCTTTTGACTCCACAGCGACTAACCGTCCGTGTTTCAGGCCCTGTAATCGACATCCCAATGGACAGCATCAAAAACGCGTTCGACACGAACGTACTGTCCATCGTGCGCGTGGCAAAGGCCGTCATTCCGCACATGGCGTCACAGCGGTCCGGTGTCATCGTCAACATGGGCTCCATTGCCGGCGACACGTGCGTACTGCGATTCTTTTTCTCTGTCCCATCCAGGCCCTGACATTTCCTCCAGGCCCACACCCTTCGGCGGCATCTACTCCGCCACCAAGTCCAGTGTCAAGCTCCTCTCGGAGACGCTCTACATGGAGTGCGCGCCGTTCAATGTGCACGTCGTGCACATCTCTGCGGGCTCCATCCGCTCGAACATCGTCAACAACGCGCAGTTCAAGCTTCCCGAGGACAGCCTCTACGCACCCTGGATCGAGGGCATCTACCGGCGTCTCAACGCCAGCCAGGGTCCAGGTGCTATCACGTCGGAGGACTTTGCCAAGAAGGTCGTCCCTGCGGCCATGAGCAGCCACCCACCACGGTACATGTCCCTTGGAGGGAACGCGACGTTGTTTGCCGTGTTCAACTGGCTCCCTCGTGGTTGGCTCCTGGGCTTCCTCTGGAAGAAGATTGCGGGCAAGCCCAAGACTGAGTAAAAACGCTTATGTGATCGATTGTTTTCGCTGTGTTTGCTGTCTATGTTGATACAACGTCTGATACAATACCCCAAGACCAGAGGACGTCTACATACTGTACATCTGTATGGCTTTGTAGTGATCCACGGACATGTAGCAATAATTTGAGTTTCTTTTCGCTATCTCAGCTGCGCTTTGCACTCGTTCCCAAGTTCGAAGGTGATTGCAATTTACAATGGCTTGTATTCGCCGACGTCGCCAACCGAGTTCAAGGTGTTCACCACGATCGTGACAGCGCTTGCGCGCCAGGGAGTCGGGACGCGTCGGCATCACGTGCGAGCTTGTCGCCGCTGCCAGAGTCCGTCCGTTGAACTCTCCATTCCAAACCTCCTCTCGTCTCAGTCTCGTACACCACAATGTCCCGCTATCCGAGCCATCTGTCCGCCGACTTCACACCCACATCGTCGCCAAACAAACTAACGAAGGCGCAGAAGTCGCGCGCGCGGCGCGAGCCGTCGGGCGTGTTCTCGCTCTTCCAGCCGCCACAGATCCAACAGTTCCGCGAGGCGTTCTCGTTGATCGACCATGACGGCGATGGTGTGGTCAGCGAGCAGGACCTCAAGCACATCTTTACAAGCTTAGGTGTGTACTGTCCCCGCCGCCATGTATGGTCTGAACGGACGAGCTGAGAGCACGTCGTGTAGGGATTACTGCGTCAAAGACAAAGGTCGACGAGCTCCTTGCGGACAGGCCGGGAGATCGCGCACATTCGCGTGTAGCTTCTTACGAAGCGGAGGGCGCACAGGACCGCGGGATCACGTTCCCAATGTTCTTGACCATGATGGGCGAGCATCTGTACGACTTTGACACGGAAGCAGAACTGCTCGAGGCGTTTGAGTGTTTCGATGAGAACGACACCGGCCTTGTCAAGTGTGATGAGATACGTAAATGGCTGGGCGATGTCGGAGAGCGGATGGATACACAGGAGGTGTGTGTCATGGCTGCGTATTCCATACTCCTTTACGAAGCATCCATCATACCTGCTGACGTTGTCGCAGATTGACAAGTTGTTGAAGGGTCCATTCACGGACAGACAGGGCAATTTCAACTATCGAGAATGGGTCAAGGTGCTCAGAATCAACGCGGATGCTGATGAAGCCGACTCCCAACTGTGACCAAAGCCCGTATACCCGCGCTGTGCTTCTCGGCTATATACCCATCATGACCCGGATGACGATCACGCCTTGCTCATGCTGTACTGTACATGGAATCCTGCAATGAAATGTATCGCATTGGTCCGCCCACAAACCTCTGTTTGGAATCCGTCACCACCAATTGGCTCCGAAGACATTCAAATATAGGTAATGATACATTTGGCACACTTCTCCGAGTACAGCTTCTGTCCATCGGCAGAGTCCTTACACCCATTTGCCTTCCAACGGATCGCTAGGAATCTTCTTCGCATCAATAGCGAGCTCCTTAAGGACATTCTCGATATCAATTTTTGAGTCTTTTTCTTCAACTTCGTGTAAAGCTGTGATAGCATCAGTCAGTATCGACCGTCTGTCCTCGACCTAAGCAATCTCTCACCTTCGCCTCTCCCTTCGCCCAGGCTTTGCTCCAATCCCGCGTCACCGCTTCTCGCTGCGATGAATAGTAGCTCCGCGCCCTCGTAATCTAGCAACTCTGGTTGTTCCACGCTGGCAAATCTCAGTCCGAATTCCTCCCGGCCCCTTTCACCGCCTTTTCCGAACACCTCTCGCAGGATCGCTTCTGAGTAGTCTGCGCGGCGCTCCTTGGGGAGGCCGACACGCTGCGGACCCGTCGGCGGCGCAAGCGGGTTCTTGACTTGAATCACGAACGACGATGCTTCGTGGATTCCAAGCTCGGCTTGCACCTCACCGACATGTTCGGGGTCCGGATGCGATAGGTGGTATCCCAGGTGAGTCTCGCGCTGAGAGGGAATGCGCGCCTCCTTGTTCACGAGCGCGTATGCGCCCCGGGCGGCGAGGCGCGCGGGACCTTGAGTGCGATGGCCTCTGGTCTTTGTTTCATACTCTTTGGGGCCGAGGCCATCCTGCAGCTTGATGAGATCCTCGCCGACTGTGGTGATCGCCCCCCAGAAGACGCTTCCCCGACCTCTTCCCTGGTCTGGGTCAGGCAGGCTTTTCTTCCCGAGGACAATTAGGCGGAAGCGCTTCTGCTTTTCGTTGGTCGTCTCGGCGGCGGGGACTGCGTCTGCGCCAGCTGAGATAAGATTCATCTCCTGGTCTTCGTCTCCGTCGCCGGAGCCCTTGGCAGCCGTCTCGGATCCGGAACTGAACTCGGGGGGACGGGGTACGAGCACCATGTAGAAGCGCTGTACGTCGTCGAGCGATTCGGCTTCTTCGAGCTGCACCTTAGGCCGGTAGAAGAAATAGATGTGTCCTCTCTCGATCGTGCCTACACACCTGAATAAGCCCTATTTTCGATGTCACTGCGGAAACTGTCACTTACCTGCCTGGTAGGTATGCTGCACAGGATGGTCTTTCTTAGTTTCGGCCTCGTCTTTCGCTTCCGGCTCTGCCTTGGCTTCTGATTCGGTCTTCTCCTCGGATTCGTCCTCTACTTTCGCTTTCTTTGCTGGGTGTTTCTCCCCCGATTTGTCGTCTCCCTTAGTTCCATTTTCTTCTGCATTCTCAACTTCGCGCTTCTCCCCAACGGCTGCCTCTTCGGCCTTCTTAGACTTCTTCGTAGAGGCCTTTCGCGATCTGGCTGGGGCAGGTTTGCGATGTTCTTCGGCAGGCTCCCCGTTCTTTGCGCGCGCAGACTGCCTACGTGTAGTCGGCATAATGGTAAGAGGATCACTCGTGGTGCGACTTGAATTTGTAGGAGCGTCGCGCTATAAACAGTACGGTCCAGTACACATGACGTCATGGTCGGTCGCGTCGGCGACTCGATGGCGGCGCAACGGCGGCGCGCTCGCGTCTGTGGCTGAGGCGCTCGACCAACGGCGCTCATACTATACTATATACTAATGTCATTTACTTCCCTCTCTCACCAGTAGCTAGGCATGCATGCGGAGTGCAGCATCGTATTATCGTGTTCGAAGGCTGTTGATAATTTTCGAAGCTAACAAGTACAATACTACTGATGCTATGCCATTCCATGCATCACTCGGACTTGATCAGGAGACAGTAATCTTCAAGCGGTGCGGCCTTTGGAGATGTCCTCGAGAACATGATCTTGAGGACGCCCTCCTCCATCGATGCTTGAAAAACAGGAGGGACAGTGTACGATATCAGTACTCGCAGCGACGTACACCGACGAAAGACATACTTTTATGCCGACCGGCGCTCACGCACGACTTAGTCCGAATCTTCGCGATAAACCTTCTGCTTAATTTCCTCGGGCGCGGTAAGCCGGTTGCTACGTATGTCGATGCTGACATCTTCCTTCCTGAGGCCGGACAATTCGAACGTACTGGCCTCGACGGCGTTGTTCTTCGGTATTTCGTGGAAGTCCATCCTAAGGCCGAACTCAGTATTCCCCAAGACGAAGCAGATTGTGTAGCTAAGTATGACCGTTCTGAGGTGGGTGCTAGTGCCCATTTGCAGGGCACACAGGGCTGGGGCCCGTCCTTCATACTCTCTGTCATCTGAGGCTACTCATCGAAGACTTCGTCCGTAACTTACGTTGCCTTGCATCAAGACCTGATAACGACAAAAGAACCCGGCCGAACGTACACGAACCCTAGAGTTTTGCATACAGACGACATGTGCCCTTCGAGTCCTGAATCAAGTGCTGGCCAGACCGCGTCTCGCCCGCACAGACTATGGCTAAGATCCTGCCCGGAAATTTGGGTGTCGGATCCTGGTTGGTCCGTGAAAAGGTTCAGTCTGGTCGCAGCTTGCTGGTCGATCTGCCTTTCGACGCAGCGCTCTCGGGAACAGAAGGGGGAGTCTGAACACACCTCGAATCAAGCTTCACTTTCCACCATTGGACACAATTGATCCCGCTATAATAGCGCAACATCATGGTGCCTGAGCTAGCATGCCGGTTCAAATCTCAGGCAGAAATCGAGCGGCATGTGACATAGGGGCAAAAATTCTGCAGTTGTTCGATGACAGCATACACAGTCCTGTGTCAGATAGCACAGCGACATCTAGAGAGCAATAGACTACACATAGGGATACGCATATGATACGAGCGAGTCCGAGGGCTGTTCATAAATACCAGAGCAGCGTACCCGATACGAGGATTAGGGCTTAAATTGCAGATCCCGAGGCCAGCCAGTCACCAGACCGTTAAACTTAAAGCTTTAGACAGCAATCATCTCAACATCCCGCTCCTCCCGCTCCATCTTTGCTCCCTTCCTCGCAGCCGGGGGCGTGCCATACCGCCTACGGTACTCCGAGTTGATTGTAACAAGCAGACCCCTGAGCAGTTCCGCATGCGCACGACGTTGTGCGGGCGAGATCGAGCGTGCGCCGCGGCTGTCGAGCGCGATGCGCCCGACGGCACGCGCGAGCTCCTCCGTGTAGAGCGCAGGCGACGGCGTGCGGCTGTCCGGGGCGGTAGACACCGAGTCGGCGCGTGCGAGCGGCGAGGTATGTGCGCAGGAATACGCCGCAGGTGCGTGGCCGGCGAGCGCGCGAATGCTCGGCAGCTTCGGCGGCCGATCCCCGCTGATGCTGGGACTGTGGGTTGGGTCGGCTGGGCGGGCGGCAGGTGCGGGCGCGGGCGAGGACGTAGACGCGCGGGAGGGCACCGACTCCTTGGGCGAGCCGGGCGGGCTTGGGGAACGATAGCGCGCGCTGAGGGGCGGGAGCTTGAGCTCCGCGTCTCCGGAGGTGAGGAGCGGGTAAAGGCGCCCTTTGTCTGCGGACGTCGACGCGCTCGCTGCGGGGCGGGTCAAGAGTGCGGTGGCAGAGGGAGTGGGAAGCGAGGATAAAACTTCGGCCGTGATCCTTGCGGGAAGCCCGCGGTGACGGGGCACTCCGCTGGGTCCTAACTTTGGCTCTACGGGACCTGGCCTGCTTGCTACAACGTCGGCGCTGCCTGGGGCTGTCTTCAGCGGGAGCATCGTGCGCATATTCTTGCCCGTGTAGTCCATCGGCGATAGCTGTACTGCAGGTGGCGCGCGGCTTTGCCGGAGGTAATCGAAGGATACAGCGCCATCGGGCATAACGTGCGAATGTGCGTGAGGGGGCGTCGTGACATGTGGTGGCGTTGACATGCCCGAGTGGGACGAGTGCGGCGAGGCACCGGAATATTGCTGCTGCTCGAGCGGTGGAGTGAGGTAGTGCGGGTTTGCGTTGACATGGTGCGAGTATGTCGGGAGCGATGGGTAGAGCGCGCCGGACGCATAACGCTCCGTCGCATCTGGCATGTTGTAACGCTGTGCCCGGGCGCGCATGCCGGAGCTTGACGAATACGAGGGCGCGTTGGGAGCAAGGTCCGGCAAGGATGGATATAATCCGTACTGTACCGACTGAACAGATTGGTGCGTTGCGCGGCTCGGGTACGGCGGTGGAATGTGGTGCAGGTCAAAGTTTGAGTATCCGGCATCGCCATGATATCCCGCACCCGAACCCGGCATCGACGGCGGCACGCTCGGGATACCAGGCATACCGGCAAGACCCAACTGACTCAGGCTCTCGGGGTCGAAATACGACTGGAGGGGCGCCCCATTCTCCGGAGGGGTAGCGAGATGTGGCGGAGGTCGCATATGCTGCGGGGGCGGGGGCAGGGGCTGCGGCTGCGGAGCGGGAGGTGGATTGCGCATGGCCCCACCACCATTAGCGACGTCGCGACCCAGAGTAATCAGAAAATCGTTGACAGCCGCGAGTTCTTCCGGGCTGCGGATATCGAACGAGACAGATCTTGGGTTGAAGTTGGATGTGTCCAAGGGGTCTGGTCCCATCTGTGGTCTTCCAGTGGCCGAACTCAAAGATTGCTGATGCTGGTAAGCAAGTGTATTCAGACGAGCAGCCATGTCTGGCACAGTTGAAGGAAAGTGAGCATACAGTCGCATACATGTACGCTGCCAGGGACGTACGAGGATCGTAGGAAGGGTTCACACGCCGTTTCTTCATATCGGAGAAGAATTCGTCAACGCTGTAATCAGGGTAGCTGCGCTTTGCACCGCTGATTTGCGTGGTTCGGACAGAGGGGCCCTCCGAAGGGTACGTCTCCCATGTGGAAAGCTCGTTGTGCATGGGGTACATGCTCCTGGGAGGAGCAGACTCGGTAGAGGGGTAGGTCATGCGGGGCTGGTCTAGATCGGGAGAAGGAGTGGGCAGAGTGCCCATACCTGGGCCCGGAAGATCAGTACGGTAATAATAACCAATGGGGGAGGTCGATATACCGGCAGAGCCATCGGAGAGAGGTATGGAGCTTGATTTGGCGCGAACAAGCGGGATGTCCGATCTGCTGGGGTTGTGTGTCACTGGAGAGCGCTCCTTCTGTGCGAGCTCCTGCGGGTGTTTGGACATCGAGTCGCCTCGCGCTCGAGAAGTGTATGTGGGATCGGCAACCGTGATGGCTTTGGAGTGCTTGTGTTGGGCGTGGTGCTCTTCTGTGTGGATCTTCTCATGCTTCTTGAGGTCCTGCGGCCGTTTGAAGGACTTTTTGCAGACATCGCAGACGTGGGGTTTCAACGGCGTATGTACTGCAGATCGTGAGCATTCATGCGGGATGGGGAAGTGGTGTGTGCATACCTCTCAGGTGACTTGTGATGTGGTCGCGCTTTGCACAACTGACGCCACAGTCCTTCCACTTGCAAGTGAGGCAGAGGTTGCCTGTGCTCTTGCGACCAATATGGTCGTTGCAGAGATGGTTGTAGAGCGTCTCAGGGTCGGAGAGGACCTTGTCGCAGTCGACCCACTGGCACGCGTGGGCCGACGTGTCATCTGCGGCGGAAGTAGAGGTGGAGGGGGTCTCCATTCTGTCTGTGAAGTCGGATGCAGAAGGAGGAGGCGATGGCTGATGGGGTGAAGAGCCTGATGGGTTAGACATGGCGGAGTGATGATATATAGAGGTGGGATCTGAGAAGGCGTCAAAAGGGTAGATGCTGTGGAGGGTAGACTCGAGGGTGGTGAGAGGGACAAGGGCTCTGGAGCTGTGCCGCAAGTCAGGCCTTGGGTAGAAGGGAGGACGAGACATGGCGAGCAGATTCTTATGCCTGTCCCTCCTATCGAGATCTCTTGGCACTGCTGCTCAGTGCCAAGACTGACTTGGCGACACTTGGCGGCCAACTCCAGGCTTGGCGCTCCTTATGAGGAAATTCGGCCAAGAACCGGCTCGGCTCCGGCTACTCCGGCCACTCTCCGGCCATTGTCCGTGATCGTAGCGCGCTGCTGCGCTGCTCCGTCGGTGACGTCTACCTATATGGCCGCCTTCGGGCAGCCTATTATCTCAGGCGGGCTGTCAGCGCTGCGCTGCGCTGCTTGCTCTCTTCGCACAGCAAGAACAGCATCCTCATCCACCGTCTGGCATGAGAAATGGGGTGCCCATGTCCGTCGTGAGACCTAGGAATGTGCGGACTGCCGTCGTCGAGATATTATTGCTACGCTCCAGATCGGGACACGCCACCGATTCGTCGCACTCAAGGCACGGAGCTCAGGTGGGATGACATACTGTCCTATTCAATCGTGGACCGCTAGCCCCAATAAGCAAGAAGTACGTTGCATGAAGCCTTGTCTATCATTTGAATTATCTCGCATTGCGCTCACAGGCATGCACTCCGCGCGTCGCCGGCTATCCACCCGCTAGCACCAATCCGACTGAAATCTAGTGTATGGTGTCGGAGAAACCAGGAAGGCGCGCTCAACGTATTCAACACCAAGCTTCTCTGCTGACATGCTTCTGCGCGCTCTACAATGTGCGCCACTGACAGGGACCAGCGGGAGAAGCGCCCCCGTATACCAAGCCATCGCCAAGCACGCCGAGACCTGCGGTACCTCTCGCACAGAGTTGATCTCGGACTGCGATCTCGTAGCGGAGGCATTCATCTCCAAACGTCTAACTGTGCCACCGTCATAATTCGCGATCGGGTACTAACCAGGTAGCAACTGCCCGCATAGCTACCAGTGGAGACGCGAGTCTTCTGAGTTCAGTACTTACTCGAGCGTCCGGTGCGAGAATTCGCATGCCGAGCGTAGGCGGCCAGATGAGAATACTCTTCTATGCATCTCATGACACGCCTATGTAATGATGTCGTAGCAAGAAAATGCGCGTCTCTGGCCGAAGGTATTCGGGGAAGCTGACAAGTAACCATGCTGCAACTTGGACTCGGGTGGTCCCGCGATGGACCCACCAAAGCGCCGCCCTGGAAGGCCTGTATCGGCAGATGTCGTGGCCAACTTGATATACAGAAGCCCTCTGCTACTGGTTGACTCGGTGCCGCCCAAGTACTAACGCCCGTACCATCGGCGCGGGCAGGAGTAACTCGGATGTCTGCGGACAAGAGATGCCAAAGTAGGCAAATGTCGTAGCTTCCAGTTCACTGGACCGGCGGCGCTGAATGATCCCCCGAGACTCTGGGTGGGAGAGGCGTATCCGGGAGTGCTCGGGCCACGAAACTTTCGAGAACAAGTGTCTGGTCCGGGGATAAACGTGGGAGCACACCGGTCGAGCCTGCATAACCGGGTGTCGAAGCTGTGCACTTGCGCGTGCACACAAGTTCACCACTGCAGGGACCAAGCGACCATCCAGATATCTCTTGCATCAATTGCGCGAGTTCGATGTTCGGGCGTCCTCTAGGCAAAACCATCATGTGAGAAGGCGCGACGGCAGAGACGTACACTTTGAGAGCGAAAGACGTTGCCGAGAGAACTTAGGGCATACGGAGGGCCGCCGGCTGTCCAAGGATTGTGGAGCGATGTACAGTAGCAGAAAGAGCGAGAACAGGATTGGCGGAAGTGGAGAGATTGATTGCGCCGAGGCCAGGGGAATGGCATTTCATTCACAAGCCTGCTGCGTACGATGATTTTAGCCAGGTTAACACGTCAGTAGGCAAGATATTCCCAAGCGAGGGGATGAGCGATGGTACTCCGGTTTGTTCTCATACGAGACAGGCATTGTGGCGTAAAAGGAATATAGCCGGTGAAGTCTTAATGATCAGGGGGTTTAAACGCCGCGCTGACGACCTGGGAATATTCTGGGTGATGAGTCTAAGATTAACACTGAGTGAGAGATGCTGACAAACCTATATTCGCTTGGTTGATGTGAGAAGTAGTCGAAATCAGCCGCGGAAGCTCGAGCGAAGTGCCGGGTCGGCTTGATGTCTGAATTAGGCAGGTGTTTAGGTTCTTCTGTCACGGGCGATGGCAGGATGCGATTTTTGCCGCCCTGTCCAAAATGCACAGTACGGCCAATGTACTATCTCATAAGTAAGGAACTAGGCCGAGCTTCGTTCACCGCCTCAAGAGATGTTTGTGGACTGATGATAGACTCGGCGGCGTGATTTCGGACATGCTCGTATGTCTTCCTGATAGTGCAGTCTGCACCGAATCCCGCGATGACTTGCGAAAAGAAGATAGTCCATAATTAACAGAGCACCTTCCGTTTGTAGATGATATCTCTGGTGCTCAAACACCTCTCTTGCGTGTGGTGCGCTTTCCGCCGTACTGCGGACAAGCCTTATCCTGAATCAATGATACAGTACCTGAGCACGACCAAGATGGTTCAGGAATGTCATCCGGTGGAATCAAAATCACGTACGATAGTACAAGCCTTGATCGGCGATACAGAACCCTTTCTTGGTCCATGCTCACGCCTGTACAAAAGAACTTCGGGAAGCAATTCTATTCTGCAATCATCCTGCCCGTTAGACACCTCACCGGCATCGCCGAGCTCCCGACAGTGCTTGCGACCCAGCAAGTAGTTCGCCGAGCCTGCTCATGCTCAAGGACGAACAAACAGCGGGCACCCGACATTCCGCCAGTATAGTGATTCCCTAGTGCGCAGCAGAGAAGGCGATGCGCCCTAGCCGACAGCCTTCCACGCCGTTGAAGGTGAGTACGTATTCCCCGTCGACAAGATCGCTTCTCGTGAGTTCCCCTTCTTCCGCCTCAACGACTCTCGCCTGCTCTAGGAGCCAGCGACGCATGACACCAGGAAGACACCTCGTTTCTGCGCGAGGCGTTACCCACCGCGGGGGCGACCCGCGCAGGAACGCGATGTTGCGGATTGAGGTTTCGGTGAGTTCCCCCGTAGTGTTGTATAGGAGCACGTCCGTATTGGACGGCGTGCCGAGTGGTGGCAGTTTCAGACGATCCCGCGCGGCGTTGTACTGCGGACGGTGCGTCGTTTTCGTGCAGGTAAAGACGTCGCAGGGGGTGGGCTCGTGGTCCAGATGAATAGCTAGCGGAGGGCCATATAGTGCGAGTCCCGCTGTGTCTACAGGGGACAGAATGTTGTATCCCGGCGTGAAAGTAGAAGCGGCCGTTGGATCCGGCGCAGGGAGGGCCGCAGTCGGGGACGCCGCCGCTGCGACGTTGCCTGCGCGGTCAACAGTGACCCGGAGCTGCGTAGCGGGTCATGTCACGTCCGGACCACCCGCCATCAGCCAAAGTTGCGCACCTTCAGTGGTGTGTCCCGCGCGGGAGCCGTTAGTAGAGCCTTTTGGACTGCGTCATCGCAAACTCTCTCCAGGTCCTCGTACGAGAAGCTGAGTGAGTCTGCCCATCCATGCGCTCTGGCAGCGTCGTATAACCGGTCGTAATGATATCTCAGGAGTAGATATGGCGACTCGACGCCAGCGTTAGCGGCTGTGTTCCATGATGAGCGCAGCAGCGCAGGGTCATAACGTGCCGAGGAGAGCAACGCAAAGTCCGGAGACAAGTCCATGAGCACGTGTGGCGAGCGCTTGAGTGGTATAAGTACCGCAGCCACGGACGCGCGTCACCTCGCGGTGCGCTTGCCCTCCTACCGCCACCTCCACAATCTTGACCAAGTCTACAATCATGTCGTTCACCGTCAAAGCAACGTACGGGGGCGAAACACGCAAGCTCGTATTTGACAATCCGTCTTTCCCTTCGTATGAACAATTGTACAATCAGGTGAGTTACGACCCGAGCGATATCCTCGCAACGGTCAATCCTGATGGGTTCCTAGCTCTACAAAGTCTTTCCTAGTTCCAATTCGTACTATTTAACTCGACTTCTCTTCTCTCCGACTTCAAGTTTTGAGCGAATTCTACTCGGCATGGAGGCTCGCTGCGCCGAAGAATACAATATCCACATAGCACCTTATCAGGGGCGCCAATGGCCTGGTGCGCTACTCAGGGTGACTGTCTGCGACGAGACACCCCACAAAGCCGCGCGCCGTGGTGACGCATCGAACAGAGCCAGCATGGCGTTCAGCGTTGACAGCGAGCTGTCCGCGGCAACGATGACGACAGGAGGCGCTAGCACCGCAACGGCCGTAGAAGGCAATGCCCCTTCTCGCAACGAGGACGACCTCTCCGAGTTCCTCGACCGTCTCCTCCACGAGACGCATACGCGTCCGAGCCCAACACCGTCCTCGAACCCCTTCTTGCGTCGCTCGGAGCGCGTGTGCGAGACCCCCAATCCGCCCTCGATGGCGTCTACCTCGCGGGATACGGCTTCAACGTCGAGGCCCCTTCCTGAGACCCCCGCCACTGACCATCGCTCCTCGACTAGCGCAGCCAGCACTGTGACCGCGAGGCCCTCTCTGTTCGAGCTGTTGTCAGAAAACCCTAAGCTCGACAGGACGCATCGGCTCTCATCCCCGCTCACCCAAAGACGCCATGAGACCAGGCAAGAGATGTCTGAGGATCCTGACCATTTCGACCTCACCATGAGCTTAATGGAGGCGCTCCGACGCTGGGACGTTCCCGACAGGCGTTCACGCCGTGTGTCTGCTCTTCCGTCTCCCCCCCGCGATGGAGACACGGTGTCGCGTCTCCATCGGCTTTCGTTGAACCCACGTGACGTCCGCGATGGCGTGGTTGAGGCCACTGCGCAGGAGGCACGTCCTCCAGTGCCGCCGGCGGGTTTCCGATACCGCCTACCGTCGTTGCGCCCTTATGCGCCGAGGACACCCGCGTCGAAACAACCCGAGGCCGAGGCCGCTCTGTTTGAGGTCCCCGTGGATCAGATGCCGCGGAATGAACGCACTCGTACCGTACCGAGACGCAGTGTTACCATCACCAGATCGCAGCATATGAGTCCGCAGCCCGTGGAGGCGCCTTCCACGGAGGCACCGGTAGACGTACCGCAGGACCCTATTCCTGACCCCTCCGTTCAACCCGAGCCGGAACCCGAAGTTGTGCAAGAAGCTCGAGATGAACCCAAGAAGCATTGCTGCTCTGTAGCGCAGGGTAAAGCAGAAGTTCAGGTGCTGATCACCAAGTTCATGGCCGATTTCGAGGACTCGATGAAGCGCGCCTTTGGAGACGACTGGGCGACCGTCCGTGGTTGCACCCACACTGATGCGTTGAGGGATACAAGCGAGGCCATGGAGAAGCAGCTCAGAGAGGTGGCGACCACTGCGGCTGCAGAACAAGTCGACGAAGCGGCACGTGGCCCTGCACCCCCGTCGAGAGAATCGAGGTGGGGCCACCCGAGGTGCAATGTCGCTCCAATTCCTGGCATTTCGCGTCGCATGCACCATTGTGGGCATTCGAAGCCTGGTGCTCGGTCCCCTCCACGCCACCCCGAGTCCTACACAGCTTGGCTCAGGGACCGTCTCTCTCGTGATGGTCGGACTGGCGCGCCTTCCCCGCGTGAAGGACCGGTACCGAGCGGTGTGCCAGAGCCAATCTCTGCTCCGTTCGTTGTTCCGCCGCCTCCGCCTCCGCCGCTTCCGACATATGCGCCGTCCCTGCCCTTCTGGTCTGCTCCCGAGTCGTGGAGTATGCTCCCGCATATGCCTCCCCCGCCGCCACCGCCGCCCTCATTCTTGCCCTATCAACCTCCTGAGGTCCGTTCCTCTCAGTGGGCCGGATGGGCTGCAACCCCGCCGCCGCCGGTCTTGTCCTATCCCTCTGCGCCGCGCAACGCCGGCCCAGTTCCAACTCTAGAACGGGAGCGAAATGCCTCTACTACTGCTCCTCGTTCTGCGGAACCAGAGTCGTCTCCTCATCATGTTACAGCCGCAATGCACTTCGGCATCACTTGCGACGCCTGTCGCAAACGTGGCTTCACGGGAGTTAGGTTCAAGTGCCTGGATTGTCAAGGTATGTCTGCTTGACACGTAGGACTAGCGACCTCTTCTCACGAGTCGTTCATACCTAGATTTCGATCTCTGTGGCGACTGCATGTCCTCACCCGCCATGAGAGGACATCACTCGTTTAGACACGAGTTCTTCCCAGTCGACAAGCCAAATGATCTCACGGCGTATACACGGGCTCGCTCAACTCGTCTTCCGTTCTCGGCACCGTTACACAGCAGCGTCACCTGCGATGCCTGCGGAGAATATGGGATCGTCGGTGTCAGACACAAGTGCCTGGTGTGTGAAGGTGGGCAACGCTCATTTGATCGCTGTATCGCTTTCGCTCAGATGACTATGTACAGATTTCGATCTCTGCACCAACTGCCTCTCGTCTTCTCTTGCTCGTGCTAACCACGCGGCGTCTCACCCTTTCTTTCCTGTTGAACACCCGGGAGATCTGAGCTCGTATGTCCAAGCTCGTGATGAGCACTTCCGCTCCGTTGCTCCTCCGGTCGCACCCGCTCCGGTCTCAACACCCGCAACTCCGGTGCACAGAAATATCATTTGCGACCATTGCGACATGGAAATCGTTGGGGTCCGTCACAAGTGCCTTGACTGCCCGGACTTTGACCTGTGCAGCCAGTGCATCGCGAGCCCTGATGTTCGCACTGCACACGATGCGAACCACCAGTTCTTTGAGATCGAGCAACCTGGTCACGTCTACGTGCACACGGTCTTCACTGGAGATGGAGAACGAGCACCGGGTACAGATGCCTCGCAGCACAGGAATCCCAAGAACAGTGGAGTAGTTTCCACTCCAAGCCCGATTCCCCAGGGTGCAACCTGTAATCTCTGCGACTCCTACATCTTGGGCGACCGATACGTAAGCACTTGAGGCTACATAAGTGGCCAAAGCTAACCTCTTGTGCAGAAATGCTTGAACTGTCCTGATTTCGACACATGCAGCTCATGCTTCAGGTAAGTCAGTTCTGTGGTCGCAGTCAAACAAAAGCGCTGATGGCTGCCGCGACTATAGTATCACTCCAGAGCAACACCCCGAGCATGGTTTCGTAAAGATCACTGCGCCCGGGGACTTGCAGGTGCGCAATGGTCTCCGCCGCAATGTGCTCCACTATGCCACGTGCGATATCTGCCGCAAGCGAATCAATGGCGTCCGGTACAAGGTATGTGTTTACTGTACTACTCCGCTCAACGTTCTTCACTCACACTGCGACGACAGTGTATGCATAAGTCATGCCCGGATTTCGATCTCTGTCAAGATTGCGAGGCGTTCCCGGTGCCAATGCACCCGCCGTCCCACCCTTTACTCAAGTTGAAGACTGCGGACGCAGTCATACCCGCGGTCCACGATCGTCAGGATGTGGCACCGGCACCAGCACTTATCGGCGACTCTTTTGGTCTGTCAACGCCCCAGCGCCGACCCCGAGTTACGGTGGAGGACGTATCTGATGTGGAGTTTCCTGCACGAGCGCCCCTGAGCGAGACTCTGCCTTACACTCTCGCTGTAATCTCTGAGGTTCCAAAGGATCCCGCACGTCCTGAGACCCCTGAACAGCTGGTCGAGCAGCCAGAGATCAAGCTGATTGACATTGAGGACGGCCCCCAGGTTCTGAGCGAGCAGAATGAGGTCACGACGACTCTCGACGGATTCACTACTCCATCGGAAGCCCCTACCTCGTCGGAGTCGACCACATCTATCCCTCGCTTGGGCCCTGTCAACAACGACTGGCGCGAGTTCTGGCCAGAAATGACTTCTGTTTTGAAACACTTGCTCCAGCCAACGTCGCCTGGCGTTGGTCTTGACGTGCCTCAAAATGCCGAAGACATGGCGATTCCCGGTGCAATGCGGGAGGTGGCGCGGAACGCTGAACAAGGCGGCAGCAGCACTCTCTACCAGGGATTCCCCCACCCTATTACCCTGGAGTCGCCTCTCATTGGCGAAGCGCTCTTGTCTAGACCGTCGGAAGTGACGAACGCCTCTAGGCCGGTAACCGTCGAGGAGGTCGGGCGTCTGTTGAGTGATCTCACGATTCGCTCGACCACAGCCAAGAACCGCTCTCCACCCGTCCTGCCAAAGATCGTTGAGCCGCCAAAGCTGGTCAACTCCGCACCTCTCGATCTTCCTCTGACCGCGACGTTCATCTCGGATGTCAACGTCCCTGACGGTCAAGTCTTCCCCCCAGGCGCCGAATTCGTTAAGTCTTGGAAGATGAAGAACAACGGTACACGCGACTGGCCCGAATCTACGGAGTTGGTGTATGTGGCCGGAAATCGCATGCCTTCGGGCGAGAACAGCCAGATGAGAGTCAATGTCGGTGCAGTACCTGTCGACGCAGAGGTCGAAATTGTAGCTGGAGAGATGAAGGTACGTTGTCTCCATGGACGTATCGTCGCACCTACTCATTTTGAATCGAAGGCGCCTGAGGACCCGGGACGATACATCAGCTACTGGCGTTTGACCGACGGCAATGGCAACTTCTTCGGGCACAGTGTCTGGGTCGAGTGCGTCACATTTCTGACTGTCAGGACATTTTTACTCACCAGCGTGGCAGAATCAATGTTATTGAGATGCAGTTGAGCACGGAGAACTCCTCGGTCGACGAATCTATGGCCTCCTCATCCATCATCATGCCGCACTCTGCACCTGAGCGCTCCTCGGTTGGGTCAAATCCCCTCGGACAGGCACCCAACTCTGCTTCCACATTGTCATGTTCTATCCCTTCGGCACCTGCATCCGAGGCCGGATCGTTGGGTTCTGTCCCGTCGCTGGTAGAGCTTGAGGTCTCCTCGCCTACCTTGTCAGATGACGAGATATACGAGGACAGTCGATCCGAGGTATTCGTCTCTGCTCCGACGCAGACTCGGCGGGTGCAGGATGTTGAGTACGTCATGCTGTATGAGACCTCGTCGGAAGATGAGTAGTTCTCATCTACATAACCACGGACGGTATTTATCTCGGAGGCGTTCTGTATGTTGTGACGTGTTGTCTATGCTCCAGGATCATTTCTTGAGTTCGATTGTATCATGTACTTCTTCCACCTCACTCCTTGCATGTCTAGTTCACGCGTCCCGAGGCGGAACTTGTAGAATAGTTTGTGGTTTTGCACCTTGTTAGCAGAATCACTACGACTGGCCGCGCACAAATATAGTCGACTGTGTACAATATAGGGGTTGTTCGTGTGCAAGAACGAAGGTTAACCGAGAGCAACTTAATCATCGGTACATGTAAAGCTAAGGCGGTGGTGGTTCAGAGTATGCTGGAGGCAGGCTAGGAACGTCTCCGTCAGGGTTTGGATCTCCGGGGCGAGGATCTGCTGCTGGACGCTCCTGTGAGTTGTCCGGGTATTTGGCCTAACACGGACAAGTTCTCTTGTCCACTCAGAGCCCCCTTGCTCTTGCATTGTGCATTCTCCGTGTGTTATTCTTCCGCCACGTAGACAGCCAATGTAGCCAATTTCTGTAACTGCCTCATGCGGAAACATTCGAAGAACATCATCCCTTCAGATCCCCCGATGCGTTCCACTATCCCCGATTGCCGTATTGTTGCAGGACTTGGTTCTGAGTTCGCCGATTCCTTCGTGGACGAGAGTGGACAATGTTGTATTTCGAAACAATTGGGGCGTGTCCAAGAGTAACCCACCTGACATAAGGAAGCCACTGGCCGTGTTGTTAGTCCAAACGAATGATACTGGTATAGCGAGCGCAACGGTTTGGGTACAGAGGTGTAGAAATTACGACAAAGAAAACATGATCAACGTGCCTCAAGGGACTGCTCAATATCGAACAGCGGAGGTCTGCGGTCAGGAGTGCTACAACGGTCTAGGTCCATGGTTGAATTCGCATGAGGTGAAATGGAAATGAAGATGCTGCATATAGACCTCTATTGAGTGTGTTTCCTATCGTCGAGGTCGTGGCTTCCCTGTATAGGCGAGTAAGCAGGGGGCGGGTCGCTCGCGTCAGGAAAATGTCGTGTTGGCTTTGACGCCTTTGGCCTACCTTTCGAGGCTTTCCGGCGTCTTTGCTTCCTCGTCACGCGTCGCAAAGGTGTTCAAGGCGCACGCAAGGTCCAAAAAGGCGGGAAAGTAAACTTGATATTTTCCTGATGCGGGGACTCAGAAGAGATGCTCAGACGCGGCCCTTGTTGAGACCCTTCTAATAGCGACGTGCTTTCTGTGTCTTCGGGTGGAGGCATCTCGGATGGGGAGGGCGCGGCCTGCTTCGAGCAATCAGTCAGTATATTAATAGGATATCGTGATGGCTGTGACAGAAATCTTACTGTGTCGGCTGGCGGGCTGCCGTGCGCCATTGTCGGGAATTGCTCTTGTCGGGGGAGCTCCCGCCTTAGAGACATCACGAGTTCCCCTCCTTCCTGCCCAAGCTAAGTCGTTTCCACTGCGTCTGTCGCGAGAACTATACCTCCAGGCAGTACTATAGCGCCTTCAACACGAGCCATTGCCGCCGCTGCGTCTCTCGACCTCCTGATCCTTCGCCGCAGAGCTATAACTACACACGATATAGCATAGAGTACTATCCCGACCACAACGGACACAGCAGAGATCCACGCGGTGTTGGTTCTGGTGTGCCCCAGTGAGGCGACCGAATTCGAACCGCTGGAAGGGGAAGCACTTGCAATAGAGGAAGACGAGGAAGATGCGGAGGACGCAGCGAAGTCCGCAGTGGCAGTGAAGGTAGGTAACACGCCAGTTAAGAGACATGAGACGAACGGGTTCTGGCCCGAGACACAGCTCTTTGATGAGCCCACTTCGACGGTATACTCGAGTTCTTCATGTGGGCAATGAGACAAGTCGGAGACAGACAGCGTAGATGCGAACGACGTACCGGGTGATAAAAGGGAAAGGGTGTTCGATTGCTGTACGTAGGTGAAACTAACTTGCTGGCTAACGTTGAGGTCGACTGTCCATTGAAGACTAGAGGCGTTGATTGTACCGAAATCTATGAAAACTGGATCGCCTGGGGAAAGCTCGCGATTCGGTACAGTCCATAGATGCTACACACATCCATTGGGTCATGGTGCCATTGACAATACGGAGAAACGCACGATTGGTGGCTTGGAAAAAAGGTATAATCAGATTTGTCGTCGATGAGCCTTGTCTGCGACACACCTCCTCCGTCCATGACATCACAATTGGGTCGCATTGTGTCAGTTGCTCACCGGTCGGCGAAATTGAGAACGATGCGCGAGCAAAGGGTATCGCGGTTAATGATACAAGTGATCGAGACCATGGCGAGCGCATTGTTATGACAAACGCGGAAGATGTTGCAGCGTTGGTTTCGCTGAGACGGGACAGATTCATGGTGGGTGGTACGCTCATTGAAAGCGAGGTCGACGACGACCACAGCGAGGAGGCATGTCGATTGACAGATTGATCACACGTCGTGTCGCTTTTGAATCTGCCGAGCTCGACCGCCATGCTGATCGGGTCCTACTAGTAGCATCTCTGGTCAGAAAGCTGTGCGCTCCGAGTCATTTCGTGTCGAATTATGCGGCGTATGTTCAACATACAATAGACCGAAGGAGAGAAGACTGCTGAGCACTTTGAAGTCGAATGTTCGTTGTAACGCAGATGCGCCTTGACAGGTGCGAGGTCTCGATTGATCTTGACGCGATCACCTGACTTGTTTGCATAGGAATTGGAACCACACGACGGACCGTGAAGCTGCAGCGCTCCTCACGAGGAAGAAATGATAGCGATTCGAGTATGCACCAGTCACACATACCCACCGATGTTTGTAAGTGCCTGTAACATCAGATTCCAGTTGCATCCTATGATGACCGCACGAAAGCAGGCGATGTAATGTCATTTTTGAGACATCAGACGTTGTATGTGATATAACGTATCGATAGCCAACTGCACGCCATACCTGGATATTTCTGTCCATAGCCATGGGGATCAGTAAATGATATATATGTACACACAAATTACCACAACAGATGCAGCAGAAATCCACGCGGTGTTGATTCCGGTCTGCCCTGACGCGGACGACTTTGACACGGGGGAGGGGGAAGCGCTCACGCTCGTGAAAGACGAGGATGACGTGGAGGACGCAGCGAAAATCGTGGTAGCTGTGAAGGTGGGTAACTCGCCGGTTGAGAGGGACGAGACGAGCGAGTTCTGGCCCGGGAGACAGCTCTTTGATGAGCCCGCCTCGACGGTATACTCGAGTTCTTCATGTGGACAATGAGACTCGGAGACAGGCAGAGTAGATACGAACGACGCACCGGAGGATAAGAGGAGAAAAGTGTTCGATTGCTGTACGTAGGTGAAGCTCACGTGCTGGCTGACGCTGAGGTCGATTGTCCATTGAAGACTAGAGGCGTTGATTATACCGAAGTCTATGAGAACCGGATCTCCTGGTGCAATCTCGCGATTTGGTACAGCCCACAGGTGCTAACCACATCCATTGAGTCGCGATGCAATTACGGCATAGAAAAACCCACAATCGGTGGCTAGAAAATACCAGTTTTTAGGTCTGGCGTCAACGGACTGTCTGCGACTACCGCTTACCTCCTCCGTCCACGACAGCACAATTGCGTCGCATTGTGTCAGTATATCACCGCTCGACGAGGTTGAGAACGATGCGAGAGCGAGGTGTAGCGCGGTCAATAGCACTAGTGATTGAGAGCATGGCGAGCGCATTGTCTCGGAGGGCGGGTAAGCCAACAGGAAGTTGCTGCGTTTGTTCTGAAGCGAAACAGGTCGATGGTGTGCACAGGCGTGGCTGTGGTGACATGGAAAGCAACGATGACGACTAGGCGTGTCGATTGACAGATTGATCGCACGTCTAGTGCATCTGCCGAACTCGATCACTACGCCGATTAGATGAATGAGATGGGAGGGAGTCTCCCTTCTCAAAGAGGTGTGCTCGTGAGCCATGTAGGGCCGAATTACACTGCGAGCGTAGAACAGATGAACAGACTGCAGAACGCTTTTGTGGATCTCGAAGGATGCCCGTTGCGATGGAGGCACATCATGACAGCCGTGGGATCCCGATCAATTGAAACTCTCTCAGCAAAGGTCTGTGTCGCTTCGTTACTGGTAGAGTGGTCCCGGCCAGCTGAAGACTCCAGAGTTCATGCATCGGGGAACACCTGGCGCTTTTCATATATTCATATATAAATGGCCCGCTCATGCCGACAACGGACTAGCAAGGCTGCGGTGGCCCTTCACTAAGTTGAAGATCAAGAACAGTGACCTAAGCATTCAAATTTACGAGCGGTGTATACCCACTCATCATTGCTTCCAAAAGTAGATCCTAGTCACTTTGTATAATGATCGCGCAAGAGTAGGCGATGCGATGTTGAGATCCGGCGCATGCGATGCAACCGATCGATGATCTACTGTCTTCTATATACATATATTGTAGCCCAAGATATGGTGGTCAGCAAACGACATATCAGTACACACAACAGTTGATTAAATATTACGAAAGCGTTGCGTGCGAGTCGACCCCGCTACCGGTCTCGTCTACAGGATTCGACACTACCATGTATGGCGGTGGCGCATCTTTCGAGGTACCGTCAGATGCAATGTTCCAGCCCTGTCCGGTCGTGGAAGCCATCCTTGTGTTCAGAGAGGTCGGGGGCGGAGAGTATGAACCCTAGGTACGCCACGCAGTGAGCAAGCATGACGATAATCAGTAGCTAAATACGGGAGAAGCCTTACTGGTGGGCCAGTATATGTCAGAGGCATAGTAGGCGTTTCTTCCGGCCTGTGATGTTCCAGGCTGAAATGGGTGATGATTTCCCCATTATATGCGCGTTGTGCTGTGTCGTTCGCGTTCAATTGCAATTCCAGACTGGTTTTATTGCGATGAAACTGACCTGTGATATCAACAGACGCTGCGGCGCCGCCCATCTGATAATACGTCTGTTGGTTCCTGCGTTTACGCCACCAGACGATAAGTGTTGTCGGTATGGCACACACGAATACCCCGATGACAATTCCAATCGCAATTATCCACCGATTACTAGCATCTGTCTTTGTCGGCGTGGCTACACCCGAAGCAGTGGCGGATGAAGAACTTGGGGTCACACCGGACGCCGGTGTGCTCGATGCGACTTGCGTAGATGACGGCGGCCCAGAGGACGTAATAGCATCGGCGGATGAATTGGAAGTTGGAAGGGTACTGTTTTCTCCAAAAAGGCAGGTCGTCGAAGGGCCCCCTCCAACGACGTACTCATCAGCTGCACGTAGAACGTCGATCTCAGTGACACCAAACCGGAGAGTATAAAGAACGCACCAGACACTAGTACTGAATCCGGATTCGATTGCTGAGTATAGGTGAAACTAACGTTTTGTCCTGCGCATCGGTCGATATTTGCGGTAGAGCTAGAGAGACCTGTAGATACTCACCAACGTTGAGCTGGACAGTCCACTGTAAGCTTGATGCATCGATAATGCCGAAGTCTACGAGTACTGGATCACCTGGATCGACTTCGCGATTTGGGACCGCCCATAGTTGCTACCGAAGGTATTGACTCGCGTCAGAAAAAATGAGACAGCCCGAGGTTACGCACGATTGGTGGCTACAATTTCTCGATGAATAAATAGCTGTCAATTGAATTATGGAGGTCCTCCACATACCGCCTCAGTCCATGTCATCGTGACTGGTTCACATTGCACCAGTTCGCTACCTTCGGGCGAAATAGAGAACGATGCGTGAGCGAGGTGCACTGCAACCAGGAGTACAAGCAAAGCGGACAGTAAGTGCATAATTTAGGTGTACGGGCGCTGGAAGAGACATCGCTGTGTTGCCCCTCCGGAGCCTAAATATACAGCGAACTGCACAACGGCCACACATGACAGGGCGATCATCACTTAAATACTTCTTCCGATGTAAACTGACAGATGGGTCACATCTCACTGCCATTGCGGAGTTCACAGCTTCGGAACTTACGACGACGTCAGGTAATGAAGCCACCGATCATACTGCCGCCACAATTTGAAACAAGTCATCGATAGCTGCAAGTGGCAGAGCGTGGTGGCGAGGTGAGGTGAATCGACGAGCCATATGCGTTGCCAAGCGTATGTGTAGGTGCATCAGGGTGGGTGGGTGGCTTGAACGGAAGAGACGTGAGTAAGATAAATGCGTACTAGCGGGGAATTGAGCAGGGCTGTGGGAATGCTTTCCCATTTGTCGACACTGATATATGATGACTGGCGCTGAAGGCCACTGTCATCGCAATTGAGGTTAACTCTAGTGCTACGATGCATGATAGTGGGTGTATATACGGGTCCGAGCGGCACAGCATAGAGTTGGCAGGAAGATGTTGGATAAGCGAGCCCATCCCGCTGCTAGACACGCTGCCTTGGAACACCCCATGAGGTCACATATGAAGGGGGCGCATCTTTAGTATCGTCGCTTGATACACATACACTTACAGCCCTCTCAACCAGAGAGGTTGCCACCATGATAGTACTCTGTGTTTCCGGTCTACCTTGCGCTAAAGGAGAATATTCAGCCTAAGTACATTAAGCAATTAGTCCGCACGGCTGGTCAGATAGCTGGCTTTGGAGAGACCTTACGGGCTCGCTGGCATCCGGCATACCTGAGGGAAGCATCCCTGCTAGGGTGCCACGCTCCAAGTCAAACGTGATGGGCATCGTCATTTCTCTTCCATGTGAATGCTGTGCTGTATCTACCAACTTAAGCCAGAACGTTGCAGTAAGTCCCGTGTTGAGAATACCAACCTGACCATCCAGCTGATGAGAGTTCTTCTTTGTATTGCTGCGTTTACGCCGCCAGATGATGAGCACAATCAACACAGCACTGACGAGTATTGCGAGCACAGCCCCGATAGCGATGTTCCCCACATTGCTAATTCCTGGCTTTGTCTGCTTGGCTGTGCTCACGACACCGGTGGAGGGAGAGCTGGAGGTCGCAGAAGAAGCTGGTGTACTGGACACAGTTTGCGAAGATACGGTCAAATTAGCAGTCGGGGCCGATGTCGAGGACGGATTTCCTCCAGAAAGGCATGCCGTGGAAGTACCTGCTTGGACAACGCAATCATCATCTGCTTGGATGTAACATGGACCGAAATTGGGAAGGAGGGGAGGCTCTACCCGAGGCCAACACAGAATGGATCTTCGACAATTGAACATAGGTGAAAGTGACATTTTGCCATGAGCACCGGCAGTTCAATATGTCATGTTTTCACAGTGAAGCTTCGAGTTACTCACCGGCCTGAAGTTGAACGGTCCACTGGAAACTCGATGCATTGATTATGCCGAAGTCAACAATGACTGGATCGTATGCTGCAATTTCGCGGTCTGGGGCTGCCCATAGATGCTACCGCAAGCGACTGAGGGTACCGCCGCGAGAACAGAAGAAGGTTGACTTACTATTAGTGGCTGAAGTGCATGAGCAAGATACTGTGAAGCAAATTTGATGCCCTCGGACATACCTGTTCCGTCCACGACATCACAGCTGGCTCGCATTATATCAGTTCACTACCGTTCGGCAGAATGGATAATGACGCATAAGCGAAGGGGAGTGAAGCCAACAGTGAAAGACAAGTAGCCCGCGCGCGCATGATGCCGAGGAACAAGCAGAAAACCGGAGCCATTGCTCGAAATTATGTATGCAGCGGGCTGCCATACTGCCACAGAAGTCACGAAAGGTACCTGGACTTGTTTCTTGAAAGTTCATCATGCTCCGAGCACATCGCAGCAACTGCGCTGTGAAGAGGTGTAACCCATGTAATTCTTGACGCGGTCAAAGCAACTGATCTCGCTGGTCGTAAAGCAAGCTCTCCCGATCTACAAGTGGCAGGGTGAGGGCGAGGCGAGGCGAGGTCGACACCCAGTGAACATTGGACCTAGCATCCTCCCTCCGCGTCTATCATCATGGCCTCAGGCCCAACGCTCGTGCGCGTGAGCGCCCGCGTCCTCCTCCGATCGTCTTTGCGCGCTGATGTCACCGCCGCTCGATAGCGGGAGCCCCCGTCTTTGTCTCTAACATTCCTACCATCATCTCGTTGTATTTGTCGTCTCAACTCCCGAGTCAGGTCCCTCGGTCTCTAGTGATAGGCCATCGGCTGTCTCTGGGTCGGGCTCGTCATCACCGAAAGACCTCGAGTACTACTAGTGTATACCGCTGGCTCGAGTGGTTCTGTTGGGGAAGTATAACTCAAACGATCCTACAGATAGCGCAAATTTTCCCATGTGCCAGACGAAAGTCGCGAACAAGGGGTGATGCTAGGCGACAACACGTCGGACATTACTCTGGCCTAGTGGCACAAAGATGTCGAATGCGCAAAGCGAAAGTACATCGATTCAATATGGAGCGCCGACAATTCGATTTAGCTGTGGTATTTTAATTGTAATTTTCGGATTATTTGATGGGATATACAGGCAAAGAACGCAGTCGAAATGATGCCAGGAAGACGTCAGATGCGCGAGCCGATCCCGTTGCTAGTCACGCTGCCGTGGATATCCGATAAAGTAGTCACGTATGGAGGGGGTGCATCTTTACTATCATAGTCACTTGTTATGCTTACAGCCCTCTCAGCTATAGAAACATCCACCAGGGGGCTGTTCTCCGTTTCGGACCCATTTTGAGTTAGAAGAGAATTTGAAGCCTAAGCCCATCATACAGTCAGTCCGCATGACTGGTCAAGTAGTTCGTTCTGGAAACCCTACTGGTTCACCGGCATTCGAGGTAACTGGGCCTAGTGTCCCTACCAGCGTGTGACGCTCCGAGTCCAGCGTGAAAGGCGTTATCAATTCTCTTCCACGTTGATGCTGTGCTGTCTCTGCCAACTTAACTCAGAAGGCTGTAATCAATTCCACGTTCAAAATACTGACCTGCAATAGTGTCATCCAGCTGGTTAGAGTTCCTCTTATTCCTGCTTTTACGCCGCCAGATAATCAGCGCAGTCAATGCAACACAAAGGATGAGCCCGGCCACGATCCCAATAGCGATCTTCCCCGCGTTGCTGATTCCTCGCTTTGTTTTTGCGACTGTGCTTAAGCCGCTGGTGTAGGGAGGGCTGGAGGTCGCAGAGAAGACTAGCGTATTGGATGCAGCTTGCGAGAGTGATGACAGTCCGGAGGGTATGTTCAAGCTGGCAGTCGAGGCCGATGTCGCAGAGGGTACCAGAGTACTGGATGTGCCTTGCGGAAGCGACGACGGTTCGGAAGGTATGGTTGATTCGGCAGTCGAGACCAAGGTCGCTGAGGAGACTAGTATACTGGATGCGACTTGCGAAAGCGACGGCATTTCGGAGGCTGCGGTCAACTCGGCGGTCGAGCCCGAGGTCGGGACTGAGTTAGTTGCGACGGAGGAGGGGGCCGAACTTCCTCCAGACAGACATGCCGTGGAAGTGCCTTCTTGGACGACGTATTCATCTGCTGCATGTGGTACATCGATGTCAATGAACACACATTCAAAAAGAGCGGAGAGGATGTACCAGAGGAGAGCACAAGTAAGGGGTTCGACAATTGGACGTAGGTAAAACTGACATTTTGTCCTAGGCACCGGAGGTTGATACATCATATTACTCCGAGCTTCACCATTATTACTCACCAACTTGGAGTTGGACGTTCCACTGGAAACTCGATGTGCTGATGTTGCCGAAGTCAACAAGGACTGGATCGCCTGGCTCGACTTCGCGGTCTGGAACCGCCCACAGATGCTACCGAAACCAACTGAGCATACCATCGCTGGAACAGTCGAAAATGGCGCACTATTGGTGGCTGAAGCGCATGAGCAAGATACTATGACGCTAAATGTCCCGACGTACCTGCTCCGTCCAGGACATCGTGATTGGGTCGCATTGTATCATTTCACTACCGCTCGGCAGAATAGAGAACGACGCATACGTGAAGGAGAGAGGGACCGACAGCAAAAGCCAAGCAGCCCGCGCACCCATGATCCCAGCAGTGGAAGCGCAAGACGAGGCTCGGACAAACTATATATACAGTGCGCTGCGACAGTGTTACCACGAATCGCTGTCAGATTACCTCAACTTACTTCTCATGACAGATACATCACGTCTTGTCCACATCGCAGCAACGGCACTACGGGAAGATGTGATTCACGACGCCGACCAAGCAATTGAGTTCACTGGTCATAAGGTAAAGCAAGCATATTCGGTCAACACAATACCCACAAAGTGGCAGAGTAGAGCGCGGGTGAAGTAAGGTGATGTCAGTGAACAGAACAGTTCCAAATGATATTGGCGCATCGGAGAGAGCATAGTATGACACATTCACATGCATTAATTTTAGACAGCACATAAGGACGACGAAAGACCTGATGATGCAGGCGTGTTCCACATGGTACAATTAATGGTAGTACAAGATAGAATAGTCATCTAGACGGCGTCGGCCAAATCGTGATGGTCATGAAGCGGTATCGGTGGGGTATATGGCAGTCCTCCACGGCCTCCTCGACGCGATCTCAGTATGCCCCGCCACGACTTCCAAAGTTGTATCTGTGCGTGCCCGTGCGCCTCGTGCGCCCACCGAAGCAGTTGCAGCACAGGATATCGAAGATCACATCGAAGATGGTGACGATGATCTATGGTGGGTCTATCAGTTGACTGACGAGGACAAGAGAGGGAGCCTGTACGTACCGTCACGATGACGCTGACGATGGTCATAAGGATGCTGGCAATCGCGCCGATAATGGCGTTGATTCCGGATCCAATAGCAGAGAAAATTGCGCCCTGCGGTGGTCACAAAGTGAGAACGAAATCAACATCGAGTGAACAGGGGTAAGACATACCATGGTTGCAGTGATGAAAAGCTAATCGTAATTCAAGTGTCAAGTAGAGTGAAGATGACAAGAGCTTTTGAGAGTGAGGAGAAGAATCAGAGGGGAGTGGGGGCTTTATAGCTGGTGAGATTGGGCTGACAGGAAGTGGCGCACGGTAAGGATGACGTCTTGCGGCGCGAGGCTATGGTTGGACACCAGACTCTGACGTCGTGATACGCCAGGAAAGCGGGAGCTTTGCCAGGCTTTGCCTTATCCTTGGCGGGCCAGAGTCAGCACAAGTGGTTCCGCGGTGCGGTCGAGACTAGTTCCGGGCTCCACACCCCCAAGTCCGCCTAACCTTCCTTCCCTTCGCTGCCTTATTCCACATACACCGTGTCATCGTATGCGCAATTCAGCCATCTTCCATTGACACACTACCCGCAGAAACACTAATCGCCGAACTCGAGTAGTCTAGAACGCCAACGTCGACGAGATCCCAAATGAACGCAACAAAGTCGAACGGGCGAGGACGCAAACAAGGCGGGCCGGCATTTTCCGGGCGCCGCGATGCCCTGAGCGTCCCCCTGTGGCGGGCGCAGCTACGAGTTCCAATGCATTGACAACGTGTATACCATCCTAGCTCTCTTGTAATATCGTCATCAGAATCAGCCGCCATGTCCACATACGATTCCCTGCACAGGCAGTGCCGCACCCTTGAATCACTCTTTGACACCAAGCTGACGTCGTATGCGCGCCTCGCATCCACCGTCACGCGCAACCCGGACGACCTCGAGGCCGGCAGCTCGGCTGAGCGATGGCGGGACCTCGAAGTTGAGGTGGAGGAGCTACTACAGAAGGTGTGTTGTTACGCTATGCGCTGGATCAGGGCGCGCGAGCGTTGCTCAGACCCGGCACTATAGCTAGGGGAGCTCAACGACCAGCTCGCCGCACTGTCGAATGACACCGAGAACCCGCCTTCGCAGTCCATGCTGCGGGCCATTCAGCGACATCGGGAGGTATATCAGGACTATGTCCGAGAGTTGCGGAGAACAAAGGTGCGAGGATTCGCCGACGTTCACCTACTGCTGCGAGCTCATCACATCCGTGGTCGATGTAGGCGAACGTACAGCAGGCGTTAGACCAGGCCAACCTGCTTAGCGGTGTGCGGAATGACATTGAGCAAGTCGCATCTCTCACGCTACCGAAGCTTCGCTGACCATCGACACAGTGCGTACAAGTCGTCCGCCGCAGACGCTCTCTTAGCCGAGCGGGGGCATATAGACAGCTCGCATCGGATGACAGACGAAATCATTTCGTACGTGTGCTGACTTGCGGAATCCCTCTTGCAGCATTGCCGCACGAACGCGTACGGTACTTGCTGGCTGACTCACTCTCAATGTCATCAGGCAAGCATATGAAACGCGCTCAGAGTTCTCTCGTCAGCGGTCAACAATAGCGGGGATAAACACGCGGATGGCAGGGGTCGTTAGTGAGTCTCTTTCCATCTTCCATGGCATTTAAGATCGACGCCCCGCATTTCCCAAAGACACTATTCCAGGCATCAATAACTTGCTCTCTATGATCAAGACCCGTCGCAGACGAGACTCTGTTATCATTGGCTGCGTTATCGGACTCTGTTTCGTTCTGCTACTTATGTACATATTCTGATTGTCTTCGTGTCTGCATTTCTCCACTTGGGGCGGACATATCCCCGTACTGTCCATTCCGGCTCTTTAGGTCATTGATATCACATCCTCACCTGTATCCGTGCGGCATGACACAACGACTTCGGCCCATCCAGCTCTAGTCTTCGTCACTCTCCGACGCGTCCAATACCAACCTTCTGCGGTCCCTCTTCTGTTTAATTGGTTTATGATGACCTGCGACAAATTGCTTCCAGTTCTCTTCAAGCCTGCGGACAGCACCCCACTTTTCTGGGTCGTCCGCAGCAGCTTCCTCGTCCCAGGCTTCCTCGACTCTCCAGCCTTTCACCTCGGCGACAGTGAGCAGCATGTCCCAAGTATACGGCGCCGAGAGTCGAATGTCATGGAAGTCCGATTCGACGAGGATACGATTAGGCGAGCATGCCGCAATCAATGATTTGTGTGCCGGCGAGCGTGCGTTGATCGCGGTGGACAGGGACAGGAACACATTCGAATGTTGCTTCTGCAATACAAGGTTCCGAATCCCAGATAACTGGGAAGCCGAATAGACTGCGCACCTCAATGTCCGCCCAACTCTGCGCGCTGACGCCACAACTATGCATATCCACGCTGATCTGCAACCAGCCCTCCCCGTGCCTCGTTTTCATCCGCTGTAGCAGCTCGATTGTGGCCTGTTGGCCCTTGACGCTGTGCAAGCTGACGTTCCGGCGGAGCTCGACTGCGAGATTAAGCTGCGCCTCGAGGATCGCAACCTGGTGCTCGATGGGGGTCGTGAACGGCGAGAGCTCGCGTGCGCCGGTTGCCTCCGCGTACGGCGGCGACGCCGGAGGTGCGAACGGGATGCGGCAGGCACGGTCGAGCCCGACCTCCCCGAGCATCGCGCCAGGGCATGCAGTCAGATTCTCGCGGAGGTCCGCGAGGACATCAGAGAGTGCAGTGGGCTCGGGGAGGTATGCGAGCAGCCGCTGGAACGCTGCCTCGTGTTGCTGCGCCTTAGCGGAGTCGAGGAGGAGTGCGCGGTAGTGCGCCTCTTTCGATGCGGGCGGGCGGAGCGCGATCCAATGGGCGAACCACGGATGGTACCCTGCAGCGCGCAGGTGCAGACGCAGGGTCAGCCGGGGCCCGGCGCGACGAGGGCGAGCGCGGACAGACCGAAGCATGGGGTTACTCTGTCGGGGTACGTGGCGGCGAGGGCGCGCACGAGGGCCTGGTCGCTGTGGCGGGTTGCCATCGCACAGATGCGGTGTGGGAGGGCGGCAGAGAGGTCTGGCGGGAGAGGTGAGTCTGTTGGGTGGCAGTGGACGTCGACGAGGTGCGCGAGCACGGAGGGATGGCCCAGCGGGCGTGGGGTGTCGGCGGTCATCGTGTCGCCTGGCGTGAGCGCGATCTCAGTAGATGCAAGTAGCTAGCGACCTGTTCGATTAGAACGAGCAAAGCAGCCAGCAGCGATGTGAAGATCGTGAACAATGGGCCCCGAGAGTAAGGTGGAGAACGTCGCCGGCAAAGCGACGCAGGACTACGCGAGACCTCGCAAGACTCGGGTCGTCCACGGGCGCTTGTGGTATATTCCGCCACAATTTTGGCTTGCATCCCCTCTTCCCTGTAGCAGACTCTGCTCGACTCGTTCACCCTTAGTTCATGCTAGCACGCCTGAGCCGGACTCACAGACCCCTAGTTCCATTTGTGCAACAAAGACTCATGAGGTCTTACTCGGCGGAATACCTGGACCTCACGCCTCCCGTCCACCGCGGCCTCAAAGAGATCGTAGACAAGTCGATCTTCCGCAAGGACTTGAACATCATCGCTGCGAAGATAGATGCTCGTAAAACGCAGACGATCGCACGAGCCCTGAGAGAGTACGTCGTATTGTCATTGACCATGTCCCGAGACGCTCATGTCTTGTATGCAGTAAAGCCATCCTACACATCCGAAGCTATAGGAATGTAGAACCAGCCGGGGATGGCAAAACGCTCGTGCTGCTCAAATTCCCGGACGAAGGTGCCTAGCAATGTTCCTCTGACAAGACCTCATCTGACAAAATGTGTTGCAAGCAAGCTTTGTTGCCGCCTGATGTGCGCGAATTCCTGGAGAAAGAGGGAGCAGAGTTCGTCCCGTACACGATGGAGCTCGACTACGATCACTGGACTGCAGGTGAGAAACTTTGTTCTTCGGTGCTGATTGGTACCCTCACACATAATCAGACGACATTCTACAATCTGTGCTACCCGAAGATCTCGCTGAGCAGCATCCCAGTGGGTTTGCAATGGTAGGCCACATAGGTCGGTGTCTGTTGACTACCCCGAAGCATTTACATATTCTGAGCTGTTGTTACTGATAGCCCATCTAAATCTTCCTGAGGAATACTTGCCATACAAGCACATCATTGGTCAAGTAATATTGGAGGTAAGTGAACGCGTCCTGCTACTTGTCTGCGCCACCTGAGAGTTTCAGAAAAATTCCGCTGTTCGAACAGTGGTGAACAAGCTGCAGACGATCGATGATGCCGACCATGTATTCCGAGTCTTCAAGATGGAACTCTTAGCGGGAGTGCCTGACTACGTCGTCTCGCACGTACGTTCTCGCCCACTTTTTTCCGCTGTGCAAACCATCCTCAAACTTCCTAACCAGATGGAGCAAGGTTGCAAATTCACTTTCGACTTCACCGAAGTATACTGGAATTCAAGATTACAGACGGAACACACGCGTATTGTCGATATGCTGAAGCCCACAGATCTCGTGGCAGATCCCTTCGCCGGTGTTGGGCCTTTTGCGATCCCAGCCGCTAAGAAAGGTTGTGCCGTCTTCGCAAATGACCTGAATCCCAGCAGTTATCATTATTTGAATAAGAACACCATTTCCAACAAGGTCGGCAGCTACACCTGTTCTCCCTACCTCCGTGATTGACCTTGACGCTCTCTCCGACATTTATGCGATGGCAGGTGAAGGACTTGATAGTCTCCTCGAACGAAGACGGCAGGAAGTTCATCCGCTACGTGTTTCGACAGGCATGGGACATGCCCATGCCTCCACACCGACCCAAGGAAAAGGGCGAGTCGCGGCGCGCGGCCAAGCGGCCGCCTGCGCCTGCGCTGGCTCGGTGGGCCCCGGAACATGCTCGCAAGCGGATAACGCACTTTGTCATGAACCTACCGCAGTCGGCGATTGAGTTCCTCGACGCGTTCCGCGGAGTGCTAGCGCCGGCAAACATGGGGGATCGGCCTTTGAGCGGGGAATACAGCGACTCGGGGTCGATGCCGATGATTCACTGCTATTGCTTTACGAGGTTCTTGGAGCCCGCCGAAGCTGAGGCCGACATCCGACAGGTGCGTGCTCGGGTTGTAGTAGTGTAGCACGCTCGCTGATATCTGAATAGCGGGTCGAGGCCGGGATGGGCCACCCGCTAGGGGAGGAGGTCTCCTTGTACAACGTGCGGTCTGTCGCGCCAAACAAGGACATGTACTGCATCAGCTTCAGGCTCCCATACGAGGTGGCCTTTGCTGCTGCATGATGTACATTATGATGCTGGAGGAAGTTTTTTTTTCGAATGCGGTGATGGACGCGGTGCGGTCGCGGTGCATTGGCTGTACCGAGCTGTTCGCGGAGGTGATGCTTAGTCAGCAGGCTCTAACCCCGCACGAAAAATGCCTGCTTGTTCCGACCCCGGACTAAACTCTTTCCCCGCCAACTCATCCTCTGCTTACGCGCAGGGGTAGACGACTCGTTCTGACTCTGCTTAGACTTGTCTCCCTCATCTCTCTCTAGACTTACGATACCACCTTTCGTCTAAGTAGAGGCTACTGTGGTGCTCGTGCGCCAGCGCATTGACATAGAACGCGCCTATACCCTGCGCCATCTCAACTTTATTTCATACCTAGGCTTGGGGTTGACGAACAGCCTGACGACCACAAGCAGCCACAAGCTATGTCTCCATCCTCGCTTCCGAGTGTGTTCCCTACCGTCCACTGCGACGCGGGTGCCGAGCCGGCGCCGTCGCGCGCGTCGGCTATCCAGACAGTCAAGAGCGCCATCGCCGTACCGGAGACCGAGCTCAAGCGGTGGAGGCGGACGTTCGACGCGAACGCGCAGACGATTGCGGACGGACAGAAGTACGTGAGCTGCCTGCATGTCGGAGCGGACCTGGCTAAGCGTGTGTGCACAGGTACCTGAACCCGGAGCAGTTCGTCAACGCGATCGCGCCGCAGGGTGACCTACAGAAGATTGGACGCGCGCAGTTCGCGACACTGTTCCGGGTTGCGGACTCGAACCGTCGCGGATTGGTGTCCTGGGACGACTTCGTGGTGTTTGAGACCATCCTGAAGCGGCCGGACGCGGACTACTACATAGCCTTCCAGTACTTTGATGTGTACGTCTTGCCGAACTGTTATCGATGCACCAGGTGCTCAAATGAATATACTTATTTTCAAGAGACGACTCTGGAACCATTACGTATGACGAGTTCAAGAATGTGTTCAAGGCTAATATTGGACCGGACGCAATACCCTTCGATTTCGACTGGTGTGTGGCTATGCCACTTCTGGCCTAGAATTCTTTCGGTGCTCACACGACTGTGTTCTCAGCGACTGGGTTAAACTTTACCTCGGCAAAAAGAACGGAACCCATGTCCTCGGATGTTTGTGGAATTTCATCAGCTTCGCGAATCGTTGCTAATTGATCGGCGCAGATGGCGAGTTCACGCAGCTCATGAAGGGCCTTCAGGGAGAGCGCCTTCGCCAAGCATTCAAGTACTTTGACAAAGATCAAGACGGGTTCATCCGTTCCGAACAGTTCAAGAAGATCATTCTAGTGCGAACAACCTTCATCCGCGATAGCGCTGTAACGTTGACCCCCCACACGTAGGAAATCACTGGACATAAACTATCTGACGCCGTAATAGAAAGACTGCCCACGCTCACTACACTTACACCTGGAGGACGGATATCTTACTCAGAAGTTATTGCATTCCACAATGTCATTAGAGGTGCGGCGCATGTTCCTGTTGTCTATAGCGGAATCTCACTTTTCGCTATAGATATGGATATGGTTGAGCGGTAGGTCACGCCCTGATCTTAGGCAAAGTTGCCCTCCAACATGCTCTCGTAGAATCATTCGCGAAGCCACTGCCAAGTCAAAAGACGGTCGCATCGACCAGTCAGACTTCCTCAACCATTGCGCATCGAGCACGCGCTACTCGCTCTTCACGCCGATGGAGGCTGCCATCATCTTCCACTTCGCCGGCCGGGGCAACGCCGGACAGCGTCTGGCTCTCCCCGACTTCGCCCAGCTCCTGGACCCGCGATGGAAGGCGCCGTCGGACCAACTGGAGGCGAAGCCGCTGGGCGCGACGACCTCGGTACTACGACAGGTCGCAGAGTCGGCCTACAACTTTGTGCAGGGAGGTGAGACATCACACGGCCAGTTATAACCTATCGAGATGCTATGCAATATAACAGGGTTTGCCGGCGCATTTGGAGCAACCATCGTGTACCCGATAGACCTCGGTAAGTGCTCTGCCTTACCATGGTCTTGTTCGAGCTTCCGCATCTCACCTGTTCGGCAGTGAAGGTATGATTGATGATTGCAATGGAGGGAAGACAGTTCTGAACAAAACTTGATGATCGCCAACATCACAGACTAGGTACGTTTGAAATCTTCATGACGGATTTCGGCGAGGCTGAGATTCCGGCATAGGATGCAGAACCAGCGTAGCACTGTTGTTGGACAGCTGCTGTACAAGAACAGTCTCGATTGTGTCCGGAAAGTGTTCCGTAATGAGGGTCTCGTCGGTTTCTACCGCGGACTTGGACCGCAGCTAATTGTATGAACATCAGCATCATTCGCAACATCCTTATCATTATTGACGGTGCCACTGATATTTCTAGGGTGTCGCACCGGAGAAGGCGATCAAGTTGACTGTGAATGACTTCATCCGGGCCCGGGCCATGGACCCAGAGACAGGGAGGATCAAGGTGTTCTGGGAACTTGTGGCGGGTGGAACGGCTGGTGGTTGCCAAGTGGTGCGTGTCATATCTTACTCCCGACTGTTGACGGATCTGACGGTAGCACAGGTGTTCACCAACCCGCTTGAGATTGTGTGAGTTTGATCTCGACTTCTAGTCGTGCTACTTCCTGACTGGTATGCATACAGCAAAATCCGGTTGCAGATCCAAGGAGAGACCGCCAAACTGGAGGGAGCAAAGCCGAAAGGTGCTGTTCACATCATCCGTCAACTCGGTTTGCTCGGCCTTTACAAGGGCGCAAGCGCATGTTTGTTGCGTGATATTCCGTTCTCGGCCATCTATTTTCCGGCGTACTGGCACCTCAAGAGGGATGTGTTCGGCGAGGGCTACAACGGAAAACAGCTGTCGTTCCTCGAGATGCTAGCATCAGCATCAATAGCGTGCGTCCCACGTTTTCGCAATGACCGTGCCGAGACACTGTCAGATGCACTGCGCATGACGGATAGCTGACCGACATTTACTCATGGCAGTGGCATGCCTGCTGCGTACTTCACCACGCCGGCAGGTACGCAATTGGGCACAGATTCTGCCGTGATTGTACTGAGCTGTCACTGTCAGATGTCGTCAAGACCCGCTTGCAGGTTGAAGCGCGCACTGGGCAGACGAACTACAAGGGGTTGACTGACGCGTTTGTGAAGATTTGTGCGTGCCGCTGATGATGTGAGGCCACCGTGGCATGACTGACAGACCGGTACGCCGCTTGACAGATCGCGAGGAAGGATTCCGTGCATTCTTCAAAGGAGGACCCGCCCGCATCATTCGTAGCAGCCCACAGTTCGGGTTCACGCTCGTCGCGTACGAGTATCTGCACAAGGTGGGATTTCTCCTCATAGAGACAGGCGCAGCGCTGATAGGTGCCGACTGTACAGTTCCTGCCGGTAAGTGATGATGCCTCATTGGTGGGGAGAAGGCGAACGCTGATTGGTTGCCTAGTACCCGTTCAACGGACACGACCGAGTGGTGGAAACGGCTCTCACCAGTCAACCGGAAGATATGTCAAAAGTGCGTGCCCGAAACGCCCTGAAGATTTTGTTGGACGTGTCGGGGGATTTTGGACGTCGGTCTACATAGATACGGGATGTGGTGGTTGGATATGGGTGTGGATTGTAATGGATTTCAAGTATATATATTATGGTGGATGTTTTGCGGTTGTCGCACAAGAGGTTCATTGGACCGAAGGATTGGAACGACAAACTCTTGGCTGTGTTAAGTAACTGGGAGGAAGCAAAGGAGATGACAGAATGTCTCCTTAGAGACACGATCATCTGATGTTCCCGTCGTGACGGACAGATTAGGTCGCGTGGTGAGCAATCCCGCCTTGCTCATATAGTAGGCCGCGGCGAATCTCCCTCTGTTCTCGCCCCCTCCCTCCTTCGCTTTCGTCTTCGTTACCGGGCTCTAGTCCGTTCTTTCTTTTCTTCAGCGGTATGCATCATCATAATCATACAGAGTATGATCAAATTCGCTCACATTCAACCGCAGAGTGCTCTGCGAGGTCGCAGAGATTCCCGCACCTGTTACCGCCACTGCTAGACAGTCCCGCCCAGCGTAGACCGCTCCCGTTCTTTTTGCAGCTTCACAGTCTTTTCGCTATTCGACATCTTTGCTTTCGTGCTTTTGCTTTCGAACTTTATAAGCAACTTGCTCTACGATGAACGCCCTTATTTTCGGTCTATCGCTGGCGAGCGCAGCTTCTGCGCAAGTTGTCGTGAACGGATGGTCCATGGTCCCTGCAAGTGCCGTCACTATGGCGGCTCAGTCCTCTGCTGCGGGATATGCTGCAGCATACGCTGCTTCGTCCTCGGGAGGCTACAACGCGCCTCCAGCATACACTGCTGCCGCTGCTAGCTCTGTGATGTCTGCACCACCTTCAGCTTACACCCCTCCGCCATCTACCGACATGTCCTATTCCTCGTTCATGGCTGGGGGCTACTCAAGTATGAACTGCGGATATGGCTACACCAAAGCAAGTGATGGCTCTTGTCAAGCCCAGTCTTGGGTACGCTATTTCCAGGGAACCGTGATCTCCAGGCGCTCATTCACTTTGTCTGGGTGTAGTACCAAACACAGGGCTGCTACGAGACTATCATCATCAACAAGTGAGTGTTGCGGACGCGTTATACGAAAGCCTGTACTGAACCGCGTCCCAGCGCGGGAGGATATGGGGGTTATGGCTATGGCGGAGATTGCGGAAGCGTCTCCACTGTAACCATGACTGATATTATGACGGTGACGGCCACGGCTACCATGACGGAGGTATGCATGCCTCGCCGCTGCAAGTTTGTTGAGGACTCACCGTAATTGCTTGAATAGACCATGACCGTCCCAACCACCGTCATCCAGTATCAAACCGTCACCCAGGTCATGACTGACATCGAGACTCAGTCCGTGACTCTGACAGATGTCGTGACATCTACGCAGCTCGTCCCGACCACCCGCGTCTGGGTGTCCACCGAGATTATCGACGAGACTATGACACAGGAGGTCACCCTTACTGCGACGGACACGAGCACCTTGGTCAACGTGTACACGAAGACTGACACCGCGACGCAGACTGACATCGAGACACAGACTGCGACCGCGACTGACTTTGTCACCCTGACGCAAGTTAGCACGATCGTGCAGCCCACAACTTACGTCTCTGTGTATGTGAGCACGGACATCATTGACGACGTCAGTGCATTCTGAATCTCTATCACCGGGCCATCGACTTAAATCTTTTGTGCAGACCATGACTGTTGTCAACACACAGACCGCGACTGTCACCGATGAGATGACGATTGTCCAGACTGCCACCATGACGGACGTCCTCACCGATTTCGTGACTGTCACGCAAGTGAGCACCCTCGTCGAGCCCACAACCTTGACTTCGATTTGGGTCAGCACCGAGGTCATTGACAACGTAAGTTTCACCATCATACGTCCTGTGAGCACCGCTGAACATCAGCCCATAGACTATGACCGTCGATCATACCCTCGTCTCAACCATGGTCGAGGATATGACGATTGTGCAGACTCAGACCCTCATTTCGACCGCCACCGCCACCCAAACGGATACTGTAACGGATACTGCGACGGCGACCCAGGAGGTTGCCGACACCGCCCTGGCAACATGCCTGAGCTCGGTACGTATCGCCACATTGTTCCTTACGAGTTCCATATTCTGATGTTGGAATCGAACGCAGTGCAAGAGCAACTACTGGATGACGGCCGGAAACAGCAATGGATACACCTACGCGTCGCCGCCTGCCTCGTCCTACGTGGTTTACGGTAGCTCCTCGTCGTGGTACGCGATGGCGACGGCAACTGCTGCGGCAGCAAATACCTACGCACCGTCGTCCGCGGCATGGAACGGAGGCTATGCAATGCCCTCGGCCGCGGCCGCGTCGAGCGGGAACTATGGAGGCTACGGCTCCTCCTAATGATACCGGCAACTCCACAGCTGCAGGCGATCCCGGACCTCCGTAGACACAACGTTATGTTTCCTCTGTTGTTCCTTATCCATGGACTTGTCGGACTCATCCAGTTATTCTCGTATCCAATAGTACGCGTTCGTTTTTGAGATTGTCATGGACTCTAGTAGCTCTCTGCATGTCAGTACTGTTAGTACACAATATCGCGTCGACCCTGGGCGTCAAAACTATGTTAGATGTGCTTAATTTGTACTCTGGCAGCTTCTCTCATATCCTGTGCGGGAAGAGGGCACCGGGGTAAAGCTGAGCCCTTGAAAAGTTTACTGAATCTGGACACATACTTGGAAGGTCTAAATCGCTCGTGACAGGGTGGGAGGAGAGCACGGAGGATAGATTGTTCGAGCGCCGATGAGCGTGGGAATCCCGAACCGGGTGTTTGACGTTTGACGCTGGTGGCAGCTGCACGCAGCCTCGCATGGCTATCGCTTGGAATACCGAGATCTGTTTCTGACCCCGGTCGGAGGAATACCGTCAAGTCTACTCCAGTCTCCGGTTAAGTGAGTGCCGCCTGTTCCAGCTTCAGAGCTGTACATACCCGAGTCACGATCTCGCTGCAAACGGGGGCGGAGATGCCTTTACACGAGACGCACGATCCTGCCGACTCCGTGTCTCTGAAAGACGCGAAGGAGTCGTACCTGGTCTTCTATTCCTCTCGCGATGATAGCGGGAAGTTGTGGTGTCCCGTAAGCATGCGATGCGACCCTGCAATCCCAGCCACTGACGTGCTATTTACCCCAGGATTGCGTTGCTGTCGAGAAATTGGTGCAAGACGTGTTCGGCCCGGAGGATGGCCCCTCCGGCCTGATCGTATATGTTGGCCAGAAATCTGAGTTGAGGACGTGATTCATTTGACCGCAGACGACTGACCATCATTTGCTAGATGGAAGACACCTGATAACCCGTTCAGAGGCGAACCGTGGAATGTTCGTGCAATACCCACTGTCATCAGAATTCGAGATGTACGAGCCTTCACATGAGCTACATTGAGCGCCCCGGTGGACTGATCCCATTACTCTTTTAACCAGGGAACACGACTCGTGGAGGGCGAGATAGCGCGCGAGCTTGCTCCTTTTGTCAATTCAGTGTAGCATTATCACAACCGAAGAGCTCGTTGAGGCATGGCTCCCGCGTACACCTAGATCACGCAACGTCTGGGCGGGACCGGATGCACATAAAGCGCCCGGCATTTCGCCATTGAATGTCGAGGGAGCGCCTGGAGCAGCCTTGCACGGCGTTATCATCTCATGATGGTGCCCAATTCACCTCGTGGTTCTAAAACCTGCCGCATACGTGGGCGCGCTCTTCCCATCCATCCTCGGCGTTGGGCGGCAGTTTCCAGATTGTAAAGCCTGCCCTGCGTGTCGACACCAGCGGAATCGATCATAGCTCCCCGCTTATATGGCGAAGCGAAAGAAGATAGCTGCCGAAGCCATCTGAGTCCTCGGCACTTATAACTGGCTCTACACCGTAGCGCGGTTGGGGGACCACTTGTATCTCCGTTCGCATATCTACTTAAGACGCATGCATAGCATTTGACACCTTTTTCCCCCACTTGCAATCTCGCGCAGCTGACGCTTTGATTTGAGAATGACCGTTGACAGTCACTCCACATGCGTCGTTCTGAAGAACTCGGCCGACTCCGCAGCGATCTCACAAATGAACTGGAAAGAGATATCGGAACGAAAGACCAAGCAGCGGCAGGCCCTTCTTGATCGCTGGCCGGAATGGAAACTAAAGCAGGCAGTCGTCGACTACGTGACGGACGTCTCGGCTCTACCCACTTCACAGTTAACACCCCGCGAAATCGAGATCGTTCACCAAGATGCGACATCGCTTGTCCACAGTATGCGAGATCGCCGGTATACTGCCCTGGAAGTCATTAAGGCTTTCTGCCATGTGGCAACGATCGCGCAGGGTCTGACAAACTGCTTAACCGAGATCATGTTTGAGGACGGCTTGAAGCGGGCCGCAGAGCTCGATAGGCATCTAGAGAAGACAGGCGAAGTTGTGGGGCCGTTGCACGGGCTACCTGTATCGGTCAAGGATCACATCTTGGTCAAGAATTATGATACGTCAACCGGGTATATTGCCTGGGCTTTCAATTCGGCTACCAAGGACGCAGTCGCCGTAGACATCCTGCGAAAGGCTGGAGCTGTCTTATATGTGAAAACGGCCAACCCGCAGACACTGCTGGTTTGTTTTCTTGACATTCTCGCGCGACTTGATGATTAATAAGAATGTAGTCATTGGAGACGAACAACAACATATTCGGTAGAACGTGTAATCCGTTTAATCGCAGTCAGTGACATCTTGAAAGATATGTTCCGTATACCACGAAGCTGACAATGTGACAACCATCGCAGCGCTCACGTCCGGAGGAAGTAGCGGAGGGGAGAGTGCCTTGATCGCTGTGCACGGAAGCCCAATGGGAATCGGCACGGACATAGGAGGATCAATAGTACGTACTGATTGATATGCTTCGACATTCAACCTAATCTCACGGGGCATCTATTGCGCAGCGGATTCCGGCTGCGCACATGGGCCTTTACGGGTTAAAGGGTTCCGTAGCCCGCATGCCCCACGCTGGTCTTGTGGGCTCGCATGATGGGATGGATGCGATCATTGGCGCTCTCGGACCCATCGCCACATCCGGCCGGGACCTATCACTGTTTTGCCGTGTCATGCTACAATATGAGCCTTGGCTCGTGGAGCCTCAGTTGCTCGAGATCCCCTGGAAGCAGCATGTGGTGGACGGCGAGGGAATACCAGAAAAATTGTCAATTGCAATTCTGTGGGACGATGGAGTAGTAGGACCCCATCCCCCGATTCTTGACGCCTTAAAGCGGACCAAAGATGCTCTTCTCGCCGCAGGCCATGAAGTGATCCCATGGATACCCGTGGATCACCAGAACGCATGGGACATCATCGTGAGTGCGTTGGCATATACAAATGAACCAGGTACTGATATGCATCTTGTGAGACGAAACTATACTTCCTTGACGGCGGTGCAGAGTATCGTGAAATCCTGAAGGATGACCCGGCAGTTCCGCAGTCAAATTGGATATTGTCGCAGGTCCCGAACAACGGCAGACCATTCACTGTCGCTGAGATCTTTCAGTTGAATCTGGCTCGAGATACGTTCCGATGCAAGATCGCCGCCCACTGGAACGACACGCGACTGAAAACGACCACCGGTCGACACGTCGACGCTATACTATGCCCAGTAGCTCCCACACTGGCACCGCCCCACGATACGACGCAATGGTGGGGCTATACGTCGTATTGGAATTTGCTGGACTTTCCGGCGGCGGTTTTCCCGGTTGGACGTTTCAAAGCCCAGGGATACACTCCCTTGGATATTTCGGCCGAGTACACAATCCCGGTGCACGCAAGAAATGCCGTAGAGCATTCCGTACGGGCGCAGTGGGACCCTGTCATTTACGACAACGCGCCCGTTAGTCTACAGCTTGTTGGACGGCGACTTAACGAGGAAAAAGTTTTGGCAATTCTCCGGATGGTTGAGGACGCATTCGATACTTCTCGGATGGTCATCATTTGACCTTCCTTGTATATTATTCGATTCTTGGATATTCGGAGATCGGGGCGGTATTGACGGACATGTCAGTGGCGCGACAATGGTATTCGCCGGTTGAGAACATCTTAACATAAACCGCGTGCTTTTCGGCCATCGAAATGGGGAGTCGCGTGGTTGCCAGGGGAGCCCCGGTTCCCTTCGATTCTCCGCAGATGGTGCATGATCAGGTTTCACAGCTCGTCATAACGAAACCTCCTCGAACGGTTACAGCGGCGAAACGTACGGTGAGGAGAAAAGCTGATTGGCGCCAGATCCTAGGCGCTGCTGAGGTGAACAAAGTGCTTTCAACAAACACGCCACGCGCTCCAGTGCGTCGCAACTAACAGCCAGCCACTAATACGGCAGTGACTGCCAAGCTCTCGATTGCAAGCATCTGCTATGTATGCAGTGTACCTCTGAACCTGTTTTGCGCGGGAAGTCGAAGCTATTGTTCCTGATGCGCTGATGGGCCTCAGGTACTGCGCGTGATGCGTACCAAAAGACTTGAGCGTGGGTGCGGCTGGGGGTGTTCTACGGCAGTCGTCGGCGGCATACGCATGATCCTGTCTTGGAAGGCTTGTCCAGTTCCTGAACTCAGGCTCGTGACCTCAGCGATAGAGACTCCGCCGACGAGCAAGGATTTAGTTGTTGCCACGGCCGCCAATGCTCGATTGGTAAAGATGACTCGATGACTCAGTTTCTGAATCAACAGGCTATCTCCAGGATTGCACAGCAGCCCCGCCGGCCAGCGATGTCCTGCGACATGCGACAATCTGCGGCAGTCGAGACGCGGACGAAGGCACCGCATCGTCAACTCCCACGTGGGCCACGCGGCCGTGACCGTCGCTAACCTGACGGGAGTCGACAAGTCACGACAAGCCTCGAGTTCCGCAGGGCATCGCATCTTTGCGACTTGGCAGTTCATTTTCAGTTAATGGGCTGAGCGCGGTTGACTTTCGTGCAACCATGCTACCGAGCCGAGCCAGCACCCATGTGAACACGAAAATTTCGTCTTTTAATCAAATGTCGGCATTCGCCTTTTGGCATACTCACCACAATAACTGGCACAGATTGTGACCTTATTCGGCACAGGAATCATCACCAATGCATGACGCATATCGAAGCTGGACCATACCGTTGAACAGCGCCGGTACCCGAGCGCCTGTCGTCGGCGTGTCGCCTCGCCAGTGCATCCGCTGAGCCTCGGGCACGAGATCATCGGGACGGCGGCGAGGTATGTTTTCCTGCCTCGACGTCTAGATTCAGATCTTTACTGATCCTAAACTAACCATGACTCCGGCTTCCTCCTCAAATCAGGCTTCCCTACCAGGCGCGCATCTATACTCGTATTAGTCAGGGTAGGGCTGTAGCTACTGCCCTGGTCCGCTCTTTGGTATAAAACCTGGGTACAAGCAGCCATGACTCCATCGAACAAACTCTTCTCGGGATTCATATAAATACCCTTCCACTGTTTGCTCTGTACGTCTCATCTCTTCCGACCCTCTCTTGCACCATTCTCATCCTCTACTCCAGAATACCACCTAATAATGCCGGGTCTCAACGCTTCTTACTCCCAAACCTTCATTGTTCAGCACGACTCCGCGAGTGAATACCTCGCATTCGCATATCCCACACTCCGTCGGCACGAGGCATCTGCCAATATCGTCCTTGCCCATGCTCTCAAGCGCGTCAGTGCGGAGGCGGCACTCAGCGGGTACCAGTTTGTGAGCGACTCCGACGTAGAGGACTGGCTCCAGTCGGCGGATCCCGCTGTGTTCGCGCCTCGCCAAAGCGAGGGCTCATTCTGGCTCACTTTGTGGAGTGGTTCCCCCTCGTCGCCTCCCACTCTCGACCTCGTTCTGTCTTGCGTTAATTGGACATTGGGTGATTACCCCATATTTTTGTGGACCCCTCACCAAACATTTGCCACATCATCCGCGTGGCTGGCTCCCCGTATCGCCCAACTCACGGAGCATCTGCGTTTCTGTGTCCCCCCGGAGCGAGTTTACTCCGTGTTCGGGATGACCACCTTGGTCAAGACCTTCACTCGCCAGTGGACATCTATGACAGGATTTGTCGTCGAGCCGGAACCGTTCTACGCGGCTTTCTTCTCCTATTGTAACGCAGCGACGTTCAGGGACACGGACAATGCACTGCCTCAAGGCCATTGCCTTCGTCGGGCCACGCTGAGGGATCTAGAGCCCGTCGCGCAGCTTTGCAAAGAATTTGCAGACGATACTGTATGTCCCTGAATGTTACTATATGAAATCGCGTTGACAATTGCCCTGACTGATCTAGATCTACTTCCCTTTGGAAATTGACGCGGCTCGGGTAGAGGCACGCGAGTTGATTTCCAAGGGACAGATATGGGTGTACGATGCCAACGGCGACATCACGACAATTTGTGCTGTCACTCGCGACACCCACCGCGTGTCCGCCATCACTAAAGTTTACACTACGCCGAGATTCAGGCGACAACGGTGTGCTGAATTCTTGGTGCGCAGTGTCACAGCACGGTATGCTACTGCCGATCAATTTGACTTTAGGGTGCTGTTCTCATATTGTCTTTGTTTAGACTTCTGTTTGATTGTGGCAAGGAGAGCGTTGTCCTGTATGTGGGCCACTCTAACAGTGCGCAGCGCGTATATGACCGCGTGGGATATGTCGGACTTTGCGGCAAGGACAAGCCGGAGGGTGTGGAGGACTCTATAGAACTTGGATTCGTTGGTACCAACAGAGGTCACTGGTAAATCGGACATCATCGTGTCTCGGACCACTCCAAAACTACACTATTATTCTAATCATATAGTAACTCCCAGAGCAGTTCCTATTGTAGCAATAGCTTCGTCTCATCCGCTCTCACCATTGTTGACTTTGTACCTGATTATTATTATAATGTGCGAGATCCAACGGATTATTTCAATTTATTTGCATGTTCCCTATGCCAGATTTTGCTGTCCGAGAAAAACTATTTCCGCTCAGCACATTTGCGGTTTGCTGCACACGTGTAGCCCATGACGATATTCCGTTAATTACAACTGTCTTCGAAAATTGCGGAGAAGGACTCTGGAATCAAACGCGGAGCTTATCAGACATCTGAATAGCTCTGACGATCAGCTCGGGACATTAAATGAACTTACATGGTCACGGAGTCCGCTCATCCATGTGCTCTCTTAAAGGTAGATCCGGAGCTGTTGTATTCGCTTTGAGAGGTAACCCAGACTTTTGCCCTGCCACGATGTCGAACGAAGACCACGGAGATCAACCTTAATATGCATGTCCAATACATGTCCTGATATCACCAGTCCTACTCTACCGGTCCTCGTACGGTGTACCTGCTCTCACAAAATCACCGTTTTTGCCACCCTCCTTCCTAACAACCATTATATCTCGTATGATCATCTCCTTTCCGGCGACAGCCTTGAGCATGTCCCATACAGTCAGGAGACCCACTGATACTGCGGTCAACGCCTCCATTTCAACACCGGTCTTGCCTTCACATGTCACTTCCGCGCGACAGACGATGCTGTACACCAGACCCGTCTGGGATCCGGGGTGCCTTGACTCGAGACTTCCGAAATCGCGGTGTTGGCTGAGATTGCTGCGGGTGAGCGTGTCTGACTCCGCTCCGGGCGATTTGTGCTCTTCGGGCTCAAAAGTTACCACGATGCGGGACAGTTGTAAGGGATGACATAGCGGGATAAGATCCGGGGTTCGTTTGCATCCCATGATTGCTGCGAGCTGCGCGACGGTCAGAACGTCACCTTTGCTTCGGACTTTCGCCTTCGCTGACTCGACGTTCCTGGAGGATTCCGAGCCGTCGAACTCCGGTCCAATAGGCGCCTGAGAGCGCTCCTCCCCCGGTGCGCTCCTCGTGGTTATAAGCTCGTAGGCGATCCGTGGAATAAGAATACGGCCATAGGCTAACGCCGTACGTTTGGTCGCCTCTTTTGATGATACATCAACCATAACAGCGCGACCACAGTCGTCTATGTGCGTGAGCCTTGGGCCGCTGTACGTTTCATCCGCGACTGTCGCTCGAGAACTGTGACAACGCAATGCCGCCGGCGGGGACAGCGGAGCGAGTGAGTTGACTGGATTCGAAGACTGCACACTGCATGGACTCCGGCGCGTTCGTTGTTTCATGCGCGTCACCGCATGCGCTCGGTGTGAGCGTTGTCCTATAAGTTGCACGGTATATCAGGACAACACATCAGACAGGGTGTAATTATGCGCACATTTAACGCAAATGGAATACACTCAACCTCCGATGAGAATCATTGGCCTATTCGTTACCACGTCTATATCCTCCATTCCGGCATGCTTTTCCCTCTTCCCCCGGACCGCGCATCCGATGGTACGCGCAAGTGCGGCATCTGACGCGCCACTACGCATTTGATCACGCAGGGATATTTCCTTAGCGTCGAAGAGACAGACCTGTGCCCGACCAAAAGATTTCATAAGTCAGGTGTGCCCCCCATGAAAGATATGGCTCACTTTGATCTGACCGTCCGCAGTGAGCCTCAGACGATTGCACGAGCCACAGAAATGATCAGACATGCTGCTGATGAATCCGAAACTGCCTTTGTACCCCGGTATGATGTATGATCGGGCAGTGTCATTGAGTTCGTCAGACGCTTTGGTAAGCCCAGGATGCTTTAGTTTGATTCGGTCCAAAAGCTCTACAGAAGGCATCATCTTGGCTTTGTCCCATTTGTTCCCTAAACCCCATGATCCGAGTTAGCAGAACCAGCAAACTGGGGCAATGCAGTTACCTGTGAACGGCATGAACTCGATAAAGCGAACTGACAGATTGCGGTCTTTAGTCAACTCCAGGAAGTCGAGCAGTTCGGCGTCATTGAGGCCCTTGATTATTACCACATTCAACTTCACCGATTGCAGTTCCGACGACAAGGCTGCGTCCAAAGAACGCAGCACTGCGTCATGGCCCATGCGTCGCGTCATAATCTCGAACTTGAAAGGATCGAGGGTATCCAGGCTTATGTACATAACGTTAATCTCCGTCTGCGACATTCACTTGGATGAGAAACGTGCCTCAAGTTAAGATGTGTGAGCCCGCTATCCACGAGGGCCGGTAAACGTCGTGCTAATGCAATCCCGTTGCTCGTCATGCCGATTGATTCTAGCCCGTACCGACGCAGATCATTCAACCGAGCTACTAGGACATCAGCGCGCACCACTAGAAGAAGCCAACAGGCACACACCAACGATATCTACGATACCCTTCCTGACCGTAGGTTCTCCGCCAGTCAATCTGATCTTCGTAACGCCGTTCTTAACAAACAAGGTCGCGAGGCGGATAATCTCATCGTCCGTCAAGAGATGGTCTCGAGGCGACAACTCAACACCTTCGCTCGGCATACAGTAGAAGCCTGTCGCAAATGAGACGCATCATCAGTGAAAGATCCCGCTACTGTGGAGGCTTGCATCACATCTTAGATTGCATCTTTCGGTCAAGGAGATACGAAGATAGTTATGCCGTCTGTCAAACGCGTCCACTAGAAATGGGGCAACCGGCCGCTGTTGTGTATCCATCTGTGCTATCTTCTCCTAATGCCTCGCTTAGCGCGCCGCCGACACAACATGTTTCCGGGATAACATACCTGTACATAAGCTTTCAGGTTACGTCTCAGGGGGTCTGTCTGATCTTTGCTGGTAACTGTCTTTAGGCCTCTCGTCGTGGTGTGATAGCATTGTGTTGTTCTATGAGCATGTCGGGAGGTAAAATAGTATAACGCGGGTCGAGACATGACGGCCTCGCTGATGATGAGCGTTCAGGTCAAGTTCTCCATAACTCTCGAGTCAATGCACGCTGTTTCGTGACATGCGGTTATGTAGTAGTCGGCGATGGAAGGGGACGGCGTGAACGCGCTAAACGTCACTGGCGTCTATACGCCACGCGGCTTAGTCACGGGGTAACATCAGGCGCGCATTTACCGCGTGGCGAAGTGGAAGCAGCAATCGAGGCACCTCCGGGAACTCTTTCCCGCTGTCCAGCCCAGGCTTGTCTGGCATGTCCACCGGTCCCGGCTGGCTATCGTAGCAACTGCACAAACGAGCAACGGCCTCCTCCCGCACAATCATTGCCGCGGTTTCGAGATCTGACGAAAACGCGCATTGCAGTGATCGCTGATGGCCGTATAGTGTATCGAGATTAGATCCTACACTCCTCGCAACCAAATCTCGCAAATGCCCCAGCGTTCGTCCCGATCTTCCTGCAGCTCTGTCCTGAAATACCGTCCAGACACCGATTGGGATAAAGAGGTCGAAGTCACGAGCACTTGCACGCTGCATTCCCGCAGGTTGGGCGACCCTGAGCCTGTCGCCTCGTGTGTCGCCGGGCCTTCTATGGTAGTTTCATAACAGATAGGTCTCACGGACGTAGTATGCTGATTTTTCCACGCGATCAGCGTGGAAAATTAGCCTGAGAAAATGCGGGAGATACATACCCAGTGTACGTTGTCCGTCGACGATTGGATCGTGCTTGACTTCAAAATATTCTCCGTGCCTGGCTCTACAAGCCAAGCGAGCTCTATAGTCGTCCAGTTCCTGATTTTCCCAACGTCGGCGAGCATGTCCAAGGCAACAACGTCACCGACTTTGGCATCTGACACCATAACGTCAAAGTTGAGTTCAAGATATGCCTCAGGAACGCTCACTGTCAGGGCTGCGGAAGCACGTTCCCTCTTCAGTATCCACGGCATGGGAAAGGGAATACTCCAGGTATTGCGCCTTGCCGCTATCGCCCAGAAGTGCCAGATTGCGCGCCTCGAGGTCGAGAAGATGAGACACGTTCTGGCTCTCATGAAAGACTGTGCGCGGAAGCAGCCGAATGTTCGTTTCTAGGACGCATGCGGTACCACGGCACGCAGCCCGTGTCCAAGGAGAAGGGGGTGGCCGATCGGATAGGGTGGTGTAAGGAACACGCTTGGCCTTGTCAGTGCATGACTCGGCCTCGCAACGAAGAATGTAGTCCAAGTACTGTGTGGCTTTCATCTACACACATCTGTGTGAATATGGTCTGGCAGCGCAATGACAGGGAAGACACGTACAATATGCTTCATGTTCCTCTCGTGGCCCTCCTGACCTTCTGTAAATGGTTTTCCCCCACCAAGTTCGAAGTCTTGGTCAAACCATATCTCTGGCATGCGGTTGCTCAGGATCGTGAAGTAATTGTCAGCCATCGCCATCTCTTCATTGGATACGTGTAGTGTGCGCATGAGTGACAGGAACAATTCCGCCTGAGAGCGTTCCATGATCGTGCCGTACCCCAACCATGCAAAAGAGGTATGAATGTCCGTAATGTAAGAGGGAGCAGACAGAGGCACGTGTGTCTCTCGGAGAGTTGCTGACAGATGCTCATGAGGCGGAAGTAGATGGATAGCGGGCGCGGATGTCCCCTCCGAGATGCGGGTATGAAGGGCATCTATGATTTCTGGTCTAATGAGGTAGTCATCATCCTAGGGGCAGTGTCAATCAGCCGCTTTAAGTTTCAGAATGCGATGAACACGGACTTGTATAAAGCAGTATGGCGTATTAGCCTGAGCACATGCTGCAAACCGTGCCTGGAACAGCATGTTCCGTGGTGAATTATGGATCCTCAGCTTATCCCGAGTACAGCCAGTGTCCTTGAAGTGCTGACATAGAACGTAATATGTTATAAGGTGAACTCAATGATAGTCAGGATGCACGCGAACTTCGTACGAGAACTTGGCGGGGCTGTTGTTCCATATGAAAACTTCCGAGATGACACCGTCCAGCCAGGGTCCGCAGAGCAGAGAGGCAATGAGTAGCACATTCGGAAAACGAGACCAGTTCAATATCACAGCTGTCGTGTCCGGACCACGGATAGCTGCTGCAGTAGCGTTAAGGACGCGTTCATAAGATTGTAGATCGGAAGCATCCGAGAGTGGGCGATACGTCAGGGGATGGCTTCGAGGGATGAACCCAATATCGGAGAGAATGGGGTCGTATCTCGAGGGGGGACGTGCACTCTTCTGGTCCTTGGGGAACAAGTACCGCCCTAGGATGGCGATGAGGATGGGCACAGCCAGCCTCTGCGCGAGCCGGACGAGTTCGCGGACGGAGGGCATGACAGTGCGCTTCCTCTGGCTGGGGCTAAACAGGCGCTCGTGGGTACACTTTGCCGGGCACAGCCGGGCACGTGGTATTAGTGCACGTGAATTTACCCCGCAGTGGCGCTTGCTCTGGCGCTGCGTTGCACTTGCGGCGGGGCGACGTCGCCTCAGCGCACAAAGTCCGCAACCATCCTCGTCGCCCGCGTCTTCGCCTCCGATTCCCGTGGAATCCTCGTTCGAGAGCCTATTCGACAGCGCACGTGTCTGTTGCAAACCAGTGCTGTTCGTAACCTGCGCGCCCATAAGACTACTAGAGTCTCAGCGAGCCGCACAAGTGCCACAATCAGACGACGATGCTTGCCCCAACCCGTCTGAACCGCGCCCTCGCGGCGGGGGTGAGGTCCATCGAGGCCAGACGAGCTATCTCTGTACAGGTAGGCAACCCGCCGTACAGGACAGAGGGTAGTCTCAGCTTGACGTCGTCTCTGTCGTCTTCCTTCCACTCGTGTGCCGCGTCTCGCGGTATGCAGAGCTTGCTGCACGGATCTCCCGAGGCCAAGGCGGAGGGGGACGTGCAAGTACAGCAGCATTCGCGTATAGTTGCTCGTGGGAAGTACATTCATGGATTCGAAAGTGAGTCTTCCTCTTGATCAGCCCAGACACGTAAGATGTGAACGTTGTCTTGCCACAGTCCACCGAGTGCAACCGGACGCTGTGGAGAAGTATAAGAAGGCTGCGTAAGTGTATATTCCTCTTGAGCCCTTTTCAGGTTCAGCTGAACTCCCGAGTCAGTGAGCAATATTATACGGCGATCAAAGACGACCCAGACTTGAACGTCAAGCTGTCCGGTAGCTGGGAGGCCGTTGTTGGAGAGCAGGATACATTCTGTAAGGATTCCGCAGATACGTTCCTCCAAGACTCAACGTTGTTCATTAACTACGTAAAGTCCATATTCTTGAATATGAGAACTACAGTGGTTACGACAAGTCTACCAAGAAGATTCGCAACTCAGACGTAAGTGGGGTCCCCTCGCAAAACTCGCGAGGGCTGACTCTTGATGATGCGAATCTAGCACATGAAAGCGTACAAAGAGATGATTCCGTATCTGAGGTCCCGATCGTCTCAACTGTGCCAAGAGTTTGCATTCATGCCTACGGCCCCTCCTCACACCGAAGGCGGCGTCTTCGAACTTCGGACGTACCAGCTGAACCCAGGGACGCTGTTGCAGTGGGAGCAGGCTTGGTCCGTGGACGTATCTCACACTAAAAATAGGTTATTCACTGAACCATCCATAGGCGTAGAGGCATTGAGGCACGCCGCAAGTTGCTTGCGCCTGTGGGGGCTTGGTTTTCCCAGGTCGGACGCCTTCACCAGGTCCACCACATGTGGCAATACCCGTACGTCGGAGTATCCGAAAATACACAATCGAGTTTTCAGATTTATCTACATCTTTCTAGCGATCTACAAACTCGGAAAGAGATGCGAGAGCAGGCTTGGAAGCTGGATGGCTGGTCTGAAACTGTATCGAAAGTACGTGCCACATCTGTCACCTGTATGTGTGAACTTTTGAGTGACCCATGTATGCAGACGGCCGAGTACTCCATGCTCATGGATTCCATCATCCTAGTCCCACTTCCATACAGCCCACTCAAGTGAAGGGTCGTGTATATCGGGTATTGGACGGCTCTAGAATTGGAGGAGCTATCTCGTTCTCGGTATAATGAAGGGGCAGGATCGACTCGGAATGATACCTGGCATGTGGTGGATATGTCACCGGATGGACTTGGCTGACAGTCAGCCACATAAGTGGAACTCTGTAACCATACGCTCTTATCTAGCAATCACGCCAACGTTGAGCTTCTGCCCGAGACAATGAGGACGCATCAACCTCGGCGCCGTGCTCATGCCGCGGTGGTGCGAAAATGTCAGTAAGCCGGTGTGATGCACGTCGAGCGTTGCGAGGTGACCGGCGCCGTGCATGCGTCCTCATCAGTCATAATGCCAGGTCTGGGGCCCTTTGTACGGGGTGGATTATCAAGAGATCGTAGCAACCACAACGCAGGCAAGCTTCCCCGCTGGTGCTGTAGTTTGCTTGATTTTGCAGGTTCCACAGCCAATGGGCTGGCAGGAATGCAGTCCCGATCTGCAATTGAACACAAATCGAATCGCCAGGCACCGTATGCAGAGCTGTGTGCGGGGCGCATCTCGAAGAGCTGCATGTTTAGTTTGATGGACCCAAATTTGTTATTGTACTAGTGTGTGGCGCGAAGGGCGCGCGTGAAGTTGTGACGATTGTCGCTGGTGAAGATCACCTGAGAGGTCGAGCGATGTTACTCGCGATGTCAGACAAACGTTGCCAGGGTGGCTTGAGGACGCGGTTGTTGTCGAGGAGGTCGGAGTACAATGGGGAGGAGGAGAGGATGGTGGTGGGAGGCACGGCTTGTTATGGGCAGCGTGGCGATCGGGCGGCGGATCTGATATGAGAGAACAATGCGAGGCTGAGCCTGGTGTGTGTGGACCCACAATACCAACACATGCACCAACTTTTGCCTTTTAGGCCCCCTCCTCTATCCTGAAACACGGAAGGATCTGTAAGATTGGGCTTCATGGCAAGCGTCGACAGCCTGCTCAATCCTGCCTCGAGCAGCGGAAGCAGTTCCAGGTAAGCGCAGCTGCGCGCGATGCGCCCCATCACGCCCTCGCCCGCGTTGAGCATGCTCACCCGTATCGCAGGCCACCCAAACGACCCTCCGAGACAGGCAGCCCCACTCCCCCTCCAGAAAATGCAGAGGATCAGCCAGCAACGGAACAATCCTACTACGGCCAGACCGATGTAGTTGTCCGACCCCACGAGCCTCATCCGCAATGTCCCAACACCCTCTCCTGCCTGCCAGATACCGATGGGAGACCACAACATACCCTCCCTGTGATCCTTCGCTGCGCCATCTTGGGCAGCCCCAAGAAGCGTCTCACCATTCGTGAAATATATGCTGCGATGGAGAGGAAATATCCCTATTATCTGACTGCTGGGCCGGCGTGGAAGGTGAGTCTTGCCACAGCATCGATCTCCACCCCCTCTCAGCCCGGGCTTCCCCCCATCTCGCAATCGCAGCAATCCGTTCGGCATCATTTATCTCTCAATCGCCTCTTTGAGCGTCAACCGCGACCAGCCACCGATCCAGGGTTCGGGTCGTATTGGACTGTGAACCTTGAGGCCCCTCCAGGAACGAAACGTCCCCGCAAGCGGGGTCGGCCAAACAAAAGCGGCATTGATTCCAACACTATCCTCCAGCCTCCAGTGCTACACGGACCTCCCGTGATGCTTACGCGACCGATGCCACCACACGATGAGGGCCCTCCGTTTGTACATCATCCCTCTGGACACCCACCGGGCCACCCTCCTGGGCATCCGTCCCTGCACTCTCCTATCCAACCCACACATCACTCGCCCAACCATCAAACTGGCCAGGCCCATCACCCACCGAATCACACAGTCAACCACACGGCCAATCATACAGCTAACCACACAGCCAACCACACAGCCAACCACACGCCCAACCACACGCCCAATCACGCAAACATCCACCCACCGACACACCTCCCGAATACCTCTGCTGCCCCTACTCTCAGACCCGTCGACAGCCGTTCCTTCAGTTTCTCGACGATGCCGCGGACGAATGGCGTGTACGATGCCGAGGATGACGACGAGATGGAATGGGACGGGTCGGGCGAAGTCACGCCGGACGATGAGGACATGAGTGAGGAGGATGCTGCACTGCCATCGTATAGACGCATGCCGGATCCTCCTGACGTGCCAACGTCGGCCAGCCCGAACAGCCCAACCGGCAAGTCAGGCCTCCATGGTGCCTTCTCGACCTTTGGGAGCCTCGAAAGTCCTAATAGCAGTTCATCAACTGATCGACTGAAGGCGGAAGTTGCTAGCTTACGCAAGCAATCTGCCGATCTTATGACCCAATCGATGCGTCTTCAGGATCAGCTTGCTGCCGCACAGCAAGAGGCCTCCAGGGCAAAAGCCTCGCTCCAAATGCTCGAGAATAGACTCGAAGATGAGACACGCAGGAGGAAGGAGGCGGAGAAGATGGCCGACGAGGAGTCGCGGCTGCGGCGCGCCGCCGAAGATACGCTGCGTGGTGCCTACCAGACACAAAGGAGGGTGCAGCACGCAGGGTATACGTCTTCGCGCTCATGATTGTGATCATTTATCTCCGCATTGTAGCCTTGATTCTACCTCGTTCTTTCCCTCGCCGGTGGACCCGGTTTCGATATCCGTTCCAAGGTCGCCTGAAACTTGTGGGAGCAGTTGCTGGTTTTCGCCCATGGGGCTCCGGATTGTACCTTTAGCAGACCATTCTGTAGATTAGAGCGCGCCTTTGCGCTGTATGACATCAGTTCTATCGGTTGATTATTTGCGATGACCTCGGATAGCTTGGGATCATATGATTATGTACGCTGAATCCACACAACTGCATGACGTCGTGTCTCGAATGAGGCCTTTCAGAAGGTATGATCCCGGTCGGGCATTGAGAAGTGACATTGAGAATGCAAACGATGGACCCCTTTGTTCACAACATACCGTAGATCCGAAGTTAGACGGACTATTAGTACGTGAACTATTCAGCCATGCCTGCGCGAGATTATATTTGATGCTGTACCGTGTGCTCGGTAGAGAGCCATACGATGGCAGTACCAGAATACAGCATGTGTAGCAATTCCGACTGACACGCCGTTGAAAGGGGACATCCTCTTAACAGAAACTACCTCGCGAAAGCCACAGCCCGACGTGTGCCTGAAGGCGCCCGCTGCAGAGGCGTAGTGGCATTGAGGCCCTTGCACAACAAAGACAAACAAAGCCGCGTCCGGAAAAGTTGGCAGCGGCTTCACCGATTGGTCAAAATCCTGCCATGTCCTCAGCAGTACGCCCAAAGCTCAAGACTGCGTAAGTTTGACCATATCGCGGTGAGAATCCTGCAGCTTACGCCGGCACACAGTTTCAAAAAGGCCCGGGTCATTGCCCCGCTGCATACGGGCGGACCGGTCGCCATTACTCAGGATGGGGCAAGACTTGTAACCTGTGTAGGAGAGGAAGCGGTTTTGACCGATGTCTATGCTGGAACAGAGATCTGTCGGTTTTTGGGGGTGCGCACTATTTTTGTGGAGCTTCACAAGATATCTAAACAAGTCTTGGCAGGATACTGAATCCATAACTGCTCTCTGCATCACCCCGTCTTCGACACATCTGCTCCTATTCACCTCCTCCCTGGCACTGCGCATATATGAACTGCCAACATCCCTCGAGCCTCTTTCAAAGCCCGTGCAGCCCATGCGAGTGGTAGCTCGCGCTCATGACGCGCCCGTCCATGTCTGCAAGGCCGACCCAACCTCTACGTACCTCGCCTCCGGCGCTGCGGATGGCACTGTGAAGGTCTGGCATATTCAACGCGGATACGTTACGCACGTGTTCAAGGGACATGGTGGTGTTGTCAGTGCGCTAGCATTCAACTACCCATTCGATCCGTCGTCGGTTGTTCGGGAGCAGAAGATGCAACTCATAACAGCATCCGTTGACACTCGTATCCGTATCTTCGACCTCTCTGCTGCGATCTCGAAATCTGGAGCACCTGTCAAGGCAGAGGCTGTATTGGAAGGCCATGTCTCAGTACCTCGTGGACTTGATGTCTCTGAGGACGGAAAGTGGCTCATTAGTGGAGGCAGAGACTCCGTCGTTCTGATCTGGGATATTTCCTCTGGTCATGAAAATACCGCGTCGAAACCGAAAAATGCCAAGGGCAAGGGCAAGGAGACCAAATTCTCTCCAGTGTTATCCAAGACAATCCCTGTCCTCGAACGTGTGGAGGCTGTTGGTCTACTCCACCACGACGAAGACCTCGCAGGTTCTCCGTCGGGCCCTAATAAGCTGCGCTTCTACACCGCTGGTGAGAAGGGCGTTGTCAAGATTTGGGATGCCAGAGAAGGCGCCGTTTTATTCACCCTCGGCAAGGAGCAAGACGTCGTCGACGAAGAACAAGAGGAACAACGACAGATCCTTGACGGCTTGTGAGTACTGTACTGTCATTTACAAACGAAAGTGTCCCTGACGTGCACAAAAGCTACCTTCCGTCGAAGTCGGTCATTGTATCCGTACATGCCGACCAGAATATCTTGTTTCATTCTCTATCCTCTCAATCTCTCGCACGACAGCTCATTGGCTACAACGATGAGATCATCGACGCAACATTCCTCTCACCTCACCTTCCTCCGCAAGCACCGGCAGGCCCGTCGTCCTCCAAATACATGGACACGCATGTTGCACTTGCAACCAACTCTTCCCTCATCCGAATATACTCAACTACATCCCTCGACGCTCGTTTGATCTCTGGTCACTCTGAAATCGTTCTCTGCTTGGACAAGGGCGCAAACGGCCGAGTTCTTGCAAGCGGTAGCAAGGACCGCTCTGCGAGGATATGGGCGCCAACACGGCATAGTGAGGAGCTACTTGATGAACAATCCCTCTCAGAGTGGGGTTGTGTTGCTGTTTGTGAAGGTCATGCAGAGAGCGTGGGCGCGATTGTGATGTCACGGAAACCGGTCGAGGGTTCAGAGGACACACTGCGCTTCATGTTCACCGGCAGCCAGGACCGCACGATCAAGATGTGGGATCTGTCGTCCGTTCCCCTGGCGTACGATGCCTCCGAGGAGGGTGGCGCGCTCAAGTGTAAGAGCCTTACTACGCAGAAGGCGCACGAAAAGGACATCAATTCGCTAGACGTCGCACCGAACGACAAGCTACTCGTCTCAGGCTCGCAGGATCGCACCGCTAAGGTGTGGGAGATCGAGTACACCGTATCGGGGAGAGGCAAGTCCCGTGTCGTGCGTGGGGAGCTGAAACTCCTCGGTACATGCAAAGGGCACAAGCGCGGTGTGTGGTGCGTGCGCTTCGGTCGCGCAGAACGAGTCCTCGCGACGGGCAGTGGCGACAAGACTGTCAAGCTGTGGAGTTTGGAGGACTTCACATGCGTCAAGACATTCGAGGGGCACACGAACTCGGTTTTGCGCGTTGACTTCCTCAATGCGGGCATGCAGATTGTCAGTTCGGCGAGTGACGGTCTTGTGAAGCTCTGGAACGTGCGCGACGAGGAGTGTGCTGCCACCTTAGACAATCACGAGAACAAGGTATGTTCGATGTTCGCCAATCATTGTTCCCGTCTTTAATTTATGCACATCACCAGGTCTGGGCGTTAGCCGTCAGCAGTGACGAAAGCACCATCGTCTCAGGCGCCGCAGATTCCGTCGTGACATTCTGGGAGGACTGCACCGAGGAGCAGGAAGTTGAGAAGGAGACCAAGCGCGCTGAGCTCGTTTCCAAGTACGTCGCCTATCTTGCCTCTCCTCTTCCCAACATACTGACCTGCCACACAACAGAGAGCAAGACTTCATGAACTACCTCGCGCTGCACGACTACCGCAATGCGATCCTCCTCGCGCTCGCGATGGAGCACCCGGGGCGGCTGCTCTCCCTCTTCCGGAACCTCTCCTCCGATGCAGCCGCCGCCGACGTCGACGCGTCCACCTCGATCACGGGGCACCCCGCCGTCGACGAGGTCATCCGCACGCTCGCGGGCAGCGATCTCGCGCGCCTGCTGCGCTATGTGCGTGACTGGAACGCGCGTGCAAACACGAGCGCTATCGCACAGCGCATCTTGCACGCGGTCGTGAAGCTACGCGCTGTCGAGGATGTCATTGCTGCATTTGGCGAAGACAAGACGCTCAGCCTTGCAGCAGAGGTCGCAGATGGTGCGGTTGTCAAGGATCCCAAGGGCTTGACGACGCTTAGAGAGCTTGTTGAGGCTCTTATCCCGTACACCGAGCGTCACCTCGCGAGGATGGAGCGACTCTTGCAGGACAGCTATGTCGTGGACTATCTGTTGGGAGAGATGGATGACGGCTTGTTCAGTGATCTAGAAGACACCACTGGTGTACCCATGGATATCGACCACGCCGTGGAGATATCCGCGTAATCTTGAATAAAACTCATCATCATATGGGCTCATCCTCCCAATTACTTCTATGATCTGAATGACCGTGTCTGGTGAAATTCATACTGAAAGTGCTACATACATTGATTATGCAACTGTTCTACAAAGCTAGAGGACCGGACGCACGAAACGATCAAGGAACTCAGCTGAAGGAGCCTATGATACAGCGAGGGTGACGGTAACCGAGGCGAAATTACGATAGTGTGTACAATATTCCCACCTTCCATGCTCAGGCGAAACGAACTTTCTCGCCAGGACGACCCTCAGAGACAAGAACGACAGCCTATAACACCGCATGAGCACCATGTCCAACGTCACGCTAGTCTCGAGCACAACACTCACATATTTCCCACTAATCTTCCAGCCCTCCTCTTCCTTGTCGAGCCGTTCGGAGAGCTCATCACCATCCGTGCCCAGACCCACGACGACATCACTCTTGATGGTACGCAGACTGCAGATCTTCGGAGCACCTGCGGCGGATGCCATAGGGCCGATCGCGATCTCGAATTCGGTCGAGGGAGGAGCGGCACAGTCATATGTGAGCTTGCGGTGGTTGAGGTCGCCCTTGAAGAAGACGAGATCGGAGCGAGACAGGTGCAGGAACAAATCTGGCGCCTCGCCGGGCAGGTCCCAGAAGGTGTAGCCAGTGCACCAGAATGGGTGCTGCTCGTAGACCCAAACACCATCGTTCTCGTATTGCTACCCAACAAACGTCTTAGTCCATGCAGTGGATTACAAGAAAACGTAAACGTACCTTCCACCGTTGTGCCATGCGGCGCAAGCTCTCCTTCTCTGGCTCTGTGGCAACAGGGAAGAGGTGACCGTACATCATCGAGTTCAACAACCAATTCCAGTCTTTCTTGGTCACATCAGAGACAAACCACGGGTAGCGCTTCCCGTGGAAGCGGATCTGCTTAGCAAGACCACTTTGGATCAGGAAGTCGGCTTGTGGATATCACTGTCAGAGATGATCAGACTTGTTACGGGACGACAGGACACACCGTAGACACAGTCACAGTACAACTCAAAGCCAGCATTGTCGAGCACAAAGTCAATACGCCCACCCGTCTTTCCTCGAAGGTCGCGGACGATCTCCCACAGACGGCCCATATGGTTACCGAGAATGTTCTTCTCTGTGGCGGACAAGTGCTCGCCGCCGGTGGACTGAAGCGACTTGATTTGTTCCTCAGTCATATTGATCAGTAGTGATAGATCGGTCGAGTTTCCCCACAGACAAACTAGGTTCGATATAAAGTTAGGTCAGTCAGGAGGCAGTGTTACCGGCATACGTACTCTGAGTGAGTTCCAAGAACATGAGACGTTCCTCCTCGAGCTTCTGCTCATCTGAGAGTCCTTCCTTATGCTTCCAAGGGTCCGCGAAACGCATCGAAAGCTCGAAAACGGCATCGCAGGATCGAGAGAATGTGTCGCACTTGAGATTGTAACGAATAAGATGCGTGTATGCGTGCTGGAAAGTATGGAACTCGCCTTCTGCCTGAAGAACACATCATACGACTGCCAGTACTTGCTGACGCTGAAGCACTCCCGCAGACGACGGTACTTGTATGCCTCCGCGAAGAGCCAAGGCGCATTCATGAAGTCCTTGCCTGGAATCGACGATCAGTATCTGGGTGCCATAGAAGCTCTCGGAACGCCGGGCCGGTGGTTTAGATACCGGAATAGTAAACATATTTCCACATCTGGAATGTGGCGCAAGAGGGCGAGATTGCCTGGCGCTACGGAAAGATCTCGATGACTTACCTTGGAAATACTTTGCAATCTCCTTGTTCCAAAGAGCGACATCCGCCTCGCCGTCGTCAACGACAGGGCGCAGCTTGGCGTGCTCCTGCAGCTCTTGTTTGAGCGTGTCCATGCGCTCAATGCACTTGATGAGGTCGAGGATGCGGTCTTCTTCTGACTCTTGGTTCAAGGTGAGAATGACATCATCGATGGCCTTGCCGAGAATAGTCGGCAAACGGTGACCCATAGTAGCGTGGGCAAACGAGTACCTGTGTTTTGAGGATATAAGCCGACAGACGTTAGGTCAAGTTCGGGTTACGTACGTGTGGTAGCCACGGAAAGCGGGCCACGGCGGGTTGTTGGGGTCAATCTATGAGAGAATGCTTTAGCATATAGCCCGTACGAGAGCAGAGTAAACGCATATAGGAGGTCAACAATATGAAGCTGAAGAGTACGGCGCCAGTATTGATAGGGGAAACGACATACCGACGACGGAGTGCGCGGCCACGGGGCTTTGATGTCCTTTTTACTGGGAAGGTGTGATAACTTCAGCGACATGCGGCTAGGCGCGCCCTCGACCTTGGTGGACTCGGTGATGGGCGGAGCAGCGCCGTTGGGTACAATACCGCTCTCCTTGAAAGATGACATGTCGTAGAGTTCCGCGAGGGTTTCTGTGTCTGAAGGCGGGGAGGGGGTGGGAGGGAAGTAGTCAGCCCAGTTTTCGTAGGAGGTCATGTTGAGAATATGTGAGTAGTGTCGAGCAGGGGGGTATATGCGTACAGAAGATGTGCACAGGAGTAAGAGACTTGGAGGGCAGAGGACTGCTGTGGATGGGGACCAAGCGGACGCACCTTTATAGTCTAGAGAGAGAAGGCTGAGATGGTGGAAGTTGATGAAGGAGCGGCGGTGCGACAAACTCGAGCAGTCGTCCACTTTCGGTACGCGCGCTTCGGTGGAGGACGATTGACGTCACGCGCGCCGCCGTTATCATCGGTCCCCTTTCCACTTTCGGCCGTGCGGCCGGAGCTGTTAGCATCCCCAAAAAGGCAGTCGGCTCGGTGTGTTTCGCCTGACGATCCCGCCGCGCAACCCACACCTCTCCTGTCTTGCATCCCATGTTTTTTGTCAGACGAATTACCCCGAATTAGGCAGATTTCCGCAAGACCCTTCAAGAGAGGTGTTCAATTGTAACACCGCCAAGGTTTGCAGCGATGTAAGCGGCTGGATGGCGAGCAGCTTCTGCATTCGCCGCCCCTCAACGCTCGCACTGCCGAACCTGCCGCCGGTAGCAGCGCCAAGTTATCTGCCGTACAATCACTCCCCTACTTCCTGCTTGCCATCTTCAGTTTTTCAGCCAGCTTTCCGCCCTCTCCGAGTCCGCACACCCTGCGCTTCTGCTCTCCGGTCAGGCGGAGACATAGATGCACTACCAATTCCGCGTTCCACTCCGCCATGGCGGGACAACGTCGACCGCACTCTATATGTCAGACGTCCCGTCCTCCGCGGCAATTCTTCTCTGTGCCCGATGCCGAGTCGCCTGACATGCAGCGCGGGCACATTGAATGTGTGTAGTGGGGTCATCCCATGGCACCACAACACGGCGCGCGTGAAACCAGTGAACCACTCGACAACTCACTTTACCACTCCACCTCTCTTCAGCTTCGCTCTGCACCGCACGCCGTTCGACTTCGCTTGCGACGATGATGCAAGCATCCCACTGCACATAGAGAGCCACCGCGCAACGTGGCAGCCCACACTCACTATCACCCATGTTCCACTTGTACGTACGTGAGCGGCTCCCCGCAGCTGGCTATCTTCCGCAATGCAATGCATCTGTGCCCCATTCGATGACCATGAACTACCAGGAGCTCCGTTGTATACTGGTCTGCGCGGAATATGCGATAAGAACGATTGACCCACACTGTAGACAGCGGAAGTGAGGCGTGTGTACAATCAAACGCGATTAGAGCCAAGCGTGCTATTCGCGGCCCAATCCAACGCCTGGCTCGTGACACCTCGTGGCACCCCGTGTGCACTGAACGCTGTCCTAATCACAGGTCATGTAGCAGAAGGGGCCCTCATGAACCACACCTTCGGTCTCCATACGCGCTAGCTCCGGGGTGGGTGCGGACACGAGACTCGCACGCATTGCCATAACAGCCCGACACGAACATGTATCGCAGTGCACATCCAAATAAGGTCATGTCGGGTGACGATTTGGTGAAGATGGTCGGAGTGGAAGAGAATTGGACATCAACATCTCTTCGGCCGACATTTCTGGGGTGCTGGCTAACAGGATCAGATGGAGATTGGGAATACTGGAAGGCACGAGACACGGGGCGCACAGAACGGGCGTAGAATGGATTCAGTTGAGGTGACACCATCAAAACAAGCTGCACTCTGCCCACTTGAGCACGCTGCTGTCGGAAGATGTACCTGTTGTACGTCGTAGAGAGTGCCTCGAGTGATCGGTTCGCCAGTGCACTGAAATGCCATAGGTAATGGGAGGTCATGAGTTATAGTCTAATTGGCAGCCACTTGCCTCTCACTGCGAAGTGAACGGATCGACAGGCATCCAGGAAGCTAGTATATTGCTTTCAACTACGCTACCGAGCCTAGATTTCGGCTGGTGAGTACGTACCTCGTATGCAACAGTCGCGATCGCCGTCGATGAAGATGGCAGTGCAACGGAGCGCTCGAGTACGGACTCAAGCGGGATGAGGCACGTGGACGTGAAGGACAAATAGATGAAAATAACGCGTCCTCTGAACGCGTCCTTTGCTTGACGAATGTCTCTAATGACGCGTCAAGTATATCTAGCATTGTTCCGATCCAGTTCAGTCCATACACCAGTAAGCGGACGTGTGTTTCCCCCATATCTAGTGAGAATATGTCGGTAATCAGATAATTCGTACGGAAGACTTATTTGGGTGATCGTCCTCCGTTATCATGACACACACCGCTTCCGAAACTGCTTGTACATTTCCGGTATGTCATTATCCCAGCTGTGTCGGACTACGCTGAAACTAACACCACCTGAAGAAGCCGCTCCACACGATCTTCAAAAAGTCGCAGCAAGGCGGGTGATATTCAGGTACAATGCACGCACGGTTGATGATGAGGCGGGCCGTCTTCGGGAGGTTCCTGGCCTCTGGGATGACCGTCGCATTCTGGATGCAGCCTCGCATTCTCTCATTCAGGAAGGCTAAACAAGCAAGCTAGTCTGACAAGGAAGCTCGGAAGATTCTCGTACTGGTCCTTCTGGAAGTGAATCCGACTATGACACATGTAGCTAGTTTTGGATAAAGTATTGTCATCCTCAGCTCGGTGATCACTGTCGAGTGCCCATACATGCACCCATTGCTAGACTACAGGTTCCGGAAGTCATGTTCAGATGACATACTCTCATCGAAGGTCACGGAATACCGCGGTAGCACATTCTGTCAGCTGCCACGCATGTCAATTGCAGTGCTATCTTGCACAAGCCGCAGCTTCTCCCTGGGGAATCACGTATCAGCATTACCAATGCACCAACCTTCACGGAGAATCCAGCTAGGCACGAGTGGTCATGAGTACGCACACAGGATTGAACACGTAAAGTGCACATCGTATTCCCACTTCCTCTATACCTTAACACCGGAGAACCCAATACAATATATAAGAGTCCATGATATCTCAACACCGCCGACCAATCAAATCCTTTCAGAAGCGATGTCCTCAAGCAGTGGGTCTAAAGGAAAGAGACCGTCATCAATGTATTCCATAGAGAAGCTCGGACGCTGACTTACACAGGAGCAACGGAGGTCGCCGGACCAGGATCTGTTGAGAGAGTCGGGAATGCGGCGGTAGTGCACTGTGTGACGATATCAACATAAGAGCGTAATCTACGACAGCGCACAACTGAAACGCACCGCTTGGTCGACATCAGCATTTGTCAGGCCAGCGGGGAAGTGAGGCGTGCCCACGGGCGCAGCCGGTACCGGGATCTGCAAAGAGTCAAGCAGACGGCAGAAATACGAGAACATGATGAGACGTACGACGTCAGAGCAGTCCGTAAGTGTGCTAGTATCCTGGCCGATCGTAGCGAGGGTGCTCATCGCGGCCTTGAACAGGGTCTGCTGCCTGCTCAAGTCGTCTGGGTAGAATCCCGGTGAGCATATGGTCATATTGGAAAGTCGGAACTTGCACTCACTAGCGAAGGACTGCCATTCGCATGCAGTTCGGTTATCGCGGGCGAGCTGCGCGAATGCGTTAGAATCTCGGCAGAGGATGACTGACGAGCATACGAACCAAGAAGTCGGACTGGAGACGGATCTCTCCCAGGAGGGGAGACTCGACCTCGCCCTGGTTGTTAGCAGTACTAATGAGCAGGAAGCGGTATTTAGATATGGCCTGAATACAGATAACAGAATCAGCGTACCCGGGCCAGAGAGTGCCAGTGAGTTGGGTCTCAATGAAAAACTGCGTGTCGAACAGACCGGGAGTTGAGTCAAATGGTGCGCCGGGGATCGAGGGGTCAACTAGCTCCGCGGCGGCAACCGAATGCCTTTCGCCCACTTAGAATCCCCGTCTCTTTATCAACGCCAGAGAGAACTCACGAAGACAGCAGCCAGACAACGTGCTGAGGATCAAAACCGCCCGCATCGTTGAAGCGCGCAAGAATGCTTGTCACGTTATCTGTGGTTGTGTCGCGTTAGTGGATTTATTCATACAGCGAACGTGAACGACATACCGAAAGGCTCCGGTACGAGACCGTCAGGAGAGGCCGCGGTAGCTAGATCGATGCTTAGATACTATACTTTCGTTAATCTAGAATTGATCGTGTACCTGCAGGACGACCTGCGGTGCCAGCGTCAGCACGTGATTCTTGGTTAAATCATTGCCGTTTACTGACCGATCACGAAGTCAAGCTGAGGCGCACCCGGGCAGTTGCTCAGTCCGACAGCGCCCGCAAATTGAACGCTGATATCCCACTATCAGTGAATTCTCAAGATCGAGTCGATTAATGGGCTCACAAGTCTCCGGCGGAAACATTGTATTTCGCAACAAATTGTGCCTGCTCTGCCACAATATCCTCGATGCCTAGAATATTCGATATTAGAATGAGAAGCAGATGTTCGCGATTGAATGCATACCAGCGTTCGCTGCATAGGCAGTCTCGATCGACGCGAATGTAATAACGGAGCCATCAGCACCTCCGCCACTGAGGTTAAAGCGTCACTAAACGCGAACGTAACGAAGAACATCGAAGCATACCCAAATTGTCCCTGGGCAGTGAGTGCAGGGGAAAAGCCGATGGCATCGTGGAAGGTGAGTCGGAGAGACTCGTGCGCCTCCGAGCCGCACTCGCCACCATTGAACAGGTTCGCCTGAATATCCTCGAGAATTGGGAAGAGGAAGCAGCAGGCCTCATTAGTGACCGTGTTACCGTCAGGACAGGTCGCCTTGCGGGTAATAGCACCTGAATAATAGTTATTCAGTGTCCGTCCATACAGTGTATGAGCAGAATTCAGTACCACTGGCAGCCTGGAGAACCACGAGCACAGAGACAAGGGATGCGAGGATTGAGAAGGCCATGGCGAAGCTGCTGAGGGGAAAGTGAGCTGTCCTGAAGGCAACTGCAGCTTCCAGGCAAACCTTTATACTGCCACTCTGACCGGACCGATCATGATGAACTTCCCTACTTCTGCGGGGATGTAGCAATCTTCGCGCGCATGTCTGTTGCTACGCCCAGGACGGCCAATGAAGTCCGCTGTATTGCAGTGCGATGTACGCTCCAAAGCAGCGGGATGTGCGCGGATGGCGGAGACAAGACGCGGCAGTCGGTGCAGCAAATTCAGTATACGTAACTTTTTTGATCAGCGCGCGCTCGCGCACAGCGTCTCTGGCCTCCACCGTCGATCAAAAAAGGCTGCACGTACCCCGCAAAGGAGTCCGAGAGTGCGCCTCGCGAAGGTTACGGACCCGACAGAGCGCTATGGGCGCACAGGTACCTGCCCATCACCTTACTTGACAGTTGTCTCCGGTCTGATGAAGTCGCCCCGTTGATCTCAGGCGGTTCCAGACGGCGTACATAACAGCTGTGAGAGCGTGTCGCAGTATGGATGCGCCACCAAGCATGGTCCGAATGAACCCAGTAGGATTGAACCTGGGCGCCGACAGTTGGCCGAGAGGCGCGACAGCCATGAGATGCAGTCCTGCTGTACTAAGGCGTCGCCACCACCCAAGCCCAGGGATACGGCATCGTCGCAGAACATTCGTGAATATGCACAGGTCTCGGCGGACACTCAAACAGCGCTTGAGACGACTGAGTGCGCTGTAGTAGAGTTCATGACTCATGGCGCATAGAAGCGACCAGGGTGAAGTGGTCCAGTCGCGCTGCGGTCATAGAGAGCCCAAATGCCCCAAACGCGGATTGCACGACTTGAACCCGCAGCCACAGCCGTATCTGGACAACGAGGATGCGGTCGTCGTTCAAACGTAAGTTACCGGATTAAGCTCTGCTGGGAGAGGTATGATTTCGATCTCCGCGGCAAGCTAAAATGCTACTTGCCCCGCACGTTCGCAGGCAGTCTGATGCAGTTGTTGCGATTGCTGTTCTGGATTATTTCAGCGGTCGCAAGGCGACAGCTCGTGCCGCCGGACTGCGCCGGTAGCAATTGGAACAAGACCGACGTTCGGACGGTTCTCAGGGATGTTCTCTGTTGAACATCGCGAACTCCCACGTCAATCCCGCCCCTCGGTACCGCCCTCGTGCGCCTGGCGGCCATTCCCGCCCCATCCGTACATACCGCCTCCCACAGAGCCGTGCATTCCTAACAAGACCGCACTGTTCCTGAACGTGAGCCAGCCGTCACGGAATGAGGACACGCATACTACCAATTCAGAGCGGGCGGATGTCTTCGACCTCTCACGCACTTCTTTGCAGTGCATTTTACGGACCGCATTCGACACAACTAGTGTTAAAGGCTAACTCGGCATTCGTGAGGATGACAGAACTGGCTGAGTCGGCGCGCCCGATACCCAGTATTGAGGATCGCAGTACTCAGAAAGTGGCGAGGACCTTGTTCCATGGGATTCTGGTGCCTGACAGGAGAAATAAATGAGGTGCCGACGAGACTCATGGCTGTGGTGCGACTTTGCTATTCGACCCGAATCTGAGCGAATGTGGGATAGACGAAGGACCGTGTGATGTCGACTACAACAAGACAAGCAACACGACGTCCGTAAATGCGGCAAGGCTGGTCGTCGGTGTTCATTAAGATAGCTTCTAGATGGTAATACCGACATTCCTGAAGCTCTAGGAGCACCTTGCACATTCCCAAATCGCGCATCCAGGCAGGAGAGCTCAGTTCGGATACAGACAGCATCAGATGTCCATCAGAGAGCTCATTGACACAGAACAGCACTGCCCACAATCACAGTCCCTGGCGGTACCGTCCTGCTGGCTGAAAGGTTGCAACGACGCCCAGTACGAGAGCCATGGCGTGATCACTAAAGGATTTGTTTGGCTGAACGTTGTCTAGCGGATAGAACTTAGCGTCATGAGAATTATGTCTGGATTGCTGGGGTAAGAGTAGCAAAGGCAACCATGCTGAATAGACTGAAGACATTGAGACCTGAGGAGGACCAATTTGACTCAAGACGCGCGCGACACGCGGCTGCGCGCCACAAGCGTGTACGCGGTTGGAAGTCCGCCACGCGCCCAAACGCGCCTCCGAGAGGCGACCACCATGGCCGAACCCGCGAATGCGCCAGTCCAACCAGGCAGCAAGCGATGGTCTTACTTTCACTCGGCCCTTCAGCTTGCCATACAGCGCGCATCGCATAAGTGGACGTGAGTGCCATATCTTATCGACGCTCTTCCTTGCGCTGAAGAAACCAGGTACGAAGACTTCGAGGAATGCTTCGCACTCTGGTGCGAGGAGCAGCCAGAGACGGCGTCGAGGGTGTTCACGACAATATCCCGGCACATGGATCAGTCTATGACGGTACGTATGCATTGTATCACTTTGTTTCTCTTGTTGAAGTTATGGCCATACAGCAACAATGTGAAGAACTATTCAAACAGTTTGACGTCAGGAAGAATCTGGACAACCTGCATGCGGTTGTGACAGACGCTCGCGCACGAAAACAGGCTGGTTATACCGGAAAGGATGTATGGAGAGACGACTTGCACCCGAAAGCTGCAGTAAGAGCGAGGACGATCCCTCTGCTGGAAAAGGAGCGAGATCGTCTGCTCGCCGAGCTTCAGCAGGTCGGTCCCTCCGGTCACAATAACCATAGATTCGACATCACCAACAGTTTATACAGTTGGACAAGGAGAACTTGGAACTACAGAACACGATGCAGAAGAACGTGCAGGCGCGTGAGGAAGTAGAGGGCCAGGTATCGCAGCTACTCGATCTGCTCGAAGAGGTGAGGCCCCCTTTCCCGTCTCGATTTTCTGTCAACCTCATGCTCTGCAAAGGCCTACACCAAGTGGACGGACATGCCAATGGAAGATATCCAGACATGGTCATTAGGGACAGCTGAGTCCCTGAACAGCAGCAGACCTCTATAATTCCTGAAGCTCATCGAATTCGGCCGACCATGTATTCCGTTAGTGTATCAATATGGAATGTAATACCAACCAGAAGGCGACCACCGTCGCGCAATAATTTTACCACTTCCGTCCGATGCTCTCGATGATCAGAAGAATTGTGTCCATGCAGGCAGTATACCAGAAATTGTTGGTGATGATTCCAGCGTAGCATTCTCGCCGCTAACTGATCATCACACCAGAAAACGATGTAATCAGGTTTCAGGCCATTCCAAGTTCTTATTCACAACCACATTGTAATCCTGATTGACATTGATCAGGGCTCACAAATGTCACCAACCTCCGTGCCTATTCAAGAGAGTTCAGACCTCCTCGAGACGTCCGGAGTGGTGATGTCACCCGGCTTCCCGCGAGTCGCTGTTGTGAGAAGGACTGGCCTGGAAATTGTGTTACAAATGGTGGAGGCAGCGTCTCGTGCTGCATGCAGACATTCATTTCCTGCCTTTGATTAGATCAGGAAAGTCACCTACCGACCATGCCTAACCGCGTTGGAATTTTGATGAGTTTCATCCGAACCAAAATGCTCCCGTCAGGACATCCGACATAGACCATTGCATTGCACATCGATTTGAGTGGCGAATTATATGTGTACGTTGAAACTCGCAGACATCGCATTGAATCGTAGCTACTAGTACATCGCAGCCAGACAAATACCTCATTCCGAGACATCGACGACCAAGCTTAGAAAACCGCATAAATGAAACCGTCATCACCACCGGATCTGAACTATTCAAGCTGGCGGACTGCGACACGAATCCGATTAGCATTATGCGCACTCCACATTGTGGTCACACTTACACGGGGGCAACAGAAGTAGCCGGACCGGGGTCAACCGGGAGACTCGGGAACGCAGCAGTAGCGCACTGGGTAGTGCAATGAGCACATGGCTTTCACGAAACGAAAGAGAAATGACGCACAGCCTGCTCTATGTCAGCGTTGCTCAGGCCAGCAGGGATGTGAGCGGTTCCCTGAGGCGGGGGTGGGACCGGGATCTGCGGACAAGCATCATGCACATGCATAGTATTCGAAGCAAGCAGCACGGACCACATCGGAACAGTCGACCATCTGGGAGGTGTCCTGTCCAATCACGGCGAGCGTCGACATAGCAGCACTAAACAAAGTCTGCATCCTCGGCACGTTATCTGTTTTGGAGAAACCATGAGCCTTCTAATATGTGAGATGCGTGTTAATGATGCCCACCGACAAACGCCTGCCACTCGCAGGCAGTACGCGAGTCACGAGCGAGCTGTGAGGCCCCGTCAGCCAGTTGCAGATGATGACAGGTATACGACACAAACCTCAGAGTCGGATTGCAGGCGCAGTTCTCCCCTGAGCGGAGATTCAACCTCGCCCTGGTTCCCGCCAGTTCTGCGGACGGATGTCAGATACATTTAGTGTACACAATGTTGACAACTGACCCTGGGAAGCTGGTGCCTCTCAGCTGAACCTCGATGAAGATTTGACTGTCGAAAATGCCTGGTGTAGAGTCGAACGGTGTCCCCGGGATGGTAGGATCGACCTCGTCGGCAGCCGCGATCGAGTGGCTAATGCAACTTGGGTTATACCTTTCGGTTCACTGGAATAAAACTCTACTCACGCTGTGAGCAGCCAAATAATTTCTGTTTCAGTGAAATTGCCAGCATCAGCGAAGCGCTCAATGATCGAATCGACAGTGTCTAAAAGTTTGGAATGCTCAGCAACGGCAGTCATCTAGTTCATACATTACACCGTACCGAAGGGCTCGGGAATAAGACCATCGGGGGATGAAGCGACAGCTGGGGTGAAATCCAGTCAGATAGTATTTGATTCGTATAGCATGCCGAGACTTACGCATCGGGCGGCCTACAAGAGCATTGAATCAACGTCTAATCCAAAGACTCGCAGCAGAGCTTACCAAGCATGAATTGCAGTTGGGGAGCTCCCGGACAATTGGCGGCGCCGACAGCCCCGGCAAATTGGACGCTATGACACGATAGCGTATGCGTGAGCACTAGTCCAAGAACATGCATGTACAGACTTACAAGTCACCAGGGGTGATGTTGTGTCTGGCAATGAAGGGCTTCTGGGCGTTTATGATCTCGTCGATGCCTACAGGACGAGGATTAACCAGGATTTTCCAGCTGAGGACCTATGTGAACACACCGATATTGGCGGCGAAGTTTGCCTCTGTTTCTTCGAAGACGATGACGGAGCCATCTGCACCTCCGCCACTGATACTCGATCAGAGATGTATAATCACTAGCGGAATGAGTGCACGTACCCAAATTGTCCCTGAGCCTGGAGGGCTGGCGAGAAGCCAAAAGCGTCGTGGAACGTGAGTCGGAGGGACTCATGTGCTTCCTCGCCGCACAGACCGCCGTCGAAGAGGTTCTGCTGAATGTCCTCTAGGACAGGGAAAAGCACACAACAAGCCTCATTCGCGGTCATGCTGCCGTCGGGGCATGTTACGCGCTTGGTGACGGCAGCTGTGATCAGGGACGTGAGTGGATTTCCGTGGATGATAGATGGTAAAGGATAACGTAGACGGACCTCTGTTGACTTGGAGAACGGCAAGTACGGTGATGAAGGACGCAAGGACCTGGAAAACCATGACTATGCCAGGAGGGGGAGAAGAGGATGTAATGTCCTGAGTCCTCAGGATCCTGCCCAGGCCCTTTTTGTATCTTTCTCGACTGCTGTGTCCCTTGTTCCTGCTCTCATTTCGTTGTCGCTCTCAAGCATACGGGGATGAGCAATTCGAAGTAGCCAATAGCATGTAGCGTAATTGCGACTTGAGACACACCAGAACCGTGGATGAGGTGGAACAGTTCCGAAAGGCAGAACGGAAACGCAGGAAGCTGACCGGAAGATGTTGGTATGTCGCTCGTCCGAGGATGCCGAGCACGTTCTGCTTTTGTGGCTGAGACCGGTTCTCAGAGTTGGAGGACGGCTGGCCTGTGAGCGAGTTCGGCAGTATGAAAGGGCTGCATAGCTTGTGTGTGCCAGTGCACCAGAAGTGCTTCAAGGCAAGACCTAGATTTTATGCGCGCCTGCTGTCGATAGACCTTCTCAGAAAGGGTGGATGAGGGCGACATTATGCTCGAGAGTGTGAACGAGGATGTACCACACCGCCGTTGCGGTACATTCTATGATGCAAATAGTGATTTGTTGAGAGACGCTGTCGAGAGTTATGTTGATTGTTCCGTCCGAAGAGTGGAACGCCAAGCTGGGGATCTAGAACCAAGGGAGCGGCAGTGCCCACTCAGGAAATGACCATGCTGAATATGCAAAGCTCAGCATCTGCTGCAGAAAGCTATCCTTGGCATCCGTTCAATTGATGGAACTTGGAATTCATTCAGTGTTGTCATCTTTCTTACTTGGTCGAAGCTGGAAATAACAGATTTCATAATGGAGCAAATACTAGGTATTCTGTGAGCCAGTGGCGTGAACGAGCTGATGCCAGTGTAGTCCGCGAGGCGATTGTTCCAAAGAACTTGCCAGAGATTGCGGCATGCATCGAGATACATGTAGCTTTGTGCAGTATCCGAGCGTGATGAACAGCAAACGGGTGGAGCCAGATTGTACAAAGTCGTATGTTGTCAACGTTGTTTATTGCCTTATACGACGATACACCATATTCGATCTCCGACATGCACAAAAATAATAACCTTTCAACGTGGAGAAGTTCGTCGACGAACCCCATATTTGTCTGTGATCTCTGCTGTCCTCCCTCTGTTTTATTTCTGTCCTTGCTTGGTGATGTTTTCGAGGCCTATTCAATCGCGTAAAGATGTCTCAGGATGTCCGTGCTTGTTCGATCCGCCTTGAGGCCGCGCTTCACACGTCGGTCCCGCCTCTCGGTACCGCGTTCACATCGCGTACTGAGGCGAGAGAGGTGTCGGTGAATCGCAAGAGGTATCAAGATATAGCACGAGACTAAGCAAAAGTACGGCAAACTCGCCCCGCCAGGTTCTTGACGCAGTGTTACAGTGAGCAGTCGTGCAGCTTGTAGGACGGCAGTTTGTCGTGTCTCATCTAATACTTGAAGAGAGGACGGTGTTTTTGGCTTATGTAATAGTGACTAAGCAGCTACTTTCCCGCGCACGGAGCGCAGCGGGCGCCTGTCTCCCGGCCCGCGCGGCTACACGTCACGTGACCATGCAAGCGGTCAAATTTTGCGCCCGACTGCTGCGAGCCTGACCTTCGGCCTCTGTTGCTGGCTTCTCAGGCTGTCTTGGACTCTGCTTCTTTCTGATCTCTGGGTCTCTGGGTCTGTCTGGGCTCTCTGGGTTTCTCGGGGGAGCTGTGAGGGTAAGGGCACTGCTGGCACTGCCTTTTTGGGATTTGGTGGCCTGTGGGTAACAAGGCAAGCTTTTGTGATAAGTCCTACCTCCCTGACCTCCCTCTACGGGTGTCCGTCGGTTGTATAAACAGTCTTCTTTGGACTGGGGACCGCTATCCAAATCACGGGGTACTGGGAGATTGAGCTGGCGGGTTTACAGTTGCCTCTCCGTCCAGCTACGCTGGATTGACTCTCCATTTCAACAGTCCCTGTCGAGCCGATTTCCACTATCCATACATTTTCTGGATTGGCCTGTGTTGTCTCTGCACTGCTCGAATATTGCTCCCCGGCACAACATCGATCTCTGCAATGTACGCATTTTTGAATAATTATGTATGATAACCTACTAATCTTTGCGTTAGGTCTGCCGTAGGAGCCGACCGGACCGAGGCCGAAGAAGATAGAGCCGATGTGTTTGGATTTGAAGGAAATGGACCAATTGGTCTTTCCCCTGCTTCCCCTGGACTCTCCTATGAGGATCCACCTGCCCCACGTAATATGTACGTTTCTTTTCACAGAATCAGATCAATGTTAGCATACTGACGGCTTTTGGTGCAAGCAGTACCCCCCCACTACTCCTCAGCGCCTTCGTATTGCTGCTCAGCATACAGAAAGAGAGCGACGAGCTCTTGAAAGCCCTCATCGCCGCCGTGTTCCTGCTGCTATGCCACCTCCACCTATTCCATTTGCCCTATCGCCCCAACGGCTCGCTGCTGCCACTATTGGTATGTTCCATATTCATCTCATATTCCAGATATAAATTTGACCATATCTTCTTTAGCTCCTCCATTACAACCTGTCGCTGGCCCGTCTAACTCTGTTGAGTTGAATGGACACATTTTTCGCCATTTACCTGCCCATCTCGCTCAGGCTGTGGCTGCATTGCCTACATTAATGCAACCACTTGTATCACCCATACCATACAGCATGCCAGATCCATCGCTCCACTATTCTCACCTATAAACACTGCTCAGCCCGCTCCCACTCCCGCTCAGCCCACTCCCGCTCAGCCCGTACCTGCTGCTGCTCAGCCCGCATTTGCTCCCGCTTCCACTCAGCCCGCATCTGCTCCCGCTCCTGCTCAGCCCACACCTGCTGCCGCTCAGCCCGTGCCTGCTGCTGCTCAGCCCGCACCCGCTCCTGCTCAGCCCGCTGCTGCTGCTGCTGCACCTCTTAATACTGTGCTGCCGCGAGCGAGACGTCCATTTGCCTGGAGACATGTACGATCACATGATCTTGGCCGTATGAATATACGATGCAGGCACTGTGGAGCATGGCATTGGGTTGATGAGCGGCTAAGCAAGTCTTCAAAGCGTAACCCACAGTTTGGACAGTGCTGCTTGAGCGGGAAGGTGCTATTAGATCCATTTGAGCCATGGCCTGCAGAGCTTTCCACCCTGTATTCTAATAATGCGGAGTTTCGGAAGAACATCCGCATGTATAATGCTGCGTTTGCTATGGCTCTATGGGTGTAAAAGTGGACAATACTCTGAATAATGGTGGTGGGCCCCCATTGTACAAGATTCAAGGTGCTCTCTATCATAAGATGGGATCCCTTCTTCCACCTCATCCTGATCAACCATTACGCTATGCGCAGCTCTACTTCACGGATTCTGTTACTGCACTTCAGCATCGAATGCAAAACAATATATCCGCAAACAATGGAGCCGGCTTAGACCATAACACCATGGTTATCCTTCAGGACATGCTGCATAATCATAATCCCTTTGTCCAGCAATTCAAACTGGCCCATACTATTATGCGAGCGAATCAGTGCAATAATCTGTCTGTTCGCTTTTTTGTGGATCCTAATACGGACCGGCGGCGCTATAATTTACCTACTGCCACTGAAGTTGCTGCAATCATTCCTGGCGATGGATCAGAGCCTACACATCATCGTGATATTGTTTGTCATCTTCACGATGGTGGCCTTCAAACAATCTCTGATTTGCACCCACTCTATCAACCGCTGCTATATGTGTTGCTCTTTCCATCTGGACAGCAGGGTTGGCACCCAAAGATCCCATTGTGTTTGGATCATGCATCGGCAGATGGCATTGCCCCTGATGATGACATTGATCACGACCATCCTGCGCCTGATGTTGATAATTCATCTGATGAGCATTCACGTAAACGCACATTTGTCACACTTCGTGAATATGCGGCATACCATCTGCATACAAGAGAGAATAGGAATGGTCAAGCTCTACATCCCCGCAGTGAACCAGTTAATTTGCATCGTGGTGGCACTCTATTTCAGCAATTCTGTGTTGACAACTGGGCCACAACTGATCAACAACGACTAGGATGGTTAGGCCGTAATCAAAGCAAGCTGCGCACAGATCTATATCGTGGCTTGGCAGATGCGGTGGCGCATGATACAAATCTGGCTACAATTGGCACGTGGACAATTCTCCCTTTGTCATATATTGCTAGAATGCGATGCATGCGAGGATGGTATCAGGACTCGATGGCAATTGTACGGGAGATTGGGCACCCAGACATCTTTCTTACTATGACCTGTAATCCAAAGTGGAAGGAGATTGAGGATGAGCTTTTGCCTGGACAAACAGCTGCGGATCGGCCGGACTTGGTGGCACGTGTCTTCAAGATGAAGGCTAATGCATTGATCGATGATCTGTTCCAAAAGCACATCTTTGGGCGAACAGTTGCGCGCATCTATACTATTGAATACCAAAAGCGAGGCCTTCCATATATGCATCTCATCATCTTTCTGCACCATGATGACAAGTTATCAATACCGGAGCGTGTTGATCAGGTTATCTCAGCTGAGATTCCTGACCCAGTAACTGATCCTGCTTTGCATGAGAAAGTGCTGAAATACATGATTCACACTCCTTGCGGTGCTGAAAATCCTACTGCTCCCTGTATGGACAAGGGAAAGTGCACCAAGAACTTTCCCAAGCCCTTTCGCGAAGCAACTGTGATGTCAGAAGATGCATACACATCTTATATGCGGCGTGATACTGGCCAGGAGTTCACAATCAATGCCCGAGGTCGAGAGGTCAAGGTCAATAATAGCCATGTGGTCCCTTACTCTCCTTATCTCCTCATGCGGTACGACTGTCACATCAATGTGGAATGCGTCTATTCAATCAAGTCCATCAAGTATATGCATAAATATATATACAAGGGCCACGACCGCATCTCCATGGGTGTTGGAACAAAGATAGATGAGATCCAGCTTCACTTGGACGCACGTTATGTCTCTGCATGCGAGTCTGTATGGCGACTGCTCAAGTTTCGCATGCATGATGAGTTTCCAACAGTTCAGCGGTTGCAAGTGCATCTATCAAATGAGCACTCTGTCATGTTCCATGAATCAGACAATCCTGTGGAAGCTCTGGCACGAGGCGAAAAGGGGACCACATTGACCGCATTTTTTGATGCCAATTGCACTATTCCTGCAGCACGTGCATTGCTATATCAAGATATGCCCAGCCTATTCACCTTCAATAAAACAACACGGAAGTGAAAGTTACGTGCAAATGCACACAAGACAGGGGCAATTGGTCGCATCTACTTTGTGCATCCAGCAAGTGGGGAACGCTACTATTTGTGTTTGCTTCTGACTGTTGTACGAGGTCCTACAAGCTTCAAAGCTGTGCGTACTGTGGGCGGGGTAGTCTTTCCAACATTCAAGCAGGCATGCTTTGCACGCGGCCTTTTGCAAGATGATGGCGAGTGGAAGCAATGTCTCAGTGAGGCAGCACTGATGGCATCTGGCTTTTAACTGCGGGCCCTCTTTACAAGTATACTCAGAGACTGCAATCCTGTTGAACCATTGGTCCTTTGGGTTACCTTTCGCGATCACATATGCAATGATCTTCACCACCGTCTGCAGAGTATGGGTTTTGCAGAACCAACAGAAGCTGGATCTATGACTATGGTCTATTTCTAATTGAACGGAACCTGCGCACACACAACCAATCCCTTGCCAACTTCCAGCCTATGCCATTACCAGTAATGGAATGGGAGGATGCTCAGCACAATCATCTTATTGCTGAGCAACGGGACTTTGACCAAGCTGAACTGGCATTGCAGGCAGCTGAGCAGTCCGAGCAAATGAACACAGAGCAGACAGCAGCAATGGAGGAGATTCTGGACTCTGTGCAACACCAACAAGGACGTGTATTCTTCCTCCATGGCCCTGCAGGCACTGGCAAAACCTTTTGCTACACGGCCATTTGTGCTCAGCTACGCAGTCAAGGCAAAATTGTGCTATGTGTTGCATCATCTGGGATTGCCGCATTGCTTCTGGATGCAGGTCGCACAGTACATTCCAGGTTCCGTGTCCCTATCAACATTCATGAAACCTCCATGTGCAGCATTCGCAAAAATGATCTTCTGGCTGACTTACTACGTCAAACCGACCTTATCATTTGGGATGAAGCACCTATGCAGCACCATTACATTGCTGGAGCAGTTGATCGCACACTACGTGATATCCGTGACTCTAACCGTCTATTTGGCGGTATTACTGTTGTGATGGGCGGAGACTTTCAGCAAATTTTGCCAGTCATCTTACGTGGTTCACGTGCTCAAATTGTTGGGGCCTCTCTGCCACGGTCTACATGGTGGCCTGGAAATGTCAAGGTACTATTCTTACGCAGCAACATGCGCTTGGGACAAAGTGCTGAGGATCGCGCATATGCTCAATGGCTACAAGAAATGGGCAATGGTCAGCATACTGCTGCGGATGGCTCTATTACTCTTCCTGCTCATATGAGACTTGCCAACAATTCACTTCAAGGCCTTATCAATACCATTTACCCTGAGCTGGATAAAGACCGCCCACTTCCCCCTGACGATGACTACTTTCTCAATCGCACCATTCTAAGCTCACGCAATGCTGATGTCCATGACATTAATGCAAAAGTTCTGGAACGCATGCCTGGCAATGACTTGGTCTTTCATAGTGCAGACTCTGTGGTTGTGGACAAGGACACCAATGCCGAGTATGCACAAGATGCTTACCCACCTGAGCTACTTAGCGCAATCAATGCCTCTGCATTACCACTGTCTAAGCTCACCCTCAAAATTGGCTGCCCACTCATGATTTTGCGTAATCTGGATCCTGCTAATGGTGTTTGCAATGGCACCCATGCTATTCTTACCCGAGCATCCGACCGAGTATTAGAGGTGCGGCTCATTGGAGGCAACCATGCGGGCAAGTTGGTCTTTATTCCACGCATGACCTGCACTGCTGGAGAAGGAGACACCGGAATACCATATGAGCTCAAGCGACATCAATTCCCAGTTCGCCTGGCATTCGCAATGACGATCAACAAGGCACAAGGACAATCACTCAAGCAAGTCGGATTAGACCTGCGCGTGCCAGTATTCACACATGGTCAACTTTATGTTGCTCTGTCCCATGTAACATCTGCTGCAAGAATAAAGGTGTTGTTTCCTTCAGACTCAGAGTCTACAACTACCAAAAATATTGTATACTCTGAGATTCTATTATGGTGGGTATTTTTGTTCCTTATTTGATTGTTGTGTTAATAGGTCATTTGTAGCGAATGAGACAACACCACATGGTATTGTATGTAGATTGAATTGTACTTAATATATAACAATGATTATTTGTAATTGCGAACCCGTGGTGTCCACGGGCGCCGTTGCTGGTACCACACACATGGTATGAACCTCTTCTATCCCTCATGACCTGACGGCTTTCCACGCACGGACCCCGTCAATTCATGCTCGTTGCTATGACCGCCCTCCTGTCCAGCCTGTCTTGCCTCTGTCCCTTGCCTCCTGTCTACTTTGTGGAGCCAACAACGGCGCTGTGTGCCTGCTTCTGCAGCTGATCTCCCCTTATCTAAAACTGTCTCCCACATCTGTGCGAATTGTCAATGAACACGGCGGCTCCGCGCTGCCGAGGAGAGCGTCCGAGCGGTCACCGCTTCGCAATCTGCAACCTTCAGTGGTCGGTACCGTGTGTTAGGATTCAAGTTTCATACACGCCTTCTGGTATGCAATGCGCGTATGAACCGAATTTGAATCAAAAGGTAGAAGATAACTGGTACAAGATTACCATATCTCATGCTGCTACTTGACGCCCGTCATCTCTGGATCAACCAGTTGTTCCACGTAATACACAAGTTTTCTCTGCTCACCGCACGCGATCGCAAGCGCAAGCATACCATCGGACCATCGTATAAATTTATATCTGTTCATTTTGCATATAGGCTTCTTACCTTCGGGTCCTGGGCGACGGTGCCGCCAGGCGAGACACAGGGCTCGGCTATCCGGGCACGGTATGTCACCGTCTGCTGCCGAGTCGGCATCTGGCCAATCTCCATACATGAAGTCCAGTGCCTTGCCCTCGGGTTGGTATGATCCAAGACAGAGATTGTTTGCTGAGAGCTTACCATCGCTGAGTCGCCGGATTTCTGTCACATATGCGCGGCTCTGCTTGCGATTGACCAACCCGCGTCTGACCCTGTGGTTCAAGCGTTGCATTACATTTCGATTGCTTGAATGCTGCCAGTCGCGGCCCCGAACGTATACTTCCTCAATATTCAGGGGTATGGTGTCAAGACCATCGTGTTTTAGTTGCGTCCATGGGAGCAAGTTGTATCATACAAGGTCCTGTAATATCACAGCTCATCGAGCACCCGGTTCAAAACGTCCTGTTCCTCCGACCCCCTCTCCTCAGTCTCTGATCGGCTGTTAACGTTACCAGTCCAGACACCGTGAGAGTGTCGTCACACGCTCGGTCCCAGTCCATACCTACCCTTTCTTGGGAGGGTACTTCACGCTGGACTTGCACGAACCGGACTCCGGGGAATCTATGCATACGGGTGAGCGACGTTTACGAGCATGGCATCGTAAATATGATCTCACCAGTAGGGATAAACTCGCCGTCGATGACGGAGCCCTTGAGGTTGAAGTAGTAGCTGACTTGGGTGACAGTGCTGTCGTCACAGTCGAAAGTGGGGGTAGCCTATGTGACATTGTCATTGTCGAGGGACATCTCAATGACAAACACATGCTTACGCCGAACTGCTTCTCAAGTGCCTCGGTCAGCTCAGAGAGCGAGTATGACTTGCTCGAGCTGGGCGTTATGTCGGCGTCCTCGAGCCAGTCGAAAGTGGGCAGCGTCTAATCCGCGTCAGCTACGAATGACTTCCAGATCTAGTCGAGATACCTGGAAGAGGTTGACAACAGTCTCAAAAAATGCGACTGCCTCTGCACCCTTGGGGCTACCCTCAGGGAGACAGTCGACCTGCAACGTGCTGTAGCAAGTTCCGTGAGTCGCCCACTCGTGCTGTGATGATGGTTCAGCCTGAGCGCAGTTGTTGATATTCTCGGCGAGGCTCACCTCCCAGAGCTCCTCATTGCTGCCATCGTCGTTCAACCAGAACTAAGATACACACGTAAGACTTCGTCGAGCAGGCAGTGAAATTGTAATTGTACCTGGTTCATGAAGTCAAGAGTGCTGGTAGCGCCCTGATTCTCCAGGAGCTACTTGGAATCAGATCAATGTCATGACTGACTTACGCTATCACTTACAGAGGAGATGTCGGTGTAGTCGCGAGAGGGATCGCAGTCCTCGCTGAAGGAGCCATCGCAGCTGCATCAGGCTGTGAGATTTCAATATCCCGAGACAGATGCGTAGACGAAGCGTACTTGTCGGGCCAGAGACCGTGGATGGTCCAGCTGTCAGAAGGACTGCCGGAGACATCGGTGTCCCAGAACTATAACATATAGGATCAGCTTTGCTCGATGGTGTAGCGTTAGGCGCTCCATACCTGGGTCTGCAGTATAAGACCCTGATTGGGACGGGATCAGCGACGATCGGCGGTCTGATCCCGGGGGCACTTACTCCTGGAGACTCGAAGCAGCAAAGGTTTGTCTCGCGGGTCGTGTTGTGGCAGGATGCGGGTCCGCTGGTGCTGCAGCCGGAACTGATACGCTTTGTGAGGCTGGAGGAAATCCCGAAAGGCGATGCCTCGGGCTTAGCCACGGAGGCGCCTACGAGGGCACCAAGGACAAGAGCAGCGCTGAGCATGGCTCAAGTGCAGGGGCTGGATGAAGGATTTAAAAAATGTTGCAGCGGGGCCAACCACTGAGTTAGCATCTCTTGGGAGGAAGGCATTTATATCTTCTCGCTCGATCATCATACCCGTGCCAGTATCACCGCAAGACGATCATGACCAGTTCTTGCCACCGAAAGCACTGGAAAATCATGCCGCAGGGGAATCCGAACGGCCTGTCAGGATGATGATGAGGGCAATGTGGAGGGTGGGAGATAGCTCCCGATAGCTGTCTACCGAACGCGGGGCCATGCGCTGCATCGAAGGAGCATGGTCAAGCCTTCCGCGTATGGCATTTTTGGCGGACAAGAGGGCTGCTCGCCACCACGCCGACCCCGAAGCGACCATACGAGTACCTCCTCTTCTCATACTCCGACACGCACGAGGACCTGCTACGATGACATGACACAGCGAAGAGACGTATTATTGGAATCAGCCTCGAACAGAGCCTACTCCAGATGGGAGCAGTGGACAGGCGCCTGGCACCATGATGAACGTTGGCGGGGATACCGGCTGCGCCTACGAGTGCACATGGGCGAGAAGCATCCAGTGTTCGATTTCACGATCAACGTTCGAACGTGCCGCAGCCGAGACCCCTCTAAGGTTCCAGGATGCGCCGGTCGTCCTACTATAGCTGCGACCGCGCTCGGAGCTTGGCGCACGTGGAGAAGGTAGTGAGCCTGTTAGACATCCGAACCTAGAGCCTGCTGCCCCATAACCGAAGAACAGCACTCGACCCCGCACGGCCTTACTGGCGCCGAATGAACATAGCAACAACTGAGCCCGGCTTTCATCCCAGGACATATACTCCCGCACACCCTCGACATCTCCAAGTGGAGGTGGAGTACACCATCTCACCTCCATGTGGCTTCTAGCCGATACAATAAGCAACTTTCATTAGATCGCGTGTAGATCTCGTGCTGGGACCTGGGGTATAGTTCTACTGCTTCGAAGCCCGTACGAGCCTCATCACAGCCTCGATCCGCGTGCGCCACTCCTCCGCATAGACGAATCCAATCAGCCCGCTGATGAATTGCCTGCAACCCACGTTTCATCGACCCGCATGCCCTCGAAAAATGGAAGACGTACCAGCTTTGCGCCGCAGAGCGAATGGGGTAGTCGACTGGCCTTGGTATGCTCGTTGTGACAAGCCATCCGAAGCGGTCGACAACAATCGCCTTTGGATTGGTCAGGGCGCGAAGGCCTTCGGGGCCACCTGTGCAGACAAGAATCAGACGAAAGCACGGGGTGCAATATCTCATGATCCTACCAAATCGCCCATAACCGCTGGCTTTCGTGCCGCCGAACGGCAGGTCTTGACTGAGATCACGAACGTGAGCCTATGCTCATAGCATCTGATAAAGAACCTACTTCAGCTGTCGGGCGGTCAGAATGGAGCACGCGGTGAATAAAATCATGAGACTCACATAGAACACGCCAAAGTCATTGATAGACACCATGCCGCACTCGAGCCGTTTTGCAACATCCATGCACTTCTCGGCGTCGGGCCCGAAGACGCTCGCACCGAGACCATACCGTGTTCCGTTGGCCAGTGCGATCGCCTCTTCGACGGTGTCGTATTTCAAAATGAGCGCTATCGGCGCAAACACTAAAGCGAGATCGATGTCACCCTGCTGTACCTTTAGTCGCATCGTTTGGCCACTCACTTTCTCTTTGCGCGATCTCCGCGTGAGGGTGTACATTTCCAACCACAGTCAGTTGGAAGTATGATCCCTTCTCGAGCCATTGGTGTCGGTACCGGTGACCACCGATCTCGACACTAGCACCGTGATTTTCCTCTGCATCGTTAATGACACGTTCCAGGTCTTCAAATCTGTCCGAGGATATCATTGCTCCGCAGTCTGGGTTCGGATCCACACCGTCCTGTCCTTGCGAAACTGAAGAGCCTAGACGCAAATTTGAAGCACGCTCGCACATCATCTCGTAGAGGTCTTCATACTGCGATGAATGGACGATCAAGCGTTCAATACCGATGCAGTTCTGCCCCACGTTCTGGCTGCGCGACGTCAGACGACACTTGGTTTGGTAACCGCCAACAGTCAGTGCTCACAAGACACCACGCATGAGGATGCTTGACCACTTGTTGAGGTCCGTTCCAGGTAGCAATACGGCAGGGTCCTTGCCGCCGAGCTCTAGAGTGACAGGCGTGAGATGCTCTGTAGCAGCCATAGCCACCTGTGCAGTGCGATGAGATACAAGATCTCATGTTACCGTCCAGTACATACCTTTCTCCCCACTTCCTCAGAACCAATGAAAGTAATATGGCGGATAAGCGGAGACTTAGTCAAGGCCTCTGCTTCCTCAGGATAACAACAAACGAGCTATAGTACTGTCGTTCAGGAATGTTTACGCGTTGAGCCTAAATATGCCTACCTGAACAAGGTCAGGACTGTGTCCACAGGCCTGCAAGCATGTCATGATGGCTCCAATAAACCAACTTGAGGACCAGATGACATGTTCAGAGCACTTCACAACGATAGCATCTCCTGCAAACAGTGCAGCAAGAATGGGCGACCAAGCGTTATGAAGAGCTGTTAGATAGCCACGTTTCAGAGTAAGTTCCTCTGCAAGAAATTTCCGACGAACGGTAGTTCCAAGAGACGATGGCAGCCACTACACCCAGAGGTTCGTAGTGAACCTGAGATTTCTTGTAGCACATGAGGAGGTTGTTCCGCCTAGACTCTGGTCGGAGAACACTTTCTCCGTGTGAAAGCAGCCAGTCCATTTTGGAGCATGTCGTCAAAATCTCTCCTAGTGCAGCGTCAAGCACTACGTGAGCATTAACAGATCAGATGTGGCTGTGGTAAGTACTAATGCAGATCATACTCGTCTTGCCGGTATCTCTGCAAGCTACTTTCGCGCATGTTTCCTGATTATCGACTAGCCATTTCTTCAAGCTCCTGATGACACGTCTCCGGTCTGTGAACGAAGTCTGACGCCAAGCCTTTTGAGCGTGGTCAGCACGAGCAATTTTTTCCGCAATTTCGTCCCTTGAGTCTGCCAGCAAAGTCTCAAGGTGAAACCCAGTCGAAGGATCAAAAGCTGTGATGCATCTTCTTTCTGGAGGGAACGCTGCGGGTCTGAGCTCCGGGTGCATCTCGTGTGACCTCAAAGACGGCTCTTCAAGACGCGTCGCCTGGAAAGTCGGGCCAATTTGCTACGCGTATATTGTGAGCGGTCGCACAAAACAAGTAGCAAAGATGCATACGTGCGGAGCAGGGTGGCGGAATGGTATTGCGCGATTTCGGATAGAGTGCCATCGCCACCAGACAAGGTATATCCCCCAGGCAAAGAAGAACGTGAGCAAGTATCCAAAGGCATGCGAGTCGTCATCGTCATAGTCGTAGCTGGACGCCATGGCCGACGTGCGCGCTGTCGCGAATGGTGGCGGCGACGAGAGCAGGCGTGAGGTCGTCCGAGAGAGCCCGACGGCAGAAAGGTTGTTCGACTTTGAGTTGGACTGCGATCGACACGCGTTGTGCACGTGATCCGTGTTATTTGCGGGGATTTGGCGCGGAGGTGGCGGAAGGGCAGTGCTAAGCGCCTGTGGTTGCAGGTGGCTGACTGGCCGGAAACGCCCTGCAGCGTGCTGGAGACGGCCGGACGTCATCCTAGCGTTCCTCATCCACCACTCACACTTACTTTGTCGCGCAACGACGAGCTCAACATGTCGAGCAGAGAGCCTATGTGGTATTGCCATGAAGTCTGTACCATCTCGCGTAGACTGCCGTGTAATGATCTGACAACCTCGACAGTGTCATGCCGAGATGAGGCCTCTGATGGTATCTCCACCTTCGATCGCTACGTCTGCTCTCATTCACTCGCTTTCAGGTCCCAGATCCGCATTGCGCATCGTGCAACGGGACATTTGTGGAGAGGGTACGGATGATATATATGTGTGCAATTGGCCACAACTGATACTCGGATGAACTTGAAGTTGGAGAATCCATCGGATGACCCTCGCGACCGTCTTCATGCGCCCGACGGATTTGGACGATTCGGAGAGGACCCTTTGGCTAACGAGATTGAAACCTTTCTCAGTGAGTACACTCGATACGTTCGAGTGTAGATCTCAGCTGAGCATCTCTATAATAGCCGGTCTGCGAACAATCTTACGCGGCCCAGATCCTGCTCAACCTCGTACTCCGCGTAACAGATCAGGATCACCAGATGCATTCCGTCCCGCGAGCCCCTCTAGGGGTAGTGACAGGCCAGCCCCGGTGAGCTTTCATCCTCTGTAGCGCCACGCTCGTAAGCTCACGACAATGGTAACAGCAGGAACCCGCTCGAGGGCCTACATTACGATTCGATCGTACAGGAGATGAACCTATGCGCACGTTCATACTACGCCCCCCTGGGCAAGGTCGAGGAGCTGACCGCGTCCCGCCTTTGTCCGAGTGCGTCGCACGTTATGGCGTCTCTCAGGCTTTCGTTGATGTGTAATCCGCAGATTCCTAGGTGGCGCACGCGATTCTGGACCCCAGGACCGCAATCCCTTGACTGGACCTCTACTGGCGCATTATTTATTGACCATGCTAGCCTCACGTCAGCCCGGAGGCGATGACTTTCCTGGCCTCCTAGGTGGTCTATTTGGTCCTCCGCCAGGTGCCGAGAACGGCAGATGGGGCGATTATGCGCTCAACCAAGAAGGCAGGTCGAATATCGCCCCAGTGCAACGTGTTTTATAACCTTGCTTCTTTTGTCAGCCTTGGATCAGATTATTACTCAGATCATGGAGCAATCTAACCCCAATGCACCGGTACCAGCAACCGAAGCAATCATGGAAAAACTGCCCAGGAAGACACTCACCGAAGGCTGTGAGTTTTTCATAAACTGTTGACGTTGTTATATGCTAATTGTATGCAGCGGAATTCCTTGACCGCGATTGCGCAGTATGCAAGGATCAGTTTAAACTCGACGTGGAAGATCCCGAAGAGAGAATAGTTGTCACACTGCCGTGTTCTCACCCGTTCCATCAGTCATGTATCATGCCATGGCTCAAAACGAGCGGAACGTGTCCTGTTTGCAGGCAAGTTGAAAATCCATGCCTTACAGAGCTATTCTTGACGAGTCATATATCCATATAGATATCAACTTATTCCACAGCCAAGCGGCCACGCAGCGGGTGCTGGCCCGCCCCGTACCTCCGGATCTAACAACCACTATAGTCGTCCCCAGGGTATGCCCGTACCGGTTCGACTCCGGGATACACCTGGCTCGAGCAACTTTCAGCCCCAAGACCCACCTGGCTCGAGCAACTTTCGGCCCCAAGACCCACCTAGTTCGAGCTCTTCCCAGCTCCCAGACCCACCTAGCTTGAGCTCCACTCGACCTCACGACCCACCTAGTTCGAGCTCTTCCCAGCCCCCAGATCCACCTAGCTTGAGCTTCACTCGACCTCAAGACCCACTTAACTTGAGTTCCTCTCGATCCCGGGACCCACCTAGCTCGAGCTCTCTGTCTCAAAACACACCTAATCCCTCTCGACCCCCGGGCCAATTGCGTTCACCAGTCTCGTCAAATCCTCCCCCACCCCCTGATCATTCGCGATCCGGACGAGGTGACTCCCGAAGAGCCAGCGGCTTCGGCGGAGGAAACACCATTCTCAATATGATCGGGCACTTCTTGCATGGTGGTGACCGAAACGAACGCAGGGGGAATAATACTTCGAACTCCTCCCGGCCCTCGACCGAAGGTGTCCCCGGCAATTGGCCTGATGAGCTTGACTGAATGACTTAGTTGGTTAGAAACATCCTTCGTCTAGGTGTATCATTTTGTGTGATTCTTAGGTATTGTTGTACTCGTATGTGGACAGTTTTTGTGATAGTCGTTCTGCTGAATCTGATCAATATTCAAATTCATCCAACATTGCTCACGTATAGGAACCCGGCCCCACCGAAATGTCCGGTGGGGATAAGTGGTAGGCACCAAGTTAGGATCACACGCCGTGCATAATTACACAGGCACTGAAGGCAGTTTGCCTGACAGACGGTGAAAATCAAGAAAATGTATCGTGAATTTGTGAACCCAAAACCATACAAGATACAACTATATATACCACCTCGTGTTCCCAACAAAGCCCTGGACATTTCAGTTCGGTGTGGCGAACGTGTTCGACGTTTCTGCGAAACCGACACGGCTGTTGGTCGTGTCGAAGACGGCGTAGAACCTCTCGAGGAAGGTCATGCCGTTGATGAAGTCGAGGCCCTCGCCTGTCGGCGTGCCAATGTTGTTGACGACCAAGTACACGCTGTTTGCGTTGCCGCCGATGGCACTGTTGAGGGATCGCTGTACGATACGCGGAAAATGCGAGGATCAGCAATTGTCCATGCGTACGACCGAGGGCCGCCGAAGCGGCCGGAAGAGGGGGCGGAACTCACCGGCCAGATCTGGGCATTCGCGGTGAATTCGAAGCTCACCTGCGAAGAAGTCAGCGCGAGCATGTGGGCGGCGTGGGAGGACGTACGCCGTTGATGTTGAAGAACAGGCTCTGCAGATTGTCGAATTGCGCAGTCGTCAGACGTAGCAGACCCGTCGCCTCGTCGTTCACACCACCGGTCGCGCGCTCGTAGCGGCTGAAGGCATCTGCGGAAGCCGGGTAATGGTATCTCAGAAGAAAGAGCGGAACACTAGAGCGTGGCTGCGTACCGGAGGCGATGAGAACGAGGGTGGTGCCGGTGTCGACAATACCGGCGGTCTCCGAGAGGATGGAGGTGGACGTGCCGTATGTAATGGATTCGTCAATACCGAAGAACTCGCTGGCGGGTGATGTCTTCGTGAGGGGCCTATCAAAAGAGTTGAGCTCAGTTCGAGTAGTGCAATAGCCGAGACTACTCACGCGAAGTTGATGGAGCCAGTGAACTTGGACGAGTCGGTGCCACCGAATGTCAGCTCGCCGTTGTTGTCAGCAAGAGAGTCTGTCGGCGCAAATGAGACAGCGACAAGGTCCTCTGGGATTACACCCTGGGCAAAGAGGTTGTCCGTCACTGGTTAACGGGGTTCATTCCTCGTGGTAAGCCACGGAGAAGATTGCAGCGAGTTCACGTTGCTCACCAGTCGCGATGGTAGAGCTTGTGTCCGGGCTCAAGGTACCAACAGTCAGATCCGTAGGGCCAATGCTACACAAACCTGGTCAGAGGGGAGCTATCCAACAGGAATAGAAGAGCCTACCCAACAATACCGTCGACACCTTCGAAACCTTCAGATCTCGAGGCAACGCCAAAGGACTGACCGGTAATGGTAAGACCCGTGCCGAGCGAAACGGTGTCCGTGAACTCGGTGCCTACGAGCGGGTACCGAGTAAAATTAGCATTAGCAGCAAATCGCGGGGACACAAAAACATACCAGAGAATGATCCAGAGCCGTAAGTGACCGACTAGTACATTCGGTCAAGGTCACACGCATGTCAGCTTAGAAGTGACGGAAGCCGTACCACGCGGTCTCGGGTCTCGACGGTTGTAGATGACTCCCGGAATGCCTTACCAGCTCCTACCCAGGTGTTGGAGCTGCCAGTGTCAACAAGCAGAGTGACTGGAATGATTATCAGCACTACATCGCATTTTTGACCATGGGAACCTGACATGTGGACGGAGGGGTGCCGATAGAAACCTAGGAATGATCCAGCATGATGTCAACAAATTATGTGTGCTATTGCCCATATCAATCAATACCCACAGTTGCAACGTAGTCCACACCCTGATTTTGAGCACCAATGCTCACAGCCGCAGAATCGGCGATGTCGCTGATCGGGCGACCCTCGATCTTCGCCTGGGCGCGTGCACGAAGGTTCTGCACGCGGACCAAGTCCTTCTGCAGGAGGGATGTCGTACCGTTCAGGTTGATGCGCTTCACCAGCGGCAACGTTACGAAGGAGTCACGCTTCACTGGATTTGCCGCAACGGCAAGAGCGAGGAGGAGCGTCGGGAGGAGCGAAGTGGTCAGCATGGTGGAGAGACGTGCAGGAGTGGGGCACCCAACGTGAGGATTCCATCTACGCTGCATGCCCTTTTATGCATTGCAGCGAAATTACAGAGACCGCATGCTGCGGTGCCCGTGGGTGCCACGAGTGAACGCTGCGTCCCATGGTGATTCGGCACGCCGTTGTCCTGAAGTCTGCTTCCTTGTCCGCGGAAGCTCGGGACCCCAGATGCTCCCAGTAAGGCTGTTCGGAAAAGCTTGATCAATCTCCCAGGCTTTGTGGCGGGCAGCTCCTGACAGCAGCGTAGGCCTCCGTACTCTGCGGTGGCAGAAATGCCATATTCAAGATGAAGTATCCACGCTGTAAAGGGCCCTGCTGCCAGCAATGCACAAGATCATCCCCCGTAGCGCGACGGCCATGGGGAACACGCTGAGGTGGCGGCCATGAGGCATTGTGACCTTGGAAGACTACGGTCACGCCTTCTGAGGCCCAATATGGAGAACCAAATTCTTATGGACACGTTTCCCGATTACGTGGAGACATACAGATTATCAGGGCCATGAATTGCCTTCAAAGTAGAGTGTAAGGTATTGAAGGACCATAAGCCTCTTTGGGAATATCGCCATGAAAGTCCGACGTGTTCGACCTTCTCACAAGTCGAACCCTGTGATTCAAGATAAGCTCAGGGAGGGGAGATCGGGGTCCCATCAGCGGGCGTGAGCAGTTCAAGACATACAGACATACCGAAATCCAAAAGGACGGAAACCTCTAAGAGCACGGAAGAACTCTGCCGCATGGAGAATCTTGCGACCGATTTAGTATTGCAATATGGGCCATACGAAGCCGACAGCTCAGAATGCACGTGTCTCAGTCAGTCCTGGGAGTGCGTGAAGGTGACAGATGAGCGAAGTAAGGCGTTGGCTGAGTTCATCAGGCTACCGCCGATGTGGCTGCGAGCAAGCAACCAGCTGTTTGTCTGAGAATCTCAACGTCTTGATGATGAGCAGAATTTCACGGAGAACACGAGTTATGGAGCGGCGGAGGTGGCGGTTTTCACGAAGCTCTTGCGAAAGGCAATGCTATTGATCAGAGAAGCTCGGCTGACTTCACCAACTCGGTTGAAATGCCAAATAAGCCGACCACAATAGTACAGGGAGCGTTGAGATAGGCATCAGAGGTATACGCCACCCCATCGCTGACGCATGTTCGACTACTGAGCGAGAAGGGAGCTGACAACTGGTCATGGCGGCACATGATGCTTGACCTGCCGCCACGAGTATAACTGGAGGAAGTATGCTGTTTGGGCGCATTGATATCCCACACAGGAATAGATACACCAGTATTGGAATGTAGTCACTCACGAAAGCGATGGTAAATCTGAGGAAAGATGATGACGACGATATTGTACCCATTTTGCGGATTGCGAGCCTCGGTGACGACTTTCAGAGCCGAGTTGGCTTTTCTCATAGGGTCCATTGTACCATGTGGCAAGAAGCACAGCGTTGCGCTCGATTCTCAGCGGGATCATGAGCCCTGACCAGCTACTAGGCTTGTGTTTGGCGATATTTTTGATACAACCACAGCGTCGTGAATCTTGAGAGTGTCGGAGCGTACAAGCGCATCCATCAGACCGAAGACCACCAAGTAGAGCATCGACATGCGGCGACGTCTCAACGGCCATCTGTAAAAATGGACGTCTGATTCAGTGTTGAGCTTGCGAGGCGCCCACTTCGGGGCCTCGAGCGCCCAGTTGACCAGATATGGCTCTAACCTCCTCAGGTCCACAGAGCCCGGACATACTTACAAGATCCGTATCCTAGGATCTCCCATGTCGCATTATCGGAAGGCCTTAGAATTCCTACTCTGCTGGAAGCTCTCTTGCGTTATGCTCGGACTGCCCGTCATCCGATTCCCCATTACTGACACGTGTCTGACACCGGCCACCGAGGGACGCTACTCACATGAACGGTCCTTCTTCGCCATTGCAAGCGCACTCGGCTCCTTAGGTGCAGTAGGCTCCCACACTTGACAGTACCAGATGCTATCAAATCAATTACTTTGCGTCCTTGCCGTCATATTTGGATCTCATACAAAGGATGAGCATATGGACTCCTTATCATCCCCAAATATGTAGTCGTTCTCCGGCGCCGCTGAATGCCGCCCTGAACTAAATCAAGAACTCACCTTTACAATGAACTCACCCGCGAATGTTCGACGAGATTCTAGACCCGTACTGATGACAGATTCGCGGCGGTACAAAGGCAGTCTTTGCTTTTGGTCTGTGATCTAGCCTCTGCAACGCCCTCGCGAAAATTTCGCGGTAGTCATGAGATGTAAAAGCCAAAAACTGCGGGACTTCCGCTGCACATAACATATGCTATGATCTATACGTCAATGCATACAAAATATCGATATTACGCTTCATGCATTCTAACCATATTCAGCCATGACCGTTTCCCGTTAGGGGCGTGAAGACATTGCTAGTTATATGCAAGCAGTCATCACAATTGTACGATGCATCGTAGTCTACATGTGCCATTTGCTATCCGTCCACAGTGCACTCATCAATCACGGCACACTGCTGCAGCGACAAGCTAAAAGTTAAACCACCGCTTCGCTGACTGCTGAGCAGCCAATGTCTTTGCCTTTGGTATGATTGAGTTGTGATGGTGTCAGTGTGGAGAGAGTCTAGACATACCTGAGAAAGCATCCTTTTACTTCCCTGTTCGAGGGAATCGAAGGATTCTTGTAGATCACCGAGCATTTGCCTACAACCCTATCAGCTCAGTAGTCCATGAACATGTTGCGGGGAGATTTATTCACCCTCGCTCGGCCAATGCATCCCCTAGTCTGTTGTACATATCGCCCACTCCACTTGACATTGGCGCCGCGGTCGCGTTCGCACCAGAGGGGCTCTCGCTCATGTTAGCTCTCTCTGTCGGTGGGGGGCGATGTGGGCGCTGTATTGCGACGGGTGGAGGGACGGGCCTGTCCGGGCCGGCCACTGAATAGCGATGTGAGAACGATTTCGCGCATCTGAATCATAACAACTTGTACTCACGTAAAGCATCGATTTGCTCCCCGGTCATGGCACCTTGTCCCGCGAGATATCCAAGCCAGGAGCTTATCACTGACGTAGGGATGAGCGAGACGGGCTGCGGGTGTGGAGGAACTGTCCCCCGGCCATGCATGAGGTCTATGACCGGCGTAGCGTATGCTGACGTGCGACGTGTGCCAAACAGGGTGTAGAGATGTGTGGACCGGGCGAGACCCGAGGGATGGAGCGCATGTGAGACAGCGTCACCCGAGTCGTCAGGGGTGAATGGACTGAGTAGCTCTTGGCGTGAGCAAACGCATGGAAGATCAGGGATTGGATTACGATGCTCACGGTGCAAAGGACGGTGGGAGCTGGAGTGTTTGGAGAAGCTCGAGGAACGGTAGAGAGTACACTAGTGCCTCCTGGTGGTCTGTAAACGCAACCAGCACACTACTACCTGTGGAACAGGTTTAGCCTAAGACCATTGAACGATATCAAGTCCTGCTGACCGTTCTTTTCGATGACTTTCGTCTGAAGGACTGCTCCCGCCTTACTACTCCAGTCCGTCTTGGCTATCCGCTCCCCTGTCAGGTTTGCAATACAGCGTGCGCCTTTCGCTCCTGCGGATACCCACACAGTGCGCTTGTGTCCTTCGGCGGTCTCACCCTCCGCAACGTCATGCTGTGCGATGCGGAGCGCGGCTGCTAGGCCGTCTCGGGATGCGTGTATGCGCGCGCCTGTTTTGGCGTCCAGCACTGCAGAGCCGCCGGGCACTGGACGCTGGGCGGCTTCGACAGTGTGTGTCGAAGCGACTGCGTTCCAGGCGCCGTCTTCCGAGCGCGCGATAGTATACAAAGTGGTCGCCCCGGATGCAACGGTAGCGATCAATCGGATGCGAGGTGCAGGGTCTGTGTGAAGATGGCGATGAGATTAAAAACAGATGATATAGTAGGGCGTCAGTACCTGTGGAAGTGCTGCAAACTGTCCATGTCAATAAGGCGAAAGGATCGCGCTCTCCATGCCTGTGTAGGACAGATTTATCCGAATGTACTCGTCGCAGAATGATCTTCGGACCTCGGAGGTCTAGTATCAAAAGTACCCCTGAAGTATATGCGACCGCGAGGAAACCTATGCAAACACTGATTAGCACTCTGGACATGCCGGGCATGTAGTATAATATTCTGACCAATATTTGATATTGCGCACGCGCTCACTTGTCCCATCCGCGGTTTGATACCAATGAATGGTCGGAACCGTAGTCCGCTCCGCACGCGCACATGCTGAAGATGAATTAGCTCCTCATCGAATAAGTCCTTCGCATCCGGGATGTATCCGGCGTCGTCACCGGCGCCAAGTTTAAACAGAACGACTGCGCCATTGCTCAGCACGACGACACATTCGTGGGACTCGGGAGCAAATCGGACAAAGGCGATGGTTGGGTCCTCTTCGGGTTCAGGTTGATCGCCCCTGATCCTCGAAGTGGCCGATGTGCTGTTGGACGACTGCACCAGACCAAGCAGTGGGTCGATCAGGAGGGGAGTGAGTTCGATAGTGAGAGCTGGAAGGAGAAGCGGGAAAGGATGTTGCAAGGGCGTCCCAGGGCCTTGACCGACGAGTAATTGTGGGCTAAAATCTTGGAAGCAAACCCTGTAGTCCGGATGGTAGGTGATCAAGAGTCGATGAGGCTGATACTGTCAGCTCGGAATGTTAGTCCCAGCTTCTTTGTACTTTCGCTCTATAACTCACCCGCATCATTTTCATCTCTCCTCCAGCGTCCTCCGCCCATGCCATTCCTCCTTCCATTCGTAACATGGTATGGCCAGACCCTCTTCCTTCATCTGATGCCAGGATCTGATAGGCATCCTTCGCCACTCTCACCAGGGTGCTGCCGAGTACACCAGACAATGTGAAGGGAAGCCCCAGAAGTCGTGGATCTCTTGCCAACGAGAGTGATTGCAGGGTCTCTGCGAGCTCCTGGCCCAGCGCTGCATGCGGATCTTCCGATTCGATGTCGACCGCCTGCACACTGTGTTCCGATGTAGAATGCTTAAGAAACTCGCCAAAAGACGGTGGCGGAAATTCGAATGCTTCCAGAGAGCGCGTTTCGCCAAACATGTCCATCCCAGACTCGGAAAGGAGTAGAATCGCCTGGGGGTCATATGCACCGGCAAAATGAGGATTTGAGTGAGGAACCAGTAGAAAGTCTTGCGGAACGCCAAGCGTCGGATATGTGTAGACATCTCGTGGGAGGAGGCATTCGCGCATCGCAGAGCGCGTCTGTGGATGGATGAATGACTGTGCGATGGCTTGGGAAGACGTTCGGGGAGATGCTTGTGGTGGGGCAGGGGGGGCGAGTGCGGGTAATAGAAGTGCGGTCACCCCGGTTGCAACGCCATGTAGAAGACCACCTAGGACGGTCAAGACTGTTACACCACCGCGAGGGTCTGATGTGTTAGGGAACCCGCTCCATGCAAGTTTGAAGACGGGTTCGCGAGCGGGCATCCGAGCAAGGTGTGGATTTGCTCGTGCAGCTTCTAGTCTTACTGCATCTACCATATTGACATCTTCATCGTCAGCGCTGTCCAACGTACGTACGAGGAGGGGCCTGTCTTCATCGTCGAGAGCCCAGAACGCCAGGCTACCGTCAGAGTGACCAGCACAGAGTAAATGTCCCGACGGATGGACCGCTAATGCACTGACCGATGGACGACGATGTGTCATGATATCCTAAATCGGCTCTCGACATAAGTCTTTGTTTGTCCTTGATAGAGGGAGGAATGCTAGTACCGGAGCGTGATATCCTCCTCCGCCAGGTGCACCGGGGGTGTTTACCAACTCAAACGTTCGGGAGGAGCGCTGTTCTTTCTACGCAATCATCACAAATTAGCTTTCCTCATTCTTCCATTAACCTCTACAGTGGCCCACCAGATCATACAGAATGACACCACCTGAGACTGATTAGGCGACAGTCTATTCGCAACAACCTGATTTCATACCTGCATGAGCAACGAACACGAGGTTTAAGGCTCTAGGATGCACTACGACATCTATGATGATAGATCTGTGACATATTCAACGTTCTCAGTTGAGCTGGCAGTGTTACAACGGTGACAACGTACGATCCGGGAAGCGAGGGAAGCGGAGACCCGCTGGCCATCATCCTGTCCTCGTGTGCAGCCCACAAGTTTTGCACTCCATAGGAAGATGTGCGAAGGCACAATAAGTCGTAGGTCTTGATCTCGCCCGTGGATAAGGCGACGAATGCCTGTCGTTAGTTTCAGGGAGAAGTACGTGATGCAAAGCCTCTGTGACGAACATGTGTGTGTGAAGGAGACACAGTGATACAGCTAAAAAAACAAAAACACGGTCAACGTGAACCGACTATGTGGGACTATGATCTCACTTGACTGGTCGGGGGAAATTCACAATCTTTTGCAGCTTTGGCTTGCCCGCGGCTGCTAGATCCCAGATATGCAGCCGATCATGATCATCTATGATACATTAGTTATGAAAGAAGAGAGAAAGATGTGTTATGTCGAACCTACACAGAGAAGCTTGGATGCGGATATGGCAAATTGCAGTAGACGGACTTTAGTTCCTGGAGGATCGGTGATAGACAGCCTGCATTCTACGCCTGGTGATCCATATATGTATATGTTCCCTCTCGCCGTCCCTGATATAGTCTTCATTTATCTAGTGGTGTCCCGCAAATCTGGAGCACACACCAACTGCGAAGAGACCCGACACCGAGTCTACAGCGAGTGCGGTTATGTCGAAGTGATGATTGAATGATTTGAGAGTCTCGACACGCCAATCAGTTTGATCCGAGAGCTCGAGGGATAGATCAGCATAATCCTTGTCGTTCTTGAAGCTAAACATGACCGTTATTGATGTCAGATCGTGTGGGAATAGTTGTCACGGAAGTACATGAGCACGTCTTCAAAGTTCAAGGAGCTGCTGCGCCGACTTCGTCCGCTCCAGCCTTGAGACGCACGACGGGACTCCGGTCCGGTCGCGAAACGAGTCGCGGTTCACGATCACGTGGTCTCGTGTTCTGTTGTTCGAAGCGGGCGCGACTCCGGGCGCCTATCTCACCTCACCGTTCGAGCCACCGCCGCGACGACCTCCATCACCTCCGTCGCCGTTCTCGACGGCGCAGACGCTCTGCAACACAATGTCGACCTGGGGTATTGGCGACAAGAATGACTCGGATGAAGTTCAGGCTCTCAAAGAACAACTACGCCTACAAGGTAAGTATGCGGCCTGAATGTTCAATACCGACAATACTGATGTACCCCACATAGACGCGAGATATGCAACATTAAATAGTCAGTTTTCCAAGAAAGACGAGCAAGTCATCGAATTAAAGTCCTCACTCAACGATGTTCTTACCAAGGTTCTTGGGAGACCTCCTGTCATGAAGTCAGCTAATTGATCACCATTATTGCACAGTTACGACATGAAGCGGACAAAGCGCTCGATCTCGAAGCCGTGCGGAAACGCCTAACGGAGGATCTGCAGAATGAGCGACTCACCCGATCAAACGTTGAAACCGCCCTTACTACTGCTCAGCAGAAGATTAAGGACATGGAGCAGGCCGCGCGCGAGCTGCAGTCCACCCTGGAATCAGCAGCAACACATGCTAATGCGTCTCACACGGATAAAGACAGGCTGCAGAGAGAGAATATCACCCTACAGGCTCGTCTGCGGGAGTTACAAACAGAAGCAGAAGCCCGACAGCGGCATGAACAAGCGCTTCTCTCTCAGAGCCAAAGTTCTAAACTGAACAAGTCCAGAAACCGCCGGCGATCGTCTTCGGTCTCATCGTTCCGTGTGACTGCGCTCGAGCAAGAAGCGGCTGACTTGCGTGCTACGAGCGGTCAGCAAGCTGCAGAGCTCGCCTCCACCAAGGAACGTCTTGTGCAAGCTCAGAACGCCCTTGTACGCATGGAGAATGAGAAGACTGCCGTCGAGAAGACCCTGCGGAAGGAACTCGCAGAGGTACAAGCCGCTCTGGAGGAGAAAGAGGAAGAATGTCGTGCAATATGCGAAGCGAGGGGCGGCGAGGACGCGGCGGAACTAGAACAGCGGCTTCTGGAGAGGCTGGAAGAAGAGGAAGAGCGGGTAGCAGCGTTGGAGAAAGAGCTTTCGCGCAGTGCCGGGGCACAGAGACGTGATGTGGAAATGCTCGCGAGCGAGTTGCAGCGTACACAGGAGTTGCTGGCAGAAGAGAGTAAGAAAGCAGAAGAAGGCGAGGCAAGGATGGTCGAGCTTGTCGCTGAGAAGGAAGAGGCACTCGACGAACGCGACCGTGCCCGGACCGAGACTTGTGGCTTGCGTGAGCAATTAGAAGTGCTCACTCGCCAGAACAGGTGCGTTAAATGCTTGATAGCATCGGCAACAGAACTGATCTATCAAGAGTAGAGATCTCGCCTCGCGAACGACTGGACATCTGCTTGCAGCTCCCTTGTCTCCTGCGGGCTCTCCGAGACCTGATCTCGAGACTGCTGCCACTGTCCAACGCCTGCTTGCTGCCATCGACCGCCTACGAGCTGAGCGTGACGGCTTGCGCAGGGATCGAGATAGGCTCTTACGCGACTTTGACTTCGTCAAGGCAGAGAACAAATTCGCTGTAGAGGATCTGCAGGCGAAGCTTACCGCATCTCTGTCCACGTCAGCGCTGGAGGACAGCAAACTACAATGCGAGATCGAAGGTCTGACGACCCGGCTAACCGCGCGGGAAGAGGCAATCCAGAGCATGCTACGGTCTGCGCGTGCGACCATCGCCCTCGCAATCATCGTGCAACACCTCGAAGGCGAACGGGAGGCAGGTGTGCTCCACGTCGCGGGATTGTCGCATGCCTTGAATAGCGTGCGCGACCAGCTTCAGCAAGTTGCGCAGGAGAACTTGATGCTCAGTACTCAAGCTCACGAGATGCAGAGCCAGATGGAAGCAGCTGGCGCGCAAATCTCGGGTCTGCAGAGCACTGTCGAGCGGCTGAATCAGGAGCTGGCCCTCGAACGCAGCTCACACTCCGAGACTAATTCTGCATTAGCCGAGGCCAAGGTACAGCTGCAATGCATGACCCGCAGTCTCTCAGATGCCGAGGCGGGGCGCGATGCTCTCGCGCTTCAGCTACGGCATACCGAACAGGATCTGAAGACCGCACGAGAAGAGCTCGCTGAGGCCGACGCACGGTACGGGAAACAACTCAGCCAAATGTCCTCCGGAGAAGCAACTCGCGCCCTCCGTAAACAAATCGAGACGCTCGAGCAGCGCGTGCTGCGCCGGACGGAGCAAATTGGTGTCCATCAACACGACATCAAGCGGCTCGAGACGAACCTCAAGCTCCAGGAGGAGCGCCTGGCGGAAATGACGGCGGAGTTGGAGGTTGTGTTGGGCGAGAAGGCCGCCATGGTGGAGGATTGCCAGACTACCCGAGAGGAGCGAGACGAGGCGGCGCGGAAGTGCGACGAGCTAGAGGAGTCCCTCGAAGGAGTGGAGGAAGCACGGGAGAGGGAGATCGAGGCTCTGGTCCGAACCGTCTTCTCCTCTACCTGCAGGAGAAGGCAGGTATCACAGGCTGCGCAGTCTTCGTCTGCGAGATCTTCTCAGCATCTAACGAAACTAGAGGCCGTCCTAGAGCGATCGCAGCACGAGGCGGAGACCGCACGCACACAGAACAGCCACCTGACCTCCGAGCTGGAACAAGCCTTAAACTCGGTCGAGGAGAAGATCACCGAATGTCGTAACCTCCAGGATGAGAGAGACTCAGCTCTGTCCCGGGTACAGGAGGCCGAGGTCAAGATCGACGCCTTGAATGCTCAATTGCAGGCGTTGACCGCTTCTTTACATGCTTCGGAAGAGGAGGCGCTTCGAACGAAGGGCCAGTTAGCTATCCTCCAGGAGGAACTCCAGGAGAAGCTATCCACTGCGGAAGGACACAAGGCCGACGTCGGTACTCGTCTCGCAGTGTTTCAGGAAGAGTTCGGTCAAAAGCTCACTGACGCCGAGCAGGCGAAGTCACGCCTAGAAGAGCAGCTCGCGGCATTGCAGCATGAGCTAGAGGCCACCGTAGAGGCCGCTGACGAAGAAAGGTCTCGTCTCGCGATTAGAATCGCTGGCTTGCAGCGCGATCTCGAGGACAGGACGGCGTGCATGGAGCAGGACAAACTTGACCTGGAGCTCAAAGTCACTGTCCTCCAGCAGGAGCTTATCACGACGTCATCGGAAGTCGCATCCTTGCAGCAAGAAGTCGAAGCTCTTGTCACCGAACATTCCGAAAAGGCGACTCGTCTTGCAGATGAGAAAGCTTCTCTCGACGCGGAGCTTCGTCAGCTCAAGGATGCCAAGGCAGAATTGGAAGGCCTTCATGAGGAGACCTGCAACAAGCTGTCTAAGGCAATCGCAGAAAATCAAGCACACCTATCCGAGAGCAGTACACGAGAAGATGCAGAAAGCCAGCTACGTACCGAGCTCGAGAGCGTTCGAGCTCGTCACGTGGAGGAGCTTGATGAATTACGGGAGAAGATCCAGCAAAGCCAGGCGGAGCTCGAGGCGACGAACATGTCGCATCAGGAAGTGGTCAATGCTCATGTTGCTGCTGTGGAAGGTTTGACATGTTCCAAGCGAGACCTTGAGAGGCAGTTGGCGGAAACTCAAGCCAAGTTGGGTTCGGGTGGACTTGTTCAGAAGGAACTCGAAGACCTTCGAACAAGCTATGAAATGCAGCTGCAGAGTCTCCGGGACGACGTAAGTCGACTCACCGTGGATCTCGATACTCAGCAACGGGATGCTGCGGAGAACCTGGAAGCAAAGCTGGCTGAGTACACTTGCATCGTGCAAGAGAACGAACGGCTGGAAGCTCAACTCACCCTGCTGCAATCTAACGACGGCGAGGAACTCAAAGCCCTGCAGGGTCTTCTGAGTACCACGAATGCCGAGCTTGATTGCGCGACGAAGGCACTCTCCGACCTGGAAGCCAAGCATGACGAGACCATCAAGGAGTTGACAGCCGCCAGGGACGAAGCTCAGACACAGCTGACGGCGAAGACTGCTGAAATCACTCAACTCCAGGATATCATTGCTAAGAAGACCGAGGCTCATGCCCGCGAAAAGCGGGCTCATGAGCTAGAGGTGCAGGTGCTCAAACAGAACTGGGAGAGTGCTGAGGTGGTTCTTCGTCAGGAGGTCTCGGTTGCGCATGCGCGGTTGGAAGAGGCGAATGCATCCCTGAAGACCTTACAGGATGAGATCCAGTCTCTCCAGTGCACCGTCACGGAGCTCGAAGCGGAGGTCCAGCGACTGAAATCTCTTGAACTCTTCCTCGAGAATAAGGCACAGGATTCGGAGACAAAAGCTCGAGAGAGGTATGAACCTATCCCTAATATATTTGCGGCTACTGTCTCATCCCCTTTGCTTGAACTAGCGAACACATGCTCTCTGAGTTGAGGCAGGAGCTCGAGCAGGTTCGGACTGACTACATCAAGTCTGAAAAGGCATGCAAAGCGTCAGAGGCAGCCTCAGCTATGCAAGCCATCCAGCACGAGCAAGACCTGGCTTCCTTGCGTCGCCAACTCCAGGCGCTTCGTGAGAGCCCTAAGCTAGAGGATACCATTGTCGAGCTCCAAGAGAAGAACGCTGAGATGGAAGAGCTGCTCAGGAGTAAATGTCAAGAAATTGAAGAGAACGATGATCGTTTCATTGAGTGCGTGCAATATCTGAGTGTGGAGTATTTCGTACTCACACATGATTGCGCAGGATGCTCAAGGAGAAGAAAAAACTAACAAGCAAGATTGAGAGCCTCACAAAGAAGGTCCATACTCTGCAAGCTAAATTGAACAGCAGTACATCGACGGGCGCTGCGTCAACGTCGGCTGAAGCTCCACTTCCCGTGCCCTCTATGCCCCTTCAACGGTCAGCATCCGCCAGCAAAGTGTTCTCGCCGCCTTCAGCATCGTCACAAGCTCCCGCTCCCCTGCACCGCTCTGCGTCATCACGAGCAAGCTCATCAACAGCCTCTGCATCTACCCCCCGCGCTCCTCCAGTGCCTCCTATACCCACCGCCGAACCAACAACACCTCGATCACGGTCGCGAACTATCTCGGCACCTGCAGCGCGTCCCCGAGCGAAGACTCCGGAAGCACGACAGTCGCAGTCCGTGTTCAGGGCTCGCACGCCGGATGCACGCCGTGATCCTTCGCCCGGTCCATCTGCACCTGCACCGATGGAAATGGACCCTTCGCCCTCTGGGATTGGCAAGAAGAGGAGAGCGCCGGATGACTTTGACGAATGTGAGGGCCTCCCGCCGCAGGGCTTCACAACGGAGAGCGCACCGAGCAGGGAGAACGCGACCACCCCGCGGATCCGCAGGGCACTTCAGAGCGTGCGGTCCGGGTTCACGCCGGTCCGGCATGCACCGCGGCCCGATGTCGAGCACACGTCCCCATCGCGCAGGGCTACTACCGTCGGTGCGGCGATGATATCGGACGTGACCAACAGCCCGCGCGGCGCGAAGGCTGCAAAGAGAGGCTGGCTGGGCAAGATCAGGAATAACCCGACACAAGCCAGGACAGCGTCTGGAAGACCACCAAGCTGAGCCGTACATACCATATGTCGTGATTCCCTATAGTTCATAGTTCTTGGACTATTCCTCATTTGTGATATTTATGTTCGACGCAATCTGTATTTGCTAGGCAATTGGCATTTGTTCCGCTATAATCGTCAGCAGCGTTCATATCATTATTTGCGAAACACTGTAGTAGATAGCTTCACATCTACTCCCTTCATGTGCAAGGTGTCTGGCCAGGATTGAACGAAACCCGGTCCCCGAGGACACGATAAGTCGAGAACTAGGCAAGGAGCGCCGGATGCCGAGTGCACGCAACCAGCAAGAGAAGGGCACCGACGGCTGACACAGTCGCAAACGATGGAACGTTAAAGTAAATGCTTGATATATCTAGCATCCCACAGTCGTACATACTTAATATCGTAGGCATTTTTCCCTGAGTGTTGCAGCGACCTTACGCAGACTTCTTAAGCTTTAACTCGATGAGCGAAGCCACCTCTTCCGCAGCGCCCCACGAGTTCTGGAAACCCGCGGGCCTAATCATATAGAACATTAGATATTGCCGTGCACAACGCATCACAGCACCTACCCGAACCCATACGCATGCGCAACGAGCACCTCTCCTTCCGCCGGAGGCTCGGCGTTATCTTGTGGGGACAACCACTGGTTCTCTAACGGCAGCTTCTTCCATTCCGCGTCCACGCGGGCGCCTCCTTTCCGGGCAGGACGCAGGCCCACATTGTGGCTAAGGATACGCGTCTCGGGGCCGGCGAGCGCTGGTGCGAGCGCTGTGCAGCGTGCGAGGATGCCCTTTGCGGTTGGAAAGTCGATGGAGAGGTCCCAGCTGCCTGGCTGGTATGTTCCTCCGAGGAGCACCTGGCCGGGAGGGGACGGGCGTGGGATCATGTAGGTGGCTTGTCCGTCTGTCAACGGCTCTCCTGATCATAGGTAATAATTGAACGCTGGTTGCCTAATGTACGAACGTGGTACGTACCCAGAGGGAATGAGATGAACTCCTTGACGGACGGAGCCTGCACGATGATGGTTTGCCCCCGGATTGGGTAGACATCTTTGTCCTCGACACCAATCAACGATCGGGCGCCTGTGAAGAGAACATGTTGAGTGAAGTCGCCGTACGCGGCTACAGGTCAACTGACCCAATCCTGTGGCATTTACAACAACACCACCAGGGCCTGCAAGTGCAGCAGCCTCGCCGAGACTGTGCACCTTCCTGCGGATGAATTGCACGCCTTTCGAGAGTAGCTCATCTTTGAGCCATGGAAGGTAGACTTCTGGGTTGAGGGATATGGTGGTGAAGCTGACGCCGGTGATGGCGCCGGTCGGTACCTCCCCCGGTTCAAGGACACGGAACTGTGTTTGAAACAATTAGAAGCAGGGGACGGAACAGTCGACCTTGACACTCACATCTCGGACGAGCGTCCTGTACCACAGCTGCTCAAGGTCGTCACTCTCCCCGTAGAAGACACGACTGGGCAATGGCTGTATGAGGCGTGATTGACGCCTGATAACCTCGTGGCATAAGGGTGTCAACATACCATGACGAGCCCCGTGGGGATCATGTCCCATAGCTTGTTGCTGATTGAAGTACCATCAGCGAGGTCACGCGCAGACAATGTCGAGGGGCTCACAAGGTCGCTCTTTCTCGCTGCTGCTGCGCCTCGTCGAAGCCCCGCATGGGGGACCAGTTTGCGCCCTTATCGACTCTCTGTCATTTTCGGTACCATTGACCAAACAAAAGCACGAACAGCCCAGGGACTCGCGAAAGCCTGCGACGCCAGGTCTTCTGGCATGTCGCGCGCGACGATCTTGACGTTGTACGCATCCGGAGAGTTGGTGGTGAGGACGTGCGCAATGGTGAGCCCGATAACCCCAGCACCCAGGATGACCACGTTCGTCGCAGTTGGCTTGTCAGACATCGTGAAGTTGGAAGCAAGATGCAAAATTCATGGGCCGAAGATACCTTGAATTTGAGGATGTCGAGTGACGCGACATTACAGTTTGATCAGAATTTCGACATTGACGATGAGGGGGACTCGGTTCGTGCGGCCCGTTGGCTACAGTATATTGCACCCAAGAGCGTCTAGCTCAACTCGCGGCCGATGTGGATGCTCTCCGCTGCCTCACCTCCGTCGCAAGGCTTTCATGGCGTCAGCCTACCCTACTTGCGCAATCAGTCTTCTGCATGCTCAACTGCTGCAATACATCCGGCGTCCACGTAAAGGGGGAAGCGGCCATGCTGCAACGGCGGATTCTCCATGGACGCGGACTGAGACCTCCCAATGGACTTCATTCGATCACGGATTCTAGGGCTGTGCTCGCAACACTAGTATTCAGTTAACTCTCCTGATCAATGCTCTCAGGCATCATACCGCTCGACTGAGGAATGGAAATCGGGCTCAAGACCCAAGAAATTGTACGGGGACGAGCCGCCGGCAACTTCTCTTAACATGTGCGAGCCTTGCTTTGGCCGTTCGGAGCTCTTGCCTCTGTGATTGTGTGGCTTCAGAAGCCGTGGAAACTGGAATACGATATTTGCCAAATGAAAGATAAAGAAGCTCTCCGGCCCGTTTCGCGTAGACGAGCTTTGCATGCTTTTGCCTTCGTCTGCGTGTCCGATCTGGAACCGTTCGTGCGGCAGGCCACCGCGAGGTTACTGCAACTTTGCTCTTATAACGCGTCGAACCTCTAGGCCTTTGTCCTGACGCTTGTCGCTCCTCGCGCTTTCATTGCTATTTACCTCCAATCCGGTATTGGTTGTATCTCTCATATCTCTCACATCTACGATGGCCCCAGAGCTCAGATTCAACTCTTTCGGCGTTCCCTACCTCGTCGAATTCGCAAATGTTTCATTCCGCTCGCGTTCATCCTCACCAAGTGGCTCGTCCACATCGAAGCTGAGCTTGGGCTCGTCCTCGAAGCTGAGCTCAGAGTCATCATACTCTCTTGCGGCTTGTGGCTCCAGGCCACCGTCGCTCAAACGCGCGCCCTCTGTGCGCACACAGAACACGCTAGCCACTGCGTCCTCGGAGACGCTGACCAACCATGCAGATGACGACTGCGACACGAACGGACTCTTCATCCAGTTCAAGTCCTCGCACCACCACTCGCCACAAAAGCTCTCGCCGAACCGGCTTTTGCGGCTGAAGCGCCGCATCGCGCGGGCGGTCGTGGCCGCAGGGATGGACTCGTCACCTGCGACGGAGTGGGCGAGCCCCGAGTACCGCACGACCCCTGTCCGCTTCTCGCGCTGGAGCGTCGCGAGCACGGAAAGCGTTCAGCCGCCGCCCATGACAGGCTCGCTCTTCCGGGGCACATACGGTCAGGTGATGATGGCGCTGCAAGCGGCTGGCTTGGAAACGGTACCATGCAAGGAGTCTGGCCTAGGTGAAGGTGAGTTCGCATCTTGATTTTGGCGTGAGAGGTTGCTGATGAGGGGATTATAGCGACTTGCCTTGGTGCGATGTTTGTGGCCAGACATACGACATCTGGCAAGGTGGAAATGAACAAACTAACCCTGTGGGCATGACTGTTGATTTATGTGGGCATCATTCATCTACAATCACATCGACATGCCCATCTAACTGTGGCTCATAGACGCGACCGAGTCGCGCACATCATATCTGAATCACTAACATTATCAATATTATACCATGCCGCCGAGGCAACAGTCCAGCAGACACAGCAGGCGCTGCCAGTGGCTTGCCAAGGCAATATACATTCCTTGTAGTCACTATGTTACTCAACTGCGGAGCAGATCATGTTCTTTGTATGCACCTCATGGAGACGTCGACCGTCGCACCATATGATGTGACCCCAATGAGATAGGCAATTCATGCATCCAGACAGGTTACTTCTGCGTAGCAGCGCGACGCCACATACGTCGTCGATTGACGTGAGTTGCCCAAGATGCTCCAAAGACATCATGAGCGTGATTCCATGCTCAACACCTCTGAACGTTCACCGACTTCTGAGAGGGCTGGACGTCCGGGACACAGGCGATAAACGTCTCAAGGAGTACGGGGTAAGTAGCCGTCGAGTGTCGCGGCAACGAGGGTGAGTAGCGAGATTAGATACTGTATTTGTAGAAGGTTACTGACACAACCGATCGTGGCGCACCATTTTGTGGATCGAGTGAGCGACAACGTAGTTGGCCAAAGTTGGTCTCGTTGCTCGTTCAGATGGCTGCTTGGCTACTGCACACCTCACGGCTTGCCAATCGCGACACGTATTGAGCAAGACGCGAGGTGCTCCTTGCGCAGGACCCGACTGGGGCGGCTTGGCCTAGAAGCGGATGGACCCTGTCTTCGCAAGTCTGTACGCGGCAGCTCCGAGAATCTCTTGTAGATTCTGATGACGGGTACTGGTGGCGACCGGCTCAGTTGGACACTTCACGAAGAGGGTCTCCCCCGTCGGGCTCAAACACTACGCTTACTGCGCTCAGGGTGCTCGACGAAAATAGAGATGAGCACGGGGGGAGCGCCGGCGCGTCTGAGCAGCATGTGGTAATATGTATTGGCTGTGCCTCCTGGGCCGCCGTACATGATGAGATGGAAGGCCTGCTGATGTTCCTTGGCAGCGGGGAGGCGGAGGATTGCAATTGCCCGAGAAGCTGTCATGCTTGACGCTACTGGACGGTACAAAGTTGTTTAGGATAGCTTAAGACGATAATGAGGTGACTCGTGCGTGATTTATCAATGTCGCCGCGCCGGGCATATTCGGGCCTGCGAGCATCGCGATCAGTCTTGATGGGCTCGAGCTGCCCGAGGATGGGATGCAGGCAGGGCGCGCGCGGGACGGCGAGAGGCTGCGATAGGCTCGCTAGGGCGAGCGAACCGTCTGCGGGTTCGAGTGCGCCGTCAATGTGCATCGCGGTTGGCTCACCGTCTGCAACGACCTGCGCACGCGCATTTAGCGATCGGTGGCGGGTTGGCCCGGATATGATTGCACCTTCCCAGGCGCCCTTGTCCTCCCGTCGGCCGGGGCGGGCATCAGACCTGGAGGATCTGAACGCGGCACATCTCATGCATGCACGCGACATAGCGCGGCTCGAGGGGGGCCTCGAACCCACCGCGAGGAGACGACCATTTTCGACAGCCTTCGCAGGAAATTTGGAGCCACCCAGATGGTGACTAGATCCAATTACGCTGCCGGTGTCGATGGCGACGTCCCTCTGTTGCGCTTGCTAGATCTCGAGGTGGGAGCTGCCTGCTGAGGTTGTGTTAGTCAAATTTCAACTTGATGTTTGTTTGTTTTCTTCATGAGTATTAGTTGGAGAGGCTGGACGTGCTGGCGGTCGTTGTTTCCATATTGAGCGATCAGGATCAGGGAGCGCCCAATGGGCAGCATGAGATACTTGGTGGCGCGCGGTGGCAAATCGCAAACCCGGATCGGTCACCACCGAATACCTCCACCGCCAAAACCTTTTCCTTGCATCTCGGCCGCGTAATGTGTACCTCTCCCCGCGAAGCCAGTCGGCTTGGGCGTGCACTCAACCGCTAGGTTCTATAAAACTCTCGGTCTTCCATTGCAACGACCACTTTCTGTCGCGGCGGGCAGACATGGCGGGCCCAAATCTTCACCTAGATCCCACTGTCGGCTGTCTCTTCATCGGTGTTCTATTCGCCATTCTGTGTGTTGCATTCTACCATACTCTTGTGTGCTGAATGTCTGACAAAGGGGGGAATTAGCTTCTACAGCTGTACCTGCGCGCAGACTCTGTTTTACTTTCGCACCTACCCTAATGACCGTCCGCTCCTTAAAGGCCTAGTATGTTTGCGGAACCACCTCGCGTTGAATGTGTGTGACTTACATGTAGCACCTCTAGGTCGCCTTCCTCAGGTCTGTAGTTCGGACGGCATACCGAAGATTGGACGCTCATGATAGTGTGGATTGACAGTGCTCTCGACTTGGTGACATTGATTCTTGATATCGAGGTGAGTCAGAGCGCGATCTGCTGCTATGTTCCATGTACTAAATCCGATGCAAAGTATCTTTGGGATGTCGTTATCACAAATCACGCCAATATCGCGGCACTAAATGCAGTCCCTACGTACGTCGCCGGCTCACTTTCTCCTGACCCCTGAGTTGACTCTTCCTTCAGCGTCTGGATTGTAAGCATGCAGTATCTCCGTTATGGAAGTTCCAACTAACATGACCAAAAGGTCGAGTTCTTCCTCGCAGTATGTATCATCTCTCATCCGAATTCTGAGCTTGCGCTAAAACTCTGCAGTCCTTGACATTCTTCCTAGTGCAATGGTGAGTGGATGAATCAGAGGTTCTTGCGACTCTCTGACCATCTCTTCAGCTACTTCATCAACAAGATTTGGGCTCGTAAGCATCTTGACTGTAGTTTTTCAGAGCGCTGTCGCTTATGCTTCTCAAGTCCTCGCCGGTAAATCATACCGTTACTGGCTGACAGGTGTCGTGGCGATCCTGGCACTCGCATGTTTCGGTATGTCTTCGCTTTCTCCTTATGCGCCATTGAGAAACTGAATGTTTGTACTAGCTGGCGGTGTCGGTGAGTTTATAATGAAGTTGATTTGTTGCTGCATCCGCTGAGGTTGACTTCCTCGAATAAAGGCGTCTGCTACATCTCGTGAGTACAAGGTCATTGACCACGCCTATACGGTACTGAATGAGACTTTTAGGTCACTGAACCACGGCTTGATGTTCATCTTGACGAAGGCCGAGATTCCGGCATGTCTTCAGCAAGTCGCCGCCGTCATCACAGATATCTACATCACCCTGTCTTTGTGTGTCGTCTTGCGTGGATCGCAATCCGGTTTCGAACGGTCGGTTGTCTGTTATGTGCTCATAAGACGTCGATCTGACTTGCGATATCAGCACAAAGACCCTTCTTGACAAGCTCACAATCTACGCCATTCACCGAGGTATCCTGACTGCGTAAGCATATTACTCAACAGATGGACAGCGAGTGACTTATAATCTTTATATTTAGTGCTGTTCAGTTGCTCCACTTCGCTACTGTAAGCTCCATCTTTGCTTCTTGCATGTACAACTGTTGACATTGCACCAGTATCTCGCCACCTACCACAACTCTTCGTTCATGTGGATGATCTTCCACATTCCCAGCACCAAAAGTAGGTCATACCAGAAAATTGGTAGGCGTGCCCTTACTCACGCTCCTGCCTCCTGCCTCCAGTCTACGTGAACTCGTTGCTTGCTGTGTACGTACAGTTATCTGTAAAATGCATCTCACAGTCACTTACCCTTCTGCAGGCTTAACGTTCGTCACCACCTGCGGGACGCAAAACCGACGGTTCAAGCGCAACGTTCCGTTGACTTTGTTGACCTCGAGAACTTCAGCAGTCGGTACACTTCCCCTGCGACTCGGTACGTACCGACCTATCTCGACGTGAGGCATCTGACTGACGTCTTTTACAGATCGCGCGGAGAGGTCCTCGGGCCAGCGTCGCACGCGCGCATCATGCTCACGAAGGAGGTCATCCGGGATGATGGCGATGCCCACTGAGCTTCATTGATTAGATTTGCTTTACGCCTTCCCCTCCCCGCTTCCCATGTCCCCCGTCTACGTTACACTCGCAGTAGATGCCTTCACTGCGCTGCGGCGCCTCGTCGACCGTTCCTGCCTGCCGCGGCGGACGGGTCCCCACGCCTGAGATACCACCGACAAAATAATGCTGGCGGCATGAGACGGCGGGCCGGTGCCGCACGGCGGACAGCTTCCAGCACGGCACGGCAGCATCCCTAGCATCATGATACCTTTGTGGACCGGATTGTGTTAGATTTATGGTAGCTTTGCAGTAGCTTTCGGGTCTAGGTGTAGGATGCAGTAATACTAGTCGTTCCCTTCGTCCTCCTCCATATGTTCTGTTCGTGCGCGCATTCAGACATATTGCACGAACCCTTGGCGCGGCTGCACCACCCAGGCCATGCATGCTTCAGCATGGTAAAACTTACGCATCACAGATCCGCAAGACGTGTGCTAACATGCAGGTAAATCTGTCGACCGCAAGTTCGACCAGTACATCTATCCTGAAGATCTCGTTCGAAAAATCTGAACTTTCATTGTAGTAGCTTTCGCCGGGCAATAAGAGGTGTATGATGAATCGAATCTCCGCCCTTTCTTCGCATCATATTGTCATCTGGGCATGCTCAAGTTCTATCGTGGACCCTTGGCGCAGCGGTAGCGCGTGAGATTCCAGTGCGTCGTGCTTACGTAAGCAATCACTGAGCATCCTCAAGGTCATCCGTTCAAATCGGGTAGGGTTCAGCTTTTTGGAAAGGTGAACTTTTGCATCGGCCGATGCGGAGGAAGATTGGGGAGACGTTGTGGCCGCGTGTTTAACCAAATTGGGACAGACACCACGTGGAAATCGGCGCGTCTCTTAAGCGCTCGTCTGGTTTGAATTCGCAGCAGCTCGCGATATGTGTGGCAGTGGTTGTGCAATTTGCACATAACTGACGTTTGTTTCGTACCCCGCCTCAGAACGCCCTGAGACAGCTTGGAGGTGTTGTATCAGAGATTGCAATGCCATACCTCGTGAGACATTTCGAGTGGTTCAGATCAGGATTGCTCGCGCGAGCAGTCAATCAATTATCTGTATGGATGACGAGCTATCCGGAGCCGCCCTCGTAGTCTAAGCAAGAACAAAGACAAGTAAAGGTATAAATAGACGAGCAACAGGAAGGTACAAGTACAGGGCTAAGGTTTATGGTAACAGCAGACTACACGAACACGAGCGTGGAACTCCCTGTATGGAGTCTTATGGAGTCCATGGCAGTTCTGAGTCGGCTGGGTGCAGGAGGGTGCCGGAAAGGGTTCCCACAGGCCACCGCGAATATCGGCTATTTGGTCCGAGCGCGAGCTTCAACTTGCTTGATTTTGTGGGCGGCGCGGGTGTCAAGGACAAGACACGGCGTGACGTCGAGCGTGATATTGGCGGCGGCGGCGGCGGTCCTAATGATGTGAACATGTCAGCTCATCTGGAATAGAATGGAGAAGTGAGGTAATCACTCACCAATGTTGTGTCAGCAACGAGACGCACTCTGCTCGTAATGAGGGGATCTGCACTACAGTGTGCAGCGTAGCTCAAGCCGATACAAGTGTATCAACCGGGGCCCCGCGCCTACGCCCCAGATGACAGACCGTGCATAGACCTGAAGCCTGCCACCGTCAGTTCCTTCGTACGCGCGGGCCACTTCCCTGCCTTGATCAGCCCTTTCTCCGTCGCGTGGAACTTCCAGTGTCGGCGCAGTGCGTCCGACCGTGACAATCCGCCTGCTGCCAACTCTGCAGTGTGCCTTCTCCGATTGACCAGCGCCCTGTCCGACGCGTACACACCCCGCGCGATGTCCTCCTTGCACGCCAGACAGACACTCGAGCCGCTGGTACCCACCCCGCACGTCTTCTTGTGCCTCTTGCGCTCGGTTTCCCTGCTGAACCGGGAGGTGCAGCCCGGCGCACCGCAGGGGAGCTCCCCCGTGCCCCTCTTCCTACGCTTGCTGACGGAAGCGTCCGCGTCGTCGTCTTCCTCCCGCGCACGCTTCGACTTCCGCCCCACAGTGGTCCCGTTGGCCGATGAGCCCTCCGCCGGCGGGAGAATGAGGGCGAGGGCGATCGTCGGAGGGTCGGTTGAAGGGGACCGCGAGAGTTCTGGGGTCGATGCGTACGAGGCGGCCCCGGACGGCGAGAGTCCGAGGCGGACGCCTGTCGGGAAGAGTGCCGACCCGCGCTCTGGGCTGTACGCCTGAGGCTAAAATCGAAGCTGTCGATCAGTAATAGTACGTTAGTGTAGTGAACGAACACGACGTACATAGTCGGAGAGCAGTGGATCCGTGCCCGGAGAGCTGATGATGGGGCCAGTGGTGCCCCAGTCATCGTCCAGTGCCGCGGCATAGTCCGCGTCGTCATATTGAGGAAACGGCGTGCTTTGGAAGCCCGCCGTTTCCAGCTTCAACGACCCGGAGTAACTCAGCAGAGCCTCGGGTTCGAAGGATCCGTCCTCCAGTAGGAGGCCAGGGCCGGCTGCAGGGTCTGCGGTGACCGAGCTGAGGTTAAGACCAAGGCTGTTGGTCTCGAAGCCAGAAGCTGTGGTAGTGTAGGAGTCCATGGCAAGATGTGTGCGTCTTGAGACGGCGTAGAAGAGTTGTCGCTAATCAAGAGATGCGGTAAAAAAGCGAGCTGTAGTCTCGGAGCGCGTCAGGCTAGTAAATATGCCGTCGAGTCCCGCACGTCGCCCTCTATATACTGGAGAACAGAGGATAATCCCACGAGCGCAGGATGACCTTCAATTGGCCGCTGGAGCATTGTGGACATTCAGACTCAGGCGGCCAATAAGATGCGTGCGAAAAGCTTGGGAAGCACGGGCTAGACGGAGTACCACAACGGCACAATGAGCAACGGCTAAAAAAGGGACCAGACAAGGTATCCATGAGCCCAGTGCTTGGCCGATGGGCTGGAAATGGACTAGAGCTGTACTCTCCTGAACAGGGAGCCGGGGATTGATGACTAGTTATTATTGAAGGTTGGCCGATGGAGGTTTCCCGAAATGTATGTCAGAAGGTTGGCCGATGGAGGTTTCCCGAAAGTATGCCATAACGAAACCCAGATGAGTTGGTTCTGATCACGATGGAGTTCTCAATTATCAGTTTTCAGTCCAGACTCCGCTCGAGACGGGTATCGTCCAGACGTCCCAGACGGCATACTAGGCAAGACGGAGCGCTCATGGATTCTGGTATCAAAGAAGAACAACTGCGGCAGATCCTCATGGCTCGCATGCATCAGTATCGCCAATCAAGATTCTATCCATCTTGGGCAGCAGACGGATGGCGCCGCGTCGGAGAGCGGACTGCTAGAAACGATTGTCTTGTTGTGTACGTCGTTGAAAGCAACAGCCAGGAGGGCGGTGGTTGCTGCTGATTGTGTCCCAATTAAAGGCACAATACAGGAGGATATCGCAGCGGATCTGACTCGGAGAAACCAAGTCCAACCGATAGCGTGGGTGTCTTGAAGCTGCCAGCGGCGAACGAGCCGTCACGCGTCATGCTCACAGATTAAGAGATCGTCCCGGAAGTCCGCAGGTCACCCAAGGAGAGAAGCTGAAGGCGTTTAAGATAGGCGTGATCTGATCAGGGAGGGGTGATTGAACCGGATGCTATCGCCGCGTTCCCACATGTGGCTGGGCGGATATTGAGTACGGACGTCTTCTGCCCATGTCTTCATGGTACTGTGGTCATGCATTATCTGATACATCCGTTGAGGAGGGGCAGGCGTGGTTGACGTAGTACACGCAGAAGCCGAGACGAAAGACAAGATGCACCTAGTTCAATTTCCAGTATCGCGAAAGAGGGTACCCGTGAACGACAGATGGAGTCAATATCACAATAGCATCTCAATCGACATTAATTGAGTACAGAGTCAACGTGTCGGAGAGAGAGCCATTAATGGACCCCAGTCATTGGACTAAGTCGGGAGTCAACCAGAGCCCCACGCGTCCGCGAGAAGCCGAGCACACGGGCGCTAATCGCACTAGACCTTGGCGCAGCGCGAGAAGTTGCCCGTCTGCCTCAGCCTTCTACCTCTCGTGCTACCGCTGCGCCATGCAGTGGTAGCGTGGAGCGCCAGGGCAGTAATGAGCGGAGACATGGATGCGCTGGCTCTGTGGCACACCACCCAAGCCATGCTGTAGTGGCACTCTGGTACTCGTGTTCTGCATTATGTCCAGATTCTCAAGGCATGCATCAGGATGCAGGTCAGGATCTCGGATAGTGTGTAATGCAACTTCAACGAGTACATCTGAATCCGTTGTACTTCAAAGCCTCAACAAACAGCTTCCATTTTTCGTACGGTGGCCAAGTCTTACATATCAAAAGCCGCACTGACTACACATATCATAAGCAAGAGCCACTGAATCCAAAGGAAATGCGAATTTGAGTGTTGTAGGGTAGAGTGTAGGACTGATGCATTGATCTGATCCTGTTACTTGTTGTTACATGAGCGAGTATTCAGGAGAACGAAGTAGTCATGGCTGACCTTGTATACAGTTCTATAAGTTGTGTCGAGTCGACCTCAACATCTTTGACGCTGCCTCGACGGGTGTTATCGTTCGTGATCGTGGCGTAAGCGTCGCGTATGTAGGAATTGAACGGAGGTTTGGGGTGAGTACCGGCGTCGGTATGGATGACGAGGTATCCGATGGGCAGGGATACCTCGGCCGTAGACCAGTAGCTGCCAAAAAACAAATCAATTATCATTGGGCTGACTGCGGGACGACTTGCGACTCACATATGAGTGGTGGACCCCAGCGTGCTCAGCGTCCAGAAGTCGAATGCGGGTGGCTTCGAAGCACCCCCAGTCGATTCGGACGCAGGCAGCAAGGCCTCAGTAGGAGGCCAAGGCCGTCGACCGGGAGGTCTGCTCTATGACCTCGCCAAGATACGCCGCAGCGTAAGTACCGGACATGTTTGAAGGGCATGTAGCCTGAGAATGTGGTTCGAAAGACAGCGGATAGCGAGACATGAGTAGATACCAAGGAGGCACGTTGGGAATGTATTCGTATCCCATTAGCACTCTCGCCGGCCAATTTATCATATTTAGCGGGGCATATCCGTCAGAAAGTCCACAGCGCTCAAAATATGTCCGCCGGCCAGTGTGGACAAGCTCACGGCTGAAAGCCAATAGGGACGTGCGAATGCTACGCGAAGTCTCATCCGGGCGGAGTACCACAACGGCACGATGGGCAGGCACGATTGCGACAGACGACGGCAGAACAACACATGCCAGATTCGTGTATTTGGATGGCAATTTTTGCGAAGATGGCAAGTGATGTAAGGCAAACAAATAACGGCCCACGACGAAGCCCTTGCATCAGACGCGTATGTGGTAGCCGACAACAGTATCCGGGGGTGCTGGGTGCTGATGCTGATATGAGGAAAATCTAATTCTGCGATGTTGCCAACCCTAAGAGGGTAGCAAGAATTAGACTCGCGGGAACCCCTGGCTCGACGGAGCGTCGACAGTCTCGAGGCCTGGAGAATTGTGGCTGCGGCAGATCGCCCAGGCCTCAGGTATCTGTCTTCTGATCTGGTCATTTATCGATTTACCCAGGAGTATTTAGCACATGGGTGCTGCCATAACAATCACCTTCACAAAATTGTGTCCTTCGTTTGTCTCCTTGAGCACCGAAGACAAAGTGAACGGCCTGAGCAGATCGCTGTCATTGTGCACCAGTTCGACGCACAATACGAGTATATACCCAGATGTGCGGATCAGACTCGTGGAAGCCGATGTTGTTCCTGATAGCAAGTGTCGGCAAGTCGGAGAGCGAAACATGTGCGAGAAGGAGTCCACGGCGCTTGTTTTGATCATAGCGGATATCATCCCGGCCCGTGGGCTTGCTGCTGCGGCCGTCCACTTATTGAACGCGTCCAGATGCACCTCTTGAGATCGGATGAAACGGAGAGGAACAGTGAGCCCTGGCGCAAGGTCGATATAGCCCGGCCTTCCGCAAGGACTACGACAGAGAAGTGACGAATCCGTGAGCACCTTTCTGACGTGTTAAATGGATGCGGGCTAGACTCGTCGTTTCTCCAAGATATAACAAGATTGTCTCGGAATAAATCGATTATATGATTAAGTACGTCACCATCATCTAGTCTAGATATACCGTTGTCCATCCCGAACCCGTTTATACAAACCCACTATGATGTCGTTCGCTGTGAGAGTAACAATGCTAGAACACGAGCATAAGCTGATCGAACTGCAATGTGAGATAATCATGGACTCACGTATGTGGTGCTATACGGAAGAAATGCGCAGTCGATCCTATGCACCCTAGTGAGACAATGCACTGACAAAAGATATATTCGTGCACACCTTTGTACCATCCAAGAGGGCCCTCTGTCTTTAATGTCTTCCACAAACAGTCTATGGGATTCTTGTACAATGTGCCGACGTGCCTGCCATCGGGCAACCGAACGACGGGTTGATTATACACTCGAGTCAATGCCTATTTCAGATTCATTGACGTGTCAGAAATCTTTTTTCGGAGTTGCATAATCCCACTTACTGTGTCTGCGGGTTGCATCATCGCAAGCTGAACGCTTTGTGAGCAAATAATTGCGCCTCACGCTAGAAAATTCGAACATACCACACAAAGTCCAGACACAGAACTGCTAGCAAGGAAAGTCAAGATACTGTCCGCAGGCATGATTCCACGGGAAACAAGCTGGTTCTTGGTCCAGTTATAGGACGGCAGTTGTACCTGATGTGATATATTAGTCCAGTGGACGTATAGCTTGAAATATCTCACGGACAGAAGAACCCATAGAGGTTCGAAGTATAGCGGCGTCTATGCCGCGGACAAGACCTCGGAAGCGTTCGGCCCGCCAGATCGTCGCGAGCGCATTCAACGAGCTCTTGTAATGATGTTGTGTGCCGACGGGCAGTGCAGGTGAATATGCCTTGGTAATGTGCGTCAGATCCAGTATGGAACAAGATTATAGGGAGGAACGAACCTGCATCCGCGCCTTAATCAAGAATAGCGGGTTCCCCAAACATGCTGTGACAACAGTGAAGTTGAACTCTTAACAATGTGCACATATATGGAGGCGTACCTCCAATGGTCCCACTGAATGCTCCTGCGAATACAGACGTCGCAGGTCTTTGTTCATCGGGAGATATTCCAAGTAGCTGATTCGTCCCTCTCCGTATTGGCTCATAGAATCCTGAGGGAGGGTCAATGAGGATCGAACATGAATTGTCATTTCGGACTGACCCAGGCGAGAGCCATTCAACAGGATCTACATGCGAATGTCACTTGGGAGATCAATATGATATGCTGAAATAGTTCCCACCTGGTATACATACTGCGGACACAATCGTATGAGAACACGCGCGTCTGACAGGAAGTACTAAGGTGTGACTCACTGCAGGTCCGAGGCCTCGCTGGACACCGCGGATGCCCTCATTCTTCCAGGTCTTCGCCATCACGTCTAGGGTATTCTTGTAGACCTTCGGAACATTCCCCTTCGCCAATTCTCCCTGTAGCTGCAGGCGCGTCTTCGCCACTTCGGCGGGATTAGATATTGTTACCTGCGCATGCTCCCCGTCAGCCACAATTGAGTTAGAGCACCCAATACATCAACTCACAGCGACACATGCTGCCGCGCCGCCGCAGACGAAGCCCTCAGCGGTAGTCAAAGGTTGGCCCTTCCCTGGCGCGGCACTCATCGCGGTGGTCGGGTGAGGTCGAGATGGGGGGTTTGCGGATGCAAGGGGTTCATGGCGCGAGGCTGTCTACGCGCCAGCCATACGCGTCTATGACTCACCCCGCTCACGCCAGTGCACTGGCCGGCGCCTCTTTCCCCGCGTCGCATCCGACTCCGGCGCACGCGACGACGACGCGCGCGGCGCTTGCTCAACTCTTCTTCCCGCAACCTCGCGTTCGCCGTCGAGCACAACCGCAACTGGGCCTCCATCTCGAATGGTTCTGCCGTCGGGCAGACATGTTCTCGTACTGGCAATAGTTCTAGGCGTCGTTGTGCCCGCAGTCGCGCGAGCACTGTCGTCGCCTATCACGATCCTTCTCCTCTCTCCGATTCTCGCTCTCCTCTGCGTTGTCGGCTTCTTGGGCCTCAACATCATTCTCGCATATGCTTTAGACAAGACAAGACCAGCTCCAGTCAATCCGCTGCCAGCGGCCGCCAGACCACTAGCATTCTCCACACCGGCGGCATGGCAGGCAGTCCTGACGCGCTCACAATGGTCACATAAAGCCCCTCAGACGCTGTCCCCTCTATACCCAGAGTATCCTGTCGTATCATCAACGCTGAATGATATACTCATTATGATCGTGAGGGATTTTGTCCTGGTGTGGTACAAGGAGATATCATCGTCCCCGTCATTCCCGACTGCGGTCTCCGCAACGCTGCATAGCTCCTTGGAACGCGTCCTCACTCGCCTCGAGACCATTGACCTCACAGCGCTTCTTGTGAAGCGCATTCTTCCGAAGATTACCACGCATATTGAACAATATCGTCAATCCGAAGTGGCCCTTCGTGGCGCAGGTCTAGAGCGCAAGCTCACTCAGTCAGAAGAGTTGGACCTGCTTCTGGCCGGGAGATATGCTAGTCGAGGGGAGAAGCTGCATCCAGCAGTAGACAATCTATCCTCCACATTCACAAAGCAGGCAGAGGAACAACATCTGAGAGAACTAGTCGACAAGGCGCTTCCTCGCATCTTGCCTGAGAAAGAAGCTCGAAGCCATGCCGTGAAGGTTGTAGTCAAAGAGATCGTCGCTTGCGCAGTTTTGTATCCTGTCATGGATATGCTGTCGGATCCCGATTTCTGGAACCGCTCGATTGACCAAGTGGTATGTATAGATAGCCTGCATAAGTATCGTGCTCACTGTATGTCAGGCTGGAGCTGCAATTCGCCAGCAGTATGTGTGTCGAAACTACTCAGCAGACCTATACTCATGTCGATTTGGGCCATCAGGCGATTAATCACGAAAGTCAGGAACGTCTTAGAGGCGCAGATACCACGTCCCCCGACTCGTTCACAGACAGAACCCACTGGCACCACTGATCGGATTACTATCCGCACGGATGCCCGTCATTTTGAGTCGTTCTTGCGCAGTATTAATCGATGTTCCTCATTACTCGATGCAAGAAGGCTGAAAAACGATATCATGGGCGAAATCCGACGCACTCGCACTTTACTAGGTTAGTATTCAATGTCAAACCACAAATTAGGGTATCATGATGATTCATGCGCACACCAGCTAGCCATGAGAATGAGGAGTGGATCAACGGCGAGAAGACAGAGGACATTGTGGCTTTTCTGGACAGGCTGTATACAGCCAAACGCAAAGTGGAGAAGCGGATTGCTGTTCTTGGTGGAGAGACCGATCCAGTGGGTTCTCGGCTGATCATCACCCTGAGAGCAAAATGTTGATGCCAGATCTGCTTAGCGACATTCAACAATCCCAGAGCTCGCAGATGATCTTCAGCTGAGCCTCCGAGATGTCCTTCGGAACCCTGGGTCGCTTTCATATCTCATGGAGTTCATGGACCGTCGACATCGATCGCTCCTCGTGCAATTTTGGTTGACGGTGGAGAGTTTCAAAAATCCGCTCGACTCGGTAGAATCAGGCAGCTCTGACGAAGAGGATGAGGCAGTAGTGGACCCCACACGCTCGGCGACACTGAAAGAGGATATTTCCATGCTGAACGAGCTCTACTTCTCTGGCCCATCACTGGATCCCCTACTGAGCTCTATATCCCAGAAATACGTCAACTCGATTCGTTCTTTTGGACTAGAAGACGAGGCGGCGGGTCCGGCTTCGGAACGAAGGGTACGGAGGAGTGTCATGCTTGCACAGCGCCAGGTAGAACGTGAGATGGAGCAAGACTTTGAAGAGTTCCAGAGGTCAGAGCTGTGGTTTCGTGTCGTTGGTGATTTGGAGACAAATGGCCGAAGAGGCGCGATGGATAATTCCACGTTCAATAGACCGGTCTCACAGGTTTCGCATACATCGACGGGCCAGGCACCACCCGGAGGACATGCATCAGTGTCTCGACCCTCTTTTCGTGCCGAGTCCCTTCCAGTGTTCGGCAACGGCGCAAAGCCTCTGCGCATGGGCCCGGCCTCACCCACGTTCTCGTTGGCGGAGCCAGCCCCAAGCATACTCGCGAGGACGTCCACTTCCAACCTAGAGGTCCTCATGACCTCGGCTCACGAGGCCCCCTCGTCTACGTCCACACGAGCTCCGCTGTTTGATGATCCTGAAGATACGCAGGGTGTAAAGGAGCAGTCGCAGCGGATGGAGGCGATCCATGCTGCACTGACGGACATCATCGCCCTATCGAAGGAGCCGGAGGATATGCAAAGCAAGGATATGTCCGATAGCACCAGCATGCAGAGCGGGAAAGCGCCTTCAGGGAGGAGTGCAAGGCGCGGCGGGAAGGTCTTTGATGATGATGTGGAAGAAGAAGAAGAGGATAGGGCGGAGGACGAGGAAGAAGACACGGCACACGGCTCGTTCCAGCTTGCTGGACCGGGTGACCTCCAACTTTCGTACGAGATTGCCCGCCTCACAACGAAAATTGAGCAGCTTCAGTCGCAGGACGCGATGCTCGATACGTTGATCAAGAAGGCGGAGCTGACGGGGGACGCACAAGAATTGCGGCTGTTGCGCAAGTCGAAATCCTCCATGACGAGGGAACTTCGCGAGCTGCGGTTCCAGAAGACGCAGTATGAACAGCAGGAATCTGCTAATCGTATTGTGTCGGATCGCACGAAGGTCGCAATTGTGAACTCCACGGTGGGCGAGGAAGACGGCAAATCCGTTGTGCGGTACCTCATCGAAGTCCAGCAACTGGCGTCTGATGGCACGTACGGATCGGGGTGGGTTGTTGCGAGACGATATAATGAGTTCTTCAACATGCACAACAAGCTCCGCGAACGCTATGCGCTTGTTCGCAATCTGGACTTCCCTCGCAAGCAGCTTGTTACCTCGCTATCTAGTAGCTTTGTCGACTCGCGCCGGATGGGACTCGAAAAGTATCTGCAGGTATGACATCATGTGCCGTAATCATGTCTTACCGCTGATAGCAAACGCATACAGAGCCTCATCACCATTCCCGCGGTGTGCGAGAGCGATGAGCTCCGGACTTTCCTGTCCAGAGATTCGCCCTTCATCGCCGCTGTGCCCGATGCTCCTCCTTTGAAAACCCCAACCGCAGGTCCTGCCTTCCCTGGCAAAGGTCTCGTCCGTACGGTGTACAAATCCGTCACAGACAGCATCGACGACATGTTCTTTGGACCGTCTATGCTGGATGTCATCATTCAGCGACTAACCACGCAAGCGGCGGAGTTCGCAGGAATCGTCGGAAGTGGTATACACGATGAGGATCTAGTCGCGCAAGCTCTGAGAGCTTCAGGGAAGACCACGTCTGAGGAGACCCTGTTACAGCTCTCCGGCGACTTGAAGCCTCTCGACGGAGAGACGAGCAGCTCCTCTTTCTCTTCCCCCATCTGCGATTTAATCCTCGCAGTATTCGAATTGAACAAGAAGAACAATTGGCTGCGACGCCAGGCAATTGTCATCATCCTGCAGCAAGTGTTCGGCGGGACAATTGAACGGTGTGTATGGATTGCTTTGGACTGTACGAGCACCGGTATAACATTGTGTCAGGAAACTTCGTGAGACACTCAAGGCATATCTGGACGAGCCTCACGTGCTCAGCTACATGAACATATTCAAAGACGGTCTATGGCCAGGAGGCCAGCTGAAACCACCCAGTCCTCCCCGAACAGCTGAGGAGAAGCTGCACACAAGGGATGAGGCAAATCGCAAGCTATCGGCACTAATGCCAGGTGGGTACTCGGGTTGATAGTCATGTTGGCTGAAGGTGACAAAATCTTGCAGACCTGGCCGCTAACATGATTGGGCGGTCAAATGCACGTCGAGGAGCCCGGAGGATATTTGCCGTCCTCCAGAACCGGCGGCTCAATCAACATATCCTCTACACGATTCTGGATGAGGTGAATAACTCAATCACGCATTCTGCTATCACATGCTGACGGCAACTTCAGGTGTTCTCTGCTCTGTTCTCTGACTCGTGATCATTATAGGGATACATTGTACACTGCCTTCATCACCACACTATATCGCCTAATGGCTAAAGGATATATACCCTGTAATTTTGTAGAGGTTGCATGGCACCTCCTGGAGTTAACCCGACGACTCGACGTAATATGGGTGTAGAAACTACGAAGATAGCTCTAATTTGACGTCGGCCTGTCCCTCTGCATCAGCGTTCGTGTTACTGACCGGCAGTGTATCCATTTCCATCGGGGTTGCAGGATTACTCGGTGTGACATCTCCGGAAGCACCGGGTGCTGGCGACTCTTCCTCCAGCCTCACCTTCTTCGCCTTGTGCCTATGAGCTGCGACAGAAGACGCTTTCGGGTCATCGTAACTGCACAAGCAAGACTGCTTAGCTGAGAAGGTGGAAGTTCCTGCAGGCGTGCACTTACACTTTGATAGCATGCAGAATAAACCCGCCTGAGCCAGACGTGTTCATTGTTGGGTGTGTACGGCCAGGTAGCACCTGGTACTGGCGAGTCCAGACCTCCGATACGGCGGGTCCAAGATATTGCGGCAGCTCTCGTAGTCTGGTCTGCAGATCCGTGACGGTCTGTAACGGGCTCAATAAGGTGCTGAATCATGAAGGAGGGGAGCACAACGTACCTGTACAAATGGACTGTGGATAACTATGTTCGCCGAGCCCGCAAGGTAAGGGGACAATTTATCGAGTATTGAATATGGTTCGTATTCGCTTGCAATCAACAGACTGCAACGGTGTTAGAACGACACACAGGGGGAAGGGGTAAATAACATACCCATCAAACTCTCCCGCAAACAGCTCTTCCCTCGTCTGCATGAGCGAGTTGGCCACTGCCTTCCGCTTGTTGAGACGTGACTTTTGGGAGTCCTTGATTTGACCCGAGGCTTCGGATGGCGGCAGGACTGGAACAAAGCCTTCAACAGCAGTGGATGACAGCAATCCAAGTATGCGTACTTGGCATATAATCCTCGTCGGCCGTCGCCCAATTAAGTGACAACATAACAGGGGCAACGACCTCCTTCCTGAAATTCATCTGCACCGTCACCGGATAAGCCGGTGGTGAGTCAACATCACATATTGTGATCAGGCGACCGGACCCTGTGGACCTTTTCAGTCACTTGTCCTGTCAAGCGAGCGACATGTACATACCTCCTAGTCGTTCTAGTATTCCTGCGACTACGACACCGGATGCATCGTCAACAGCAAGATATCTACCTCCTGGACGGATGTTAGCTAGGTTCAACATTTGCGATAGCGCGTCTGGTCGAATGTCGCGAAGCCTGTTTTGGTCCTTCTTGAACCAGTAGTCGCATACGTTGAACAGTGTTGGTTCGACGACAGTGAACGACTTCGAATACCTACGAATGTCGTGGTCAGACCGAGTGTCGTTTGGATCCATAGTCCATAATACTCACTTTGCTTCTTTCCGCTTCTTGTACTTCTCCTTACTGTACTCCGTCTTGAGCTGGTAATTGACATGCTGCTCTATTTGTCGCTTGATAATTTCCTGCAGCGGCGTCAACTACAGGCAGTCGCGTGAAGGCAGAGCTACCGTACTTCAGCATGTAGACCGGACTTTTTCAGATCTTCTATCTCCTCTAGCGTCAAAGGTTGCACAAATTGGCCATCGTTGATCAGTTCATTGGTAGCGTCTGTGTCCTCTGCGCAGAATGTGAACTCCCCGTCCATTGTGAGAGACGGAATGCCTACCTACTTCCTGCATGCTCCGAGGAGGTACGACTTTGAGCCTCTTGTCCACAATCTCGTAGGTCAAACCATAAGGCTGGCCCACTAATTCGCTAGCATAGAATGCTCCGAATTTGCCTAGATTGATAGTGCTTTGGGTCGGTTAGCCGGAGTCAATCAAATTCAGGCTGCAGCATACCCATTTTCTTCCACTTTCATTGGCCGGACGTCGCCGTTAGGTACTTTGAGAAGGAGGTTTGCGCCAACCTGAATCGTGTCGTCCCGCATCTTGGAGGGCTGTGTATGGGATGTTGCGGCTGTCTGGTCCATAGTAATGAAATCCGACTTGTACGGAAGAGTGGATTTACGGGACGAGAAAACCTCAGACGGGGCGAACTTGCCCAAAAGGGCACTCGACGCTTGGGTGTCGGGCGCTCGATATGCGTGCGTGGGGTAGTGGTAACCTTGATCGTTGCCATTTCTAGCCAAGTCGATCAGCCCCGAGTTCAATTCTCGGCGCACGCATGTTTTGGTTCTCGGTTTGCATTTTTTATCTGGGCTGCATGTGGTCTACGGTAGACCACATGCAGCCCCGCAGTGTTTGATTTCTTCCCCTGTTGATGTCGAACTCATTGTAGGGTGCATCCGCTCCAGCAGTTGTCTCGGGCCGCGTGCTCGTGTGTGACTCGATGACGTCGACGTTACTGTCACATTGGCGGAAGTTACGCGTGACGGATGCGGGAATTGAGAGCCAACTTTTCGCCGCTTTTCGTTGCCACCGGGTTTGCCACCGCTCTGCCACAGCTAACGCTCGCCAGCCACATCGCTGCCCCCGTTCCGTTTACTTCGCGATTAATTGCTCAGCACTTAATTCCTCGTCAAATTGGCATAGCACGCTAATTTGGCGATTCAACGATGGTAAGAGCACATATGAAACAAGCGGTGAGCCGTTTTCCCCACCTTTCCGGTCGCCGTGGGCTTCAGCCACCTCGAGCCACCTTGCGAAGTCCCTGTGGCTGAACATGCCATTTCCAGCCTGGGGAGAAGAAACCTGCTCCCAAGAAGTCGTCCTCGGCCAACAAGAAGAAACCAGAGACTGGTTCTTGGCCATGCAAGATCAATGGCTGCAACAAGGTTTTTGCTCGTGAGGCAGATCTCAAGCGGCACCAACGGACGACTAAGCTGCATTCTATGCCTGCTTTGTGAGTGGTGTGAACCACGGTTGATAGATCGATCTGATTGGTCCCGTATCGTGCTCCAGTGCTTGTCCGCAGTGCGATGCCACTTTCACCAGGGTTGGTAGTCCCGGAACCCTGGTTGCACCAGCCAGCTAAATCATGATTATAGACAGACGCACTACGCCGACATCAGAAATCAAGGTGACATTATTATTTCTCGATTTATGTCCGTCGTACTCACTCGGACTACCTAGGCACAATGGTGTGATCATCGAACCCGCCGAGCCAGAGAAGGGTCAAGACATGGAAGCAGACGGCGCATCTGCAGAGTCGCATACTCCAAGTCCGCGTGGAACACCCGCCCGAAGTCACGGTGACCCGGGCAGCGCACAGAGTACGCCCCCAAGTGCGCTAGCACAACCCACAACCGCAGGTCCCGCAAGTGGTCCGTCCAACTATTACCGCCCACACACCTTAAGTCACGGTGAATTCCATGCCCCTTACCGTGCTCGCTATGCTCACAATTGTACAGCGTACTCACGCCCGATCCCGCCAGGCTACATGATGGACCCGCATTACCCTCCGCCGCCGATCGGACTGCCGACGTCAGCCACGCGCTTGCATCATCCCACCTGGCACCCACCACCGCCTCCGCCATGGGTCGGCGAAGGACAGGTGCCACCCGGCCACCAGGTCCCCCCGTCGATGTACATGCCGCAGGGCCCATACTACTCGACACAACCTTACTATCGCCACCCGAGTATGGTCCCGCATCCACAGCAGCCCCAGGCGCACCCGCCCGTCGGCATGCCGCATAATGGCGGCCAGTTCCTGCCCAGCGACGGTATAGCCTCCGGCGCTCACTCTGCGCAAAGCTCTCCAGCCTCTGCAGTCAGAGAGGTCCCTGAGGTCGTCCAGCCAGATGCCCCGCCTGTGATAGACCCCTCGTTGCAAAAAGCAAGCGAGGCGCGGGAGAATTCCGTCACGAATACGAACCTTGCACAGTCGAACGGCACAAGTGACGTCAAAGATGGGTGGCAGATTGCCCAGGCTGCCGTGCAGGCCGTTTTGGATTATGAGAAGGCGCAGCAGCAGCAGCAGCAGCAACAGCGACAGCAGCAAGCAGCAGCAATTCCAGCCACCCCCGCCCCAATGGGCGCAAGCGAGCAGCCACAGAATGCGAACCTGCCGCAGCAGACAATTCCTCAAATGAGCCAACAATCTCCATCGCTAGGCAGTGCTCTGGGCGGGCAAATTCAAATGGATGCTGGCCAGCAGGGTACAGAGAAGGTCTCACCTCAACAGCAGATGCGTGTCCCGGCGCAGGGTATGCCGCAGATGATGACAGAAGATGGCGAGCCTATGCTCAATCCAGGTATGCAATGTGTTCATTGCAATTCTCTGGTTCCTGACTCGCCGCTGCAGCGGAATTGTTAACACAGGTCCGTGGATATCTCAACTCGATGGCTTGATTCGCCACCGTTGACATCGCACACATAAACATAGGAATCCCTAGCATCTCCACCCCCCTCATGATAACATGATGGTCTACTTAACACGATAATCTAACGAACTGCATGCCGGACGGTTTCGCAATTGTACCTTACCATCCACGCTCGCTTTATACCGCATAATCGTTGTTTTAAACTTATGCACTTCCTTCGTAGACCAGGACATGTACTGTGCGGGTATGTATTTAGCTACAATTTGCACCTGATGGAACTCGTATTCTACACATGTGATGAGAGCATGCGAAGCCTAGTGCTATATCGCTGTTGAGAGCGAGAAGATACTGTAATACATATGCACGACGAGCGGACAATCCCCTACAAGACGTTCACCTTCGGCCACTTGAACTGCGGGCCGATCTGCTGAACGCAAATTGCACCGAGTTTGTGGCCGGCCTCGACACACTCGTCGATGCTCTTGCCCAAGACGTATGCGCCGAGGAAGCCACCGGCGAATGCGTCGCCCGCACCGTTGGTGTCGACGATCTCCTCGTCCTTAAGCGGGTGCACGTCGTAGACCTTGGGGCTGTCCGGGTCCGCAGACGAGACGAGCGTGGTGCTCTTCGGGCCGTGCGTGATGATGACGATGCGCGGGCGGGACGGGTTGGACTTGGGCTGCGTCGCGATCGAGCGCGCGACAGCGGCGAGGTTCGTCTTGTCCGGGTGCCCGGTCGCGCTCGCCCATGCCTCGGCCTCAGCCTCGTTACCGATGACAATGTCGCAGTAGGGCAGGATCTGCTGGAGCTGTACCGCGAAGAACTGCGGAATGAACGGCGCGGAGAGGTTCAGCGCGAACACCTGCAGGAGCGAGGATCAGCCTGCGGTGCATGACGGCGGGCATGAAAGCGCGTACCTTGCCGGCCTCGGACGACTTCTTGGCGATCTCGAGCGCAGACTCCGTGCCGTGGGTGAGGAAGAAGCCCTCGACGTAGAACACGCGCGCGCCGTCGACTAGCGGGGCGACCTCTGGAGAGGACAGGTGCGACTTCTCGAACTTCTCCGCCGCACGGAGAGTGGTCACCAGGCATCTGCACACCGTTAGTTGCGCCTCGACGCAAGCGAAGAGCCTCAGAGACGTACCGGTGGTGTCCGGTGATGACGACGGCGCACGCGCCAGTCTTTTCGCCCTTCTTGACGAGGTAAGCCTGATCAAGCCCCTCGCGCGCGTTCGCAGCCTTGAGCTGCTCCGCGAGCTCGTCGTCGCCGACACAGCCAGCGTAGACAACGGACTTCGGGGGGAGGACATACTGGCGCAATCTGTCAGGATTTGCATCTCCGGAATGCTCAAATGTAACTGACCGCCGCTCCGCGCGCCGCGTTCTGCGCTGCACCTCCGGCGACGTAGGTCACCTTGTACTTCTGGACCAGCTCCTCGTAGCTACAGTGCGATGAGACTACTGAGAACAATAGCAGATGGACACGGCACGAACATGGGCGCGTGCTTCTCCTCCGCGAGGATGGCATCGTTCGCCTTGAGGTCATACTTCGTGAGAAGCTCCTCTCCGTTGTAGACCTGCATGTCGAGCAGGGGGTTGCCCATGCAGAACAGCGGGTACGTGTGGGCGGCCATGGCTACGAGGTGTACAGAGAAAGTACGGTGGTCGTGAGGGAGTAGGGAGTGGTTAGGAGGCTGGAGGAGAGCTCTGCAATTTGGAGCCAGCTGTGAGCTCGGCAGCTGCTGATAATCGTCCTATCCTCATCGTGCCGAGAATCCGATTAGATGTTTCGCATCCCTCGGTGGCCGTCGCGCTCATCCTGTAACACACTTTCGGTTCCATTGAAAATGCTGGGAAAAGAAACGATAGCAGACCATCAACGAGCTGCAGTATTCGCCATTGGCTATGTAAATGCACGATGGGCCGATGGTCAGTAAAGTCCTGCGCGGGCAGATCGCACAGGATCGCGCGTTAGTGAAGTCGTACAATACTTGAACTAGCGATAAGTAGCTGTCTACATCGTCACTACGTCCCAGCACTATCGCTACTGTGAACCGCTGTAGTATAACCTACAGTGTTCAACTGTAGAGGTGCCTTGCCCCAGTGCTCGTTTCCGGAAATGAAATCACCTCGAACCACCTTTCCCCGTGCAATGACCCTATTCCCCTCCTCGATTTTGACGTATATGCCCTCCAGCGGCCCATCATAATACTGCGAAGGCCGCTGTGTCATGTTGCAAAGTTCGGTGTCCAAGGGCATCTTTCCCTCGTAAATGACAGGCACAGGAACGATACTCGTACCAGCAAGGATGCCCTCGAGCGCCCTCCTCCCCGCCCAAGTCTGAGTGCTGCGGTCGTACATGTCGAAAGCGAGGAAAAAATCTGGGAGCCGCGAATACGGGATAGAATGCGTCGCGACAAGCCACTCGCCGAACAAGACGTAGCGCTGGGCAAAGTGGGGGTCCCGATTGAGCACCTCGCAGAGCTCTTCGCGATGCCGCTCGAGCCAGGCCCCGAGCTTCTTGAACTGCGCGTGCGACGCCGGGCTGACGTAGTGCGACCGATTCTGCACGACGATCTGGGCCCGTCCGCAGATAGCGAGAAGCCCATGTTCGCGCCGTCCACCTTCTCCGTTATCACGACGCGCGCCCCGCTTGCCACAGCGGGCAGCCCGCCCACAAGGTCGTCCTCGGTCGCTGAGCCGAGGTTCAGAAGGTGCGCTGTGCGCGGGAACTTGAAGAGCGTCACCGGCGGGGAAAGCCACGAAACGAGTTCCGCTGCTGCAGCGAAGGAGCGGACGACAGCAATCGCCTTGAAGCCCTCATCCACTGTCGGGCGCACGAACATCCCATGCATCTGCGCAACCGCGCTGCGGACACGTCCGCCGGGCGGCAGCGTCGGGTGTCCCGCCCGGTTCTGCGCTCGGGACGTGCAGAGCTGCTCGTCGTAGTCGAACCAGACACAGACGGGTGCCTTGGCCCAATGCGCGAGGCTCAGCCACTCGCGCCTCTCCGTGCGCGACGCATTGCACCTGTCGAACACCATTCGTCCGTGCGCGGGCGCGCGCCCTATCGCACGCTCACACGCGGCGCGGCTGCCGGATTCGTCCTGGGAGATGTATGTCCAGCCTCGCGGATCTCTCGTTATCAAAGCTCGAGACAGCCAGGACTTGCCCGAGCCTGGAAGGCCCACAAGGACAATCAAGTCGCAACCGGGGTCAAGGCTGCCGTCGACTTGCAACGAGCAGGGCGCAGGCTCTTGCACGACGTCGAGGAGGACCGAACGGCGCTTCCAGATCGCGCTGCAGTACTTGCTAACGAACGCTTCTTGCTGTTCTGTCTCGATACTGCCAGGCCGGATCGCACGAAGAGAAGAGATGGCGTCATTCGAGGACATCGTCGGCTGCACCAGGTCAAATCGGGGTGGCGCAAAGCCAAATGCGGCGAGATAGCACGCCGCGACGGTCCCTGCGCGCCCCTTGCCGCCGCCGCAGTGCACCAAAAGCGGGAGGTTGCCCTCATCCTGCATGAGGCGGAAGATAAGGTCGACCTGCTCGATGCTTGGCGGGCAGTAGTTCGGCACAGGCAGGAAGGTGTGTCGTACGCCTGTCCCGACGAACCAGCTCGCGTCCAGCGGCGTCTCTTCAGTCAGGGTCACGACATGCCTGATCCCGACGTGCGGCGAGGCGAGGGCCCGGATGTCCATGCCGTTGCGCGGGGTCGACATGAGCGCAAATTGGAAGGGCACCAACCACCGGAAGAAGCGCGGGAGCCTGTACATGCCCCCCGCGTCCCTGGCTTCAGGATCCGGGAAGGGAACGTATCTGGCTTCTCCAGAAGGAACGCGCAGCGTCGGCGGTGACGTACCCGTCTCAGCAAGACGAACCCGCAGCTCTGAGGACCACGGCGCGAGCAGAGCCTCCAAAGCTTCGTCAGGCAACTCCGCGCACTCTGCCTCCGCGAAGACAGCCCCCCACTCCGTCTCGAGCGTCGCCTCCACGATGTGCCGCACGCAGTACTCCCGCGCCTGCGCGTCCTCGCATCGTGCATATGCCGCGGCGAACGCGAGCATCGCGCGCTTCGGCGTGCCCGCCTTGCGCGCTGCGTCGCCCAGGCGGAGGAAGCCGCGCTCGGAAGTTGGGGCCGCAGCGCACAACGCGGCCGCGACCTCGCCCGCGCGTGTGTACTCGCCGAACAGCTGCAGGGTAAGCGCGAGGTGGTCAAGCAGCGCAGGGTTGGGGGTCTCCGGGAGCACGGGCTCACTGGGGAGGAGCGCGCCGAGACCTTTGGGCACGTCGTGCTGGTCCGCGGCGGACAGGGTGATATGGAAGTGCTTTGGAGGCAGACCTAGCCGCTTGCGAAGCACCTGCCCGGCGGCCCAGACGATGACGACAAAGAAAACATTGGATTTTGGATAGCCTCCAAGTCCGAGGGCGAGGATGTGCTGCGTGTCTGCGTGCTCGGCTTCCGCGCGGACGCGGGCTTGGTTGGGGAGAGCGCGCAACTCGTCTTTGGTGACTACTGTGATGTGATACGGCACCGTCGTAGGCGAAAACTGTACTGGCCGAGTTGCGTTGCGGGATTGGTATGATTAAAGGGTCGTATTCGCTAGGTCGTTGATGCGAGGCCCTACGAGAGCCAGGTATCCGTATGTGAAGACAAGCGCCATTCTCTAGGGTGAGGATATCACAAATTTGCGACTTGCTCTGTCCCGATGTGCAGGGAGCAATCTTCTGCGGAAATTATTCATGACTGTGGGGGGGCAGAATGGGAGAGGACTGTCAAGCAGACGAGTCAGACATGCGGTACCGGGATGAGTGACGTTGCGAGAGGCGCGACGCGACGGTGGCTGGGCGACGCGTCCCTCCCACCAACTCATGCTCGCTCCACCACTATCCCACTATCTCACTATCACCAGCTGCACACCAGAGTGGTTCCGCACCTTCGACGACGCCTCTAACTCGTTCTGTGCCAGCTTCTTGTGCGCAGCACCTGAAATTCGTGTGGAAGACATTTGCTAAATCACGGATTCGCGTACGAGCAAAGTTCAGAATCACACTCGACTCTCCGCTCTGCAACGCTAGGCCATCCACGGCTCTCTCTGCGATTTCTACGCGGGGCCTCCCTGCTGGCTTGCTGGTCTTTCACATCTTCACCTCATCGCACGCTTCGGCCGCCCTACCACCCATTTTTGCACTCGCGTGTCCATTGCAACGTGTTCGGCCCCGAATTTGCACTCCCGACTGCGCGCCGGCTTCTCAGTGCTCTCCAGGCGTCAGTGCCCAACTTTGGAGTCTCAGCCTTCGGCCATCTCCTACCCACGGGCAACAGCGGACGCTGGCCATCTCATCGCGGGCGCTGGTCGATGATAGATTGCGGCAGCGTTCTTAATCTGTGTCATCCGCATCTTGCATCTCGCATCTCGACCATGCCCCGTGTTCCAAGTCTGAGGCTCTGGGTTTGACGCGGTCCTGGGATCCTGGCTCAGCGGGCGGTCGCCAGGGTCACCTGTTGAGCATCCGTGGATGCTGTTGAAACAGCGGCGCGGGAGGGCGTCGAATTGCTTTTTGCACGCCGGTCACTTGTTCGCAGCTTATGTATCTGCGAAGTCACGCGATTAAGGCCACAGGCTCGCAAGGACCGCAGGAACGCTCGCAGGGTTTGCCCTGCTGCGGATGGACGGTCCTTCCAGCTTTCTGGAAACGCAGAGGAGTTTGTGAGGGCGTTGTCGATGAATTTGAACGTGCCGTCGCTCCGCCGCGGGCCTGCAGGCTGTTTGTTGACTGCATCGCTATACTGCTGTCAGACTACGATAGCTGCAGTATATGGGTGCAAGAACTCCAGCTCGATTATAGTCGGACCTTGTCAGAAGCAGTTGTGACAGACGATTGGCTATGCTTATTTGAGAGGACCGCATCCAAGAGGGTGAGGTAGTTGCCTCACGGGGTACAATCGTGCACCGGATATTGACAATTCAGTCAGCGGTTCCGTAGAGTGATCGGCGGGCACAATGAAGCGGCGAAATTAGCTTTGGCGTGGTCGCGGACGGAGCATTTTGTGCCATGTAAGCATACCCTTTCCCCATATTTCGTTGCGATGACTGACCGAGGTACAGGAGTGCTGCGAGTCATATACATAGTCCTGGGTGGTTCCGAGGTTCTCTCGCTGGTGTGAATCCAGGCCCGGGGACGGGCTCGGACCGCGAGGGACAACGATTTGCGTGTGGTGTTTCCGGAATGCGTCGCCAGGAGCTGGTGCGGGAGAATGTACGCAGCATGCCGGGGCGAACTCCGTTGGGCTGAGCGAGATACGGGAGGGGATCTGCCTGGGGCAGCGCGGCTCTGCGTGGTCGCATCCGAGCAGCGACGTCACTTGCTTGTCAGCAGCGATCAGATAGCGGCGACCAGACGGACGCGGGAGACGAGTGCACCGGACTCGCAAAGCCTAGAATGGATGCCCTGGCACGCTCACCGTCATCGCCTCCCGTATCAAGGGCACGAAGCACGATGTGTTCCTGGCCTCCTTCTGGCTCCCACCTGCCTAATGCACACGGTCCATATGGCTCGATTAAGATGCGCAAAGCGCGGAGGACGCGCTGCAGCGTGCTACCACAGTCGTGTGGAATTGACTAGTAGCAGCGAAGTCTCCGCCTGAAATTTCTCCAGCGGTCCAGCGGCTCCGTGGCTCCCCGTGGGTTGGCGAAAGTTTGATACCCACCGTGTCCGGCGACGGCTGTCCAGGCGCAGCGGCGATGATGCAGCACGGCAGCTCCCCGCGAGCAACGGGACCAAATGACACCAGTTGCAAGTGTTAACGACAGAGTCTGGCAAGCGTCTGGGATCGCGTCTGGCCAGAGTCTGCGCTGCGGGCGCCCAGCGAAACAGGCGGCGCTCATTGGCGGGGCATATCTGAGTTGCCGAAATAGGAGGTGGCGGGTACCAGAAAAGGCAATGGCTCCGCGCCGACTGCGGTGTAGTTCGCCCAGCGCAGGACCATCGCTGCCCGCATTCCCGTCTCTTTTATCGTCACTGTCCCTCGCTAAGGCCGTTTTCCTCTCCTTCTCCTCGTCGTGTCCAGCGGCGTCAAGACACCCTCCCATCGAGCGCGCACGCCTCGAGGCAAGCCTTCCCAACTCGTGGCGTACACGCCTCAAAGCCCACGCATCTTCCGTACCCTGCGCCTAACTCGTCCAAGCATTTTCAAGCTCGCCGCCCCTCCCTTGCTCGTCTTCAACCACCGAACTCGCCGTCGCTAGCCCGACCGGCCCCCTCTGTCGCGTATGCTCAGTGTTCTCCGCTCTGCCTCTCCGCAGCATCCACTCAACGAGTCTTCTCTCGTCAAGTTCAGAACAGTGCTTGGCTTCGGCGCGTTACAGAAGGACAATCCCTCTGCGCCCGCTCGCCCGTCCGCGACAGCCCCTTCGTCTCCCGGCGGCGCCACTTGCCACGCTCTCCCAAGGAGGAGCGTCGACACGCCGACCACCGTCGCAAAGAAGCACAGGAGAGATCACTCTAGCGCTTCCATCACCGACGCCGCATTCTTCGAACCAGACCCTTTGACCACTCGAGCCGGATCTACAGCTACTGTGACCATGAAGAATCCGCAGCCAGTAGTCTCTCGGAGGGTTCCGTTCCGTGTTGACGGTCAGGACGGACCATGGGCGGTCAGTGTGGCTGAGACGCCGCACGACTCGACTTCGTACAGTCTCTACATTAAGAGTGAGTTCCGCAGCTCCCCAACTTGACCCCAAGGCGCAGCATGCGCTGCATTCTGTGCTCCCATGTCGGGATATGTGTCACGGAGTGCATTTGAGCGCCTCTGCGAGTCTCTCAACTGACCCAGTTTCGTTACGTCAAAACGTCAGTATACTGACCGTTTCTGATTTTCATTCCAGCGCCAACACATAATCTTACCCTCACCCGAACCGCCCAGGAAATAGTAGAACTACATGGTAAGCTCCGGGACTCATATCCTGGGCTCAGGCTGCCCACTCTCCCCATCGACGCTGCGATGCTGCCTGCACCCCCCAAACGCAAGTCTGCGTTCTTGAACACGCTTTCTCGGCTAGCATCGCCTTCTGGCAACAAGTCGTCTCCCCGCCAGGCATCGGCGAGGCAAACGGCCGCCAGCATGACCAGTCAAGCGAGTGGCAGCAATCCTCCCAGCGGCGTTGGGTCCAGCGTTTCGACGCCACTAGTGTCGCCCACGCACGAGATCAACGATCCGTTCTCAGAGGATGATTTCGAGGACATGCAGGCGTCTTTGCCGACAACAAATAGCACGGTCACGGGGCTGGCGGCATACCTGACGACGGTCGCCAACGACGCGACAATACGGCAGGCACGCGTGTGGAAGCGGTTTGTGCGCGTGCGGACGGACGACCTGCAAAGTGTCCGCGTCGAGCGTGCGATCAAGCGCGTGCGGTCGGATCTGGCGGCGCATATCGGCTCCTCGTCCCAAGAAGTCCACCGATCGATCAGCCAAGTCGTCCTCAATGGTCACGACACAAAGTCTACATCCAACGGCCAAATCCCTCGAACCCCGGTAGACGAGCCGCTCGCTGCAAACGGCGCCAGTAATGATATCAAGGAGGAAGAGGATCAGGACACCGTCGAAGCCGTCGCCAACGACACTGAAGTCGACGCGAACGGCGATGAGCTCCCGGACGGCGAGCTGGATCGCGCGCAAACGCCACGATCCCCGCGCCCTTCTGTGCGCACACAAAGCCTCCACAGCGATTCTGCTGCGGACGCGGACGAAGCCCAGCCAGACGCCGACTTGGAACCGTCTATCCCCACCGGCACAGAGAACGGCGAAGAAGCAAACGGCCTTGCGACGCCCATCGCTGAGACGCCCGTCTCGCACGTTGCCCGCATCCCCCGCTCGCAGTCCGCAGACCCGACGTCGCGCTCCTCGCGCCTGTTCTCACCGACGCCCTCGATGCCCGACGGCGCATCCGCATCCTCGCAAACTGGCGACGACTCGTCCATCTCGACCACCGGCCGGCGCAGCGCGCGCAAGAAGCGCTCAAAGTCGACGGACCCGAATGCGGAGAAGAAGAAATCGCAGCGCAAGGTCGCGATTGACGACTTTGAAATGATGCGTGTCCTCGGAAAGGGCTGTGCGGGCAAGGTCCTCCTCGTCCGGCACAAGCCCACGTCGGACGTCTTTGCGCTCAAGGCGATCACCAAACGTCACGTGCTGGCGCACCAGGAGCTGCAGCACACGCTCACGGAGCAGGCCGTCCTCAAGCGCATGGCGGCGGAGAGCACCGACCCGTTCGTCGTCAAGCTGTGGTGGAGTTTCCACGACAAGGAGAACCTGTTCTTGGTCATGGTGCGTGCTTCGCCGTCGAATCCGAGCGCATATACTGAGCGATCTTCAGGATTTCCACCCAGGCGGTGATCTAGCGACGCAGCTTGCGCGCTGGGGCCGACTCGGCCGGGACCGTGCGCGCTTCTACGCCGCCGAAATTGTCGAGGGGGTCGAGGGCCTGCACGCGGCGGGCGTGATCTACCGCGACCTGAAGCCCGAGAACATCCTTATCGGCGCCGACGGACACATCGTGCTCACGGACTTTGGTCTATCTAAGGAGTTCCCGCGGAAGACGTCCGCCGTGACCGCCCCGCCGACGCCGTCAGGCTTCCGTGGCGAGTTCATGGGCGGCTCGCCGACGCCGGCGACGCCGCATTGGATGAAGGGCGACAAGGCGCTGGCGAATGGCTGGGTCCCATCGTCCGCGAACGACACGACAAGCACTTTCTGCGGTACCGCGGAGTACCTCGCGCCGGAGGTTATCCAGGGGCTGCCGTACAGCTACGAGGTCGACTGGTGGAGCTTTGGCACGATGTTGTACGAGATGCTGACGGGTATCGTGAGTGATAGGTTGGTCAAAGGGTGGTACGTGGGGGCTGACGCGTCTCCAGACACCCTTCTGGGCGAACAACCACTCGGACATGTATCTCAGGGTCTTGCAAGATGAGCTTCAGTTCCCGGAGGACAGGACAATGGACCAGGACACCAAAAGTCTGATTCGTGGAGTGAGTCTACTTCCTGTCTTTGAGATGATCACTGTGCTTAGTCGTCATTCTCAATAGCTTCTGCAACGCAATCCTGCGCTGAGGATGAAGGAGCCCCGGATTAAGAAGCATCCCTATTTCTCAATGATGTGCGTGGTATCCTAGTTGTGGTCACGATCCAACCAGAACTCACGATTCACTCACTTTACAGAGACTGGTCGCATGTGTATTATAAGCGCTACATACGTTGGTCACCATACGTCTTCTCTTCGTGTCGCGTCTGACGATGACTTTGCAGCCCCATACATCCCGCCTATTGATCCGTCCAACGCAAGTGATACCCAGAATTTCGACGATACCTTCCTCGACATGGAGCCTGTGATCAACGACGAGAACGAGAACGACCTGACAGACACAGATCAGGATCGTCATACTGACACCGACCGCACGGACGACGACTCGGTCGCGACGCCATCGCAGTCGCGCAGCCCGTCGGTGCACCCCGTGGAAGATGACAGCGTCGACGTCTTCGATGGGTACTCCTTCAAGGGACGGCATTCTGTCATCATCGATGACGAGGGCGAGGATGAAGGGGACGAGGAGGATGAGGGCGATGATGAGGACGAGTCTGCGGGCACGTCCAGCTTGGATAACCTCTTGCCGGAGGAAGATGAGGAGGCCGAGATGGTTTCCACGACGGAGGCCGTCGAGGAGGTCATCGAGGAGGAAGGCCCGGAGCCGAAGACTCCAGAGGCACGGTCTACTGCTCTTCCTGCAGAAGTTGCGGAAGTTGCAACACTACCAGAACAGGAGGAAGTCGCAATGGCAGAGGTTGCCCCTCAACCAGGCGAGGAGACCCCCGCGCCAGAACCTCTATCGGACGTACCAGAGGAGATTGCGCCGGCACCAGCACCAGCGCCCACACCTGCACCTGCTCCTGCTCCAGCTGCGCCAGTGCAAGAGGAGCCCAAGCCGCAAAGCAGGCCTATCCGGGCACCTGTACCTCGGCCTGTATCTGGCAGACCCCAGCGCGGACGCAGGGAAAAGTCTGGTATCCCCGCGCTCGACCGCGACCTGCCCGACGCCGCAGACGAGGACGAGCCCGCGACCGAGCGCGAGGAGGACGACGAGTGGGACTTTGTCGAGGCGAACGTGGTCGAGGAGCGCAACGGCGCGAAGGGCACGAGCCTCTTCGCGCGCGGCGTCGTCGACCGCTACAAGCTCGCCGTGTTCCGCAAGTCGACGCCGCGCCGGAACGGCGGGCGGCAGTTCTCGGGCATGTCGACGGAGTCGGACCTCGCGGGGTCCGAGCCGTCCGCGTCAGAGTCGCCCACCGCGTCGGAGAAGCACCGCCGCGGGCGCACGCCGGGGCTGACGTTCCGCAAGCACCCGAGGCAGTTCCTGCGCCAGAAGACCCCGCCGCCGTCGACGCGCTCGAGCGCGACGCCCAAGTCGCTGACGCACTCGGCCTCTGCGACACTCTCGACGACGTCCAGCAGCGGCATGCTCTCGCCGTCTCCATCGGGAAACACCACACTGACGATGTCGCCGTCGCTCAAGTCCAAGGAGTCCGCGATCTCGGTTGGATCGCCGAGCGAGTCTTCGGACAACTCTGTCAACGGCGACGCGAGGCACCCGGGCGGCGACACAGTCAAGGGGCATTCAGTCGTGTCGATAGAAGAAGAGAAGCAAAAGAATAAGGTCTTGAAGAAGTACAAGGAAGGAGCGGAAAAGGTTTTGTCGATCTTCCAGTCCCCGCGGTGACCAGGATCCAATGCAGGAACCAGCTATTCATTCACTTCCACCCCGGGTGCTCGGTCACACATCGTCTTGCTGCTGCTTATTGTTCTGTATATTGCTCTCACATATGCATCTCATCTATTCCGGTCTTCAAGTACACACTCTTTCGAACATTTCTAGTCTGCGCGTGCGGAGACATTTCACGGTTCACTGCCCTTTTGCTATCGTACTCACGCTCATTTGACCGTTATTTCTATTTTGCTGATTCTTTCTCGTCATCCATCATCAGTGTCTCTTTAGTAATCTCTGGTACTCATGAACAGCAAGTTGCAAATGTCGTTGACTTAGAATCCCAATTCCTAATATGAAAGTGCTTACGAAGCTTGCACATGAATGAAGTCTTTAGCCTATCAAAGCATCCCGAAGTGCATGATCCCTCTGACACACAACCGTAAAGACAAGAAGAATGCATTTATTTATTGGTGTATCGCTCGACCACAGTGCTGTGGCGTTTTATGCGCTAAACAGAGCAGTAGACTATTGTTATATGTCCCGGGTGTGTATGCAATGGAATGAAATCCGCAAGGAGGGGCGACATGCGTGGTGCGTGCAAGACAAGAAGAATATAGACTATGTATGCGGGTATCGTAACCGATGTATGACTAAATAGCGGCGCTCGCGGGCGTAAAATGAACCGTGAGGGCGTGATGGGATGGTATGGAGCCAGTGGAATGAAGGAAAGAATGAGCGCAAGAATGAATGCAGGTGGCAGTTCGCGGCCTTGCTACTGTCCATGTCTAATCGGGAAAAAAAACTGTACAGAGATGAGCGCTCTCGATGTGTGCTCGTGATGAGCTGCGATCTATACGCACGGAAGAATGAAGGATGATATTTCAGAGGAGAGGTGCCACCGAAATGTTTACGCCTGCCGTGGTGCACCTGTCTTCCAACTCGAAGGTGGCGCTTGCGAGCCGCCCGCTTTTCTCGGGACAGACTCTGCAGACGGTGCCGTCCGCGTCCGCGGTCTGGGACCTGCACGCCCGCCCGCTTCCGAACGGGCACTGCTAGGCATAGGCGGCGGGGGGTAGCCGTACCCAGACGTCCTGTACGCCGACGCGCGGTTGCTCGCAGGCTCGCCGTACACACTGCGCGAGCCCCAGCCCTGGGACACACCGAGCTCGCTCCCTGCCACACTCCCCGCGTACATCGACTGCGAGCTCGGCGGGACCATGCCAGGCCATCCGCCGCCCATGGGCATGCCCATCATGTTCGGCGACATGCCCATGCCTCCCATGGGCATCATGCCCGGGAAGCCAGGCCCGCCGGGGTACATCTGCGGCGGCCCAAACGTCGACGCGCGGGGTCCTGCGAACGCACTGGCGGTCGAGCCGCGCTCCCACTCTTCTTCAGCGGCGGCCATCGCCTGCTGGGCAACCGCCATCTGGAACGCGTGTTTTGCAGCCATGAGGGCTTGCTGGTGCGCGGCGAGGAAGGCGGGGTCTGCGGCGGGAGGGCCCATCGGGAACATGTATTGCTGGGGAGGGAGCATGCCAGGGGCCTGCCATCCGGGCCCCGAGGGCGGGACATTCATCGGACCCGGGGGTGCACCCATCCCACCCATCGGGTTGAGCATGCTCATGCGGGGGCCCATCGCGTCGATTGTGCGGTCTTCGTCCTCATCGTCGTCATCAGCAACAGGCCCGCGGCCGTTCATGATCTTGCCCAACTGCCACATACCGAGGTCAGATCACGCGCGAAATCTTCCAACAAGGGTTCAAACAAGAGGAACGAAACGCACCTCGATGGCAGCCTTCGCCTCGCTCCGCCTCCGCTCCTTCCTCCTTTCCTCCTTCTGCGCAGGGTTCAGCTCGGGGCCACGCTCGGGCTCGTCAAACGTCACGCTCGCGCGTTTCCTATGTGTGTGGTGGGGGACTGCACCCGCACCCGCGTTCCTGCCCGGCCCATAGCCCACCTCGCTGCCGTCCACAGGCGTGAGCGGCGTGCGCCCGCTGCTCGAGTCGCCCGTCGAGCTCGCCGGGGAGTTCCCGCGCGCAGCGGGGCCCGCAAACGGCTTCGGCGGCGCGCCGCTCCCGCCGAGGGGCGAGGCGAGCGTGCTCGAGCGCTGGCGCATGGCGGAGCGGAGCGGCTGCGGCGAGCCGCTCGAGCTGGACGACGTCGTGATGCGGCTCGCGGCGTCGGAGGCGCGCGTCGGGGTCGTGTCGGGGGTGTAGGCGGGGGAGAGCGTGCTCGAGCGCGCGCGCGCAGTCGGGCCGCGCGGGCTGTTGCTGCTGAGCTCGTCCGGGGAGTTGAGGCGGCTCGCGAGGAGACCGCCGCCGGTGAAGCCCGCGAGCGACGCAGAGCCGCCGCTGGTGCCGGGCGGGCGCGGGTGGGTGCTCGTATCGCCTGGGAGCCGACTCGGGATGCTCGCGAGGAGGCCTCCGCCGAAGCTGTTCGAGGGGGAGCCTGTTCCAGAGGAACGAGACTTGACGCTGTTCGCATCGCTCGTGGACTTGGGGCTGCCCCCGGAGAGGAGGCCGCCAGGGACGAAACCCCTGGAGCTGGGCGAGCTGGTGTCCGCGATGAGCGGAGGTGGGCGCTGCGAGGCCATGGGCCGGGCGTCGCTCGAAGACGAGACGGGGGACGGGCGGGGAGACGGGCGACCAACCACGCGTACCGTGAGCTGCTCGTCCTGCTCTTGACTGTGCTTGCGCTCCATATCTTGCCTTATCTGCACCGTCCGATCGTGCTCCTGTCTGCCCCGCTCCCGCGCGTCGTCCATTGCCCGTAGTTGCTCCTGCACCTGCTGCTCCTGTCTCCGCTGCAGCCCCTGTCCGTCGCGCGCGACGGGCGCGGGCGCCTTAACCTGCGCCTGGACGGGCTGCACCTGCAGCATAGACGTTAGGCTGAGCTGGCTCGTCGGGCGCGACGTCACGCTGAACGCGGGCGGAGGGGAGCGTTCGCGGATGGGAGTTGGCACGATCGGCGTCGGGTCGGACAAGTTCTTGATCTCGTCTATTGCGACGTGGGGCGTCGACAGCGAGCGACCGTTCGGTTTCTTGTGCGCGGGGGGGGAAGCTTGTGCGGACACATCCGCCGTCTGGCTGCGTGTCGGGAGCGTCCGTCCGCGCGGCGTGTCGTCCTGCTCCGCCTCCTTCTCTGTCTCCCTCGTCTTCCCTTGCTCCTCTGCAAGCATCGGCTTGGACAGGTTCTCCGACGAGCGCGACGCAGCGCTCTTCGCGAGCCGCGCGAGGCGGTCGTTCAAGCTCGGCTTCGCCTCTTTCTCCTTCTCCTTCTCTCTTTCTCGCTCCCTCTCTTTCTCCCTCTCCCGCTCTCTTTCCTTCTCCTTGCCCTTATCCTTATCGGGCACAGGCGGCAGCTCCCTATCCAGCCGGAGCGGCGGCAGCACAGGCAGCTCCGAGATATCCACAAGCGGCTTCGAGGGCCTGCGCCCGCCACTGCTGCTCGCGCTATAGCTCGAGGCTGCGCTCCCGGGCCGGCGCGGCGGGACGAGGCGCGCAAGCGGCGCGTTGTCCGAGTCCGAATCCGAGTCCGAGTCCGACTTGGGATGGGCCGAAGACGAGGACGTCGTCGCGGCAGAGCTCGTGCGCGCGTGCATGGGCTTGGAGGGGGGCGAGCCTTTCAGCGGGACCGTGAACGACTTGCGTGGAGGGGCGGCTGCGTGATCTGTGTATGTTCCGTACGGATGGTAAAATAAGCATGCATGCACACACTGGGCATTGGGCTAAGAGGGATCTGAACGCACCTGAGCTCGATGATCCCGACCCAGATCCCGGCCCGTCCGTATTCGCATTCGCAGCGATGAGCTGCGACGCCCTGCGCGCCGCCGCATTCGGCTGGAGCGCCGAGGTCGACGCCGACGCCCGCGGACGCGTATATGCGCTCTCCCTCTCCTTCCCCTTGTCCATATCTGGCCCCGGCTGTGACGGCGACTGCGACGGCCCAGGCGCTCGTCTGTGTCCGAGCTCCGATTGCGCCTTCACCTTGCCGGCTGCGTTGCGCTGCGTGATAGTGCCACCGCGGCGTGGGCGCAGGGTGCCAGAGCCGCCCGAATCGCTGTCCTCCTCATCAGATTCCTCTTCCTCATCTGAGGTGTCCGAGTCGTCCGGCGACGAGCGCGAAGGCGAGGGCCCGAGCATAGCCGTGGACCTGCGCCCGGGCACGACAGGGGAGGACGTCGTGCTGGATGGGGATGCCGCAGTCGAGGCGGACAGCGGGGGCCGCAGACGAGGCGAACCGGCGTCGCTGGCGCCGGGTGCGGGGGAGTTCGCGGCGCTGCGGCGCGCCTGCATCTCGCGGAAGGCAGCGACAGAGATGCGCGAGGACGAGTCGGAGGCGACGCTCGCCCCGCGGGGGCGCGGGCGCGGCGGGGCGAGGCTGGTTGTGGATCCAAGTGGGGAGGACGCGAGCGCGGAGGGCGGGCGCGGGAAGGCGTCCGGGCTGGGCGAGACGGGGCGCACGTGGCGGATTGCGCGCACCTTGAAGGAGTCGTCGTCGGCGTCGGCCGTCGGCGAGGTGGTGGCTGAACCGGGTGGGGGAGGGCGTGACTTGTTCCGGGGGCGCACCCAGGAGAACATGCCCCGGCCTTTGTCTTTGTCTTTGTCTGGCGGGGTCGGCGAGGCTGAGAGCGGGAGGGTCTCGCCGCTGAGGTTGATGGCGTCGTGCGATGGCCGTCGAGCACTTGTCGGGGCGGCGGGGAGCGAGCGGGTGGAGCGGCCGAGGGGGTCGTCAGGAGGTGCGAGGAATGCGCCTTTGGTCGGCGGACGGCGGTGGGGGCTGCCGAGTGCGGACTTGTCGTCGAGGACATGCGCGGCGTCGCCCTCGGAGCGTGCGCTGGAGAGGAGGCGGGCGTCGGGGAGGCAGAGGTGCGAGTCGGAGGCGAGGGAGCGGTTGGACTTGCGCCGCTTGAAGCCGAGCATGAGCCTGCTGGAGGAAGCGGCGGCGGGGCCGACGTAGACACTACGTGCGGCGGTACTGCGTACATCGACGGACTCGAGGGAGGACTGGGCGTCGCTGGAAGATTTGTGCTTGTCGCGCTTCGCGAAGAGGCCGAGCAGTGCCATCGGGGCGGCGCTGGGGGGTGCGACGGCGGTCAGCTCTGGTCGGGGCGGGCTGGACGGGCTGGGGACGCACTTTAACACGCAGCGCTACGTGCACGGAGCCGTGGACGCTGCTGGGGACGATGAGGAGAGGGGGGAGTTCGGTGGAGGTCGCGCGGTGGACGATGAATGGAAATGCAAGTGACAGGTCAAATGACGGGCTTGTTTGTGTAGTGTTTGCCTCCGCCAAGAAGGAATATATTCAACGCCCAACCCTATGATGCTCAACGCCGCCAACGCCCAGGACCCAGTGCTGGCTGATGCAAGGGGTTTGCGAGAAAATGCGAGGAATTGACGCTACGGCGAGCAATGTCTGGGCCAAACGCAGCGCTGCGGATGTACATGCATCTGCTCACGCTATTCCTGGCCTCGGTACTTGTCCGTCCCTAGCAGCCGTCGACCAGCCGCCGTCCTTCTCTCTCTCACCAGCACCCTTTCCTGACGCGTTGCGCCGCTCCTTATCAACCGCACCCGCGGACATACGGCAGCGCAAACGCGGTCCATCGCTCTGCGAAGAGTTCGCTGCATGGCTGCACACGTCCACGCGACCTGAACGAGGTGACAACAGGCGGCTTCCAAGCGAGAGTTACACCGCGAACGTGCGGATGCGGGTGCAGCCCACCGAGTCCCCGCAGGCAGCCGCAGACCTGCGCCTTGCTATGGTCGGCTCACCGGCCCTGGGCCATCCTCGACACTGTGAGACATCGTGCCATCCAAGCTACACCCGACCCTCGGATTTGTTCTCGCCATAGGTCAGAAATGATGTCATCATCCTCGCGCCGTTCCCTCAGAGGGCTCCACCTGAGAGCCGTTGCATACACACTTGCTCGCTCGAGCGTACCTCACAATTTACTTGAAGCGTGTCGAAGCCCATCCGGCCGTGCTCGTTGCCTAGCTGCCGACGGTCCAGTCTCGCAGCCGCGTGTCCGCCACGAAGCTTCCGTGCTTCTTCTACCATGCGTCCCAACTCCGCCACCATACATCCTGCTTGATGCTCGCTTTGATCCTCCGATATTCGCCCTGGCATTTCCAATATCTATCGCGCGCCGCAACCCGGAGACATTCCGTGAGACATGTTGCGACCTGTTGCGACGTGCATATATAACGGCCCGACTGCGTCAGCTCTGGACGAACACCGTCCTTGTGTGCGTATGTTGTACCCAGTGAACTGTTAATGTCGGTGTCTGTTGCTTGCCTCCGATAGCTCCGAGAGTGGTCTGCGCAAGAGGAACCGTGCAAACCGGTAAGATCCCCACTCTTCGTTTAGGGAATTCACGAGTCTCGAATTACGCCATGACAATGACCGATGCAACGAGGATGGCCGTTTCCATGTTTTCTGACCGCCTGACGCAGAAATTCACACAAGACCGGTGAAGTATGGCATGCAACTACCATGCAGGTTCGAGATCCTCATCGAATTGCCAATCGAGCCAGAACTTCAGACTACTTACGAGGAACAGCGCCGATTCGTTGTTGAAAGACGTTGGTCGAGGCCCGTGTCTAGCCAGCAGCAGACTGCGAAGGCGTGATGTCTGCATCATTACATCGATTTCATTGTGTACATAACGGAAACGAGACGATACAGGAATGCATGGATGTTTGCGAGAAGCGAGAGAGTATTATAGCAGAACACGTCATAACGATAGGGAAAGCTCTATGCAGTCGGCGCTCATGCCTTCGCGGCGTTCTGGATGAGCTCCTGTGTGCAAGATCTCATCAGCAACTAGGGACAGTGACAAGTGTGTGAAGCGAGGCGTACCTGGAGCTTCGCGGGGTTGGCACCGACGACCTCGCCGATCTTGTTGCCACCCTTGAACGCAATGAACGTCGGCATCTAAATCCGCCATGCGCAGATCAGCCACATGTCCCTGCGCACTATACAAGTATCCGTGAAGCACTCACCGCCCTGACGCCAACCTCCTGCGAGATTTCGCCCTGCTCGTCGACGTCGACCTTGTAGAACTCGACACCCTCAACTTGGCTGGCGAGCTTCTCGAAGATGGGCGAGATCACACGGCACGGGCCGCACCATGTCGCCCAGAAGTCGAAAATCGCGACCTTGTCGCTGTTGATCTGCACACCCGCCCATCCTATCAGCCTCTGCGCCCTCTTCACAAGCTGTGAAAAATGATACGCACGATCTGCTTGAACTCCTCGAAGGATGCGACGGCCTTGACCATTTCTGCTGAGAGGTGGGGGCGGGTGGATGAGAAGTGTCTGTGAGAGATGTGTTGCTGAAGTAGGAGACGAGTGCTGAAGACGCGGTTGACGGCGGAGACAGCTCGCGGGGCGTGGCTTATATACATCGCACTTGCAGCCTCGTTCTGCGTCAGGCCTCCGCACTGATGGATCGCGCGATTGCGTCACGTGCGCCCGCTGACGAAGAGGCGCGCGCGCACGACCGTGCCACTCCGAATTCCTCGAGCGCGCTGTTCGTGTCTTCTTCCAACCGCCGTCAAGCTTTTGCGCGCAGAAGGGCCCGTCGAGGGCGGACGGAACATGGCGAGTCAGCAATTGGAATGTGCCGACAGGCGACAGCGCAAGACGTAGCTGCTTCTGCGACGAGCTGGCGAGAGACGCTTCGCAGCAGCCCTGCATACCCTGCATGTGACTTTGACATGAACTGTCTCCCTTCCCTCTCTGGAGGATATTCCTCCCATCCTCGTACCTGCGGCCTTTCCAATACCCTGTCCTCTTAGTTCTGCGATTCTGCTGACAAAGGCTGTACTGCACCGAAATCCCTCCGAGAGGGCGAAGTCCGCTCCGTGCCCGCCCGCCAGCCCAGCGCACGCTCCCCGACCCTGCTTACACCAGCTTACTACTATATCGCCCCGCCTGGGAGCCGCGAGCGTAAGCCTGCGCTCACTATCTGGAATTCTGTCTCATAATCTGGAATTGTGCGCTACTCCCTGTGGTGTGTTTGGCCTGCTATATTGCCTCAGCCAGACCCTCCGAGCCGCTCGGCCAACCGCAGCTCAGGGTTTTGTCGCGGACGTCCACCCGCGATGGACAGCTCGACCCTGGCACAGTCAGCATTGCTGTGCTCTATATTGAAGACAGGCTTTTTGGAGGGCTCTGATTCGCCGAACGCGCGATCGATAATCGTCGTTCTGGACTCCGACTTTACGAAGGGTGGCAGCGTTGAGTGACTGGTGTCGTCGCATTCCCAAATCTAGTTGGACTAGGCTTTATCGCGCAAAACGATCCCGCCTTCTTCGGTAGCAGACATGTCAAGACGAGGTCAGATGGTGTCTTGTGCATGTCGGGACTGCTGCTCCTTGCACATAAGCTCGTCCAACGGAGCAGCTCGACATTACTCTGTATCCACATCGATCTTATCAGTCCGAGGAGTTCGTCTATCGCGTCCTTCTCTGCACAGCCACACTAGCTTTTGCGAATTACTCTTCCGGTTCAAATTGCAACGGTGTCCCCCCTCAAGTCTCGCGAAGAGAGATGATGATGAGGACGTGGACAAGGGACACTGCTCCGAGACTTTCGGACGGAGACGGTGAATCCTACGCTTCGTGACAACCGATCACGCCTGGTAGCCCGTGCTGTTAATGGGAGGAATGTTGTACACGAGTACTGTACCATTTCGACCTTAAGTTCAGTCACGCCTCCTTAGACCTGCAATTACTCTAGATCTCCTCCACGAGCTCTCGCGAAAAGTCACGGATATTGTAGCAGTAACCCTGAGCTCGAGTTCTTGCAATTCAGCGCCCGTAAACAACAACGCAAAAGGCCCTTCCGGAGGGTGTGTGACATCTGTGCCTGAACTTAAGGCTGAAATGCTACAGTATGGGTTGAGGGTATCTTCATGCCGGATTGCGATGCATCTCTCAAGCCCTGTGGCTCTACGAGCTATATGTAATAAACATCATTGCAGTACATCTCGTCAATCATGCATGCACGCGAACAATATGCTGACTTCGTCCAGGCAGTGATACATTGATTCCAGAGGATGCCATGTTGCAGCCACACGCGACCACGTTAGGTCAAGACTCGTGTTCGGGGTCATTTTGACCGTGCGCGCGATTTCGTGCAGCTTGGGCCTAGAGATACGAAGACAGCTGTAACGTAGGAATGGTATTTGTGTGCTTGCACAGATCACACGAGGATGCGTTGAGGGGACCTCAGCGTGCAATGCACCTCTTGCTCTACGAGGTACTGTGTGTAATAGACGTCACTCTAAGATCTCAGCAATCATGCGCGCCGGCGAATATTAATGCGAATGCACGAGTAGCGTGATTGAGTTCAGCGATGGTCGGGCGTTGATTATAGCCAGGGCTGGAGGCGATGACGACCGCAGCTGGAAGCGTGCACGGCGCGTCGGTGATAACATGCCCACCAGCCCGCTATTTCCCGCTGTCAAAGAACATGGGGCCCAAGATTCCAACTCCTTGCACAGCCATCTCTCCCCATATCCCACACAGAGCAAGGCCCCGTTGATCCCCTTTTCATCGTCCTCGATGACCTGCTAGACCCCTTGTCGTCTTTGACAGCGGCAACACTGCACCTTGAACCGCAGCAAAGGAGGCGCCTGGACTATCCACATCCGGCAGACAAGCACAAGCCAAAATCACAGGTCCAGACAACCGTCGGAGGCCGATCCGTGACATACTATTGCTCCTTTGCCGAGCAGCGCGAGCAGTGGAGTCGGGAGGGGGCGCAATAACGACTCGGTCCAACAGGCAAGACGACTTCCGCTACTCTTAAGACTTGCGGGCATTCACATGTAGAGCACGGCACATCAGCAGCAGACAGTCATCATCATTCAACGCCGAGAGAACAGCCATCGATCTGGGATATGAAACATGGCCCCCGGCTTTCTCGCGAAACTCGTCAAGAGCAGCTCGTCGCTGCAGAGCCCGAACGGGCACACACGCGCGCCCTCGCCCTCGCCAGGGGCACGGCACCAGCCGTCATTAAGCGTCAGCTCCGCCGCCTCCAGCGGCCGGTCGCGACGCAACGTGAGCCAGGCGAGCTCGCGTAGTGCACTCGACGAGGCGGACAGCACCACACAAGGCTCGGATTCCCCGCATCTGAATGTCACCGTCGTCCCGCCCTCGCCGCGCAGCGACAACCTCGACTCGGCGGACGTCTCGGACGCCAGCAGCCAGACCGCAGCCTCCTCTCGACCCCTCACGAACAGCGTGAGCAGCACCGTCCGGGACAGCGCCCCGCAGCAGCCTTGGCCCATGCCTATCCCCTCGCCTGCGTGGTCTGTGTCGGAGGACGCCGATTTGACACCAACGCCAGAGACATCCATGGCCTTCCCGCACCCACATCAGGCCGCCCGGTCCCTCTCGCACCCGCGCTCCACGGGCGACCTGCGCGAGACCACCGCCCCGGGCGACGTCACGCGTACACAAACCACACACCCCCGCTTCGCCACCGAGGGCGAGTCTCCCCGGATGTATGCTGCGCAGGACGGGTCTGACCGCCCGCGCAAGCCCAGCAAGAGCAGCAAGCTCAAGGTCGCCGTCGGCGCGCAGTCCCCTGGCAAGGCGCCGCCATCCACCCGCGCCGACCGCTCGAACTCCGCCCCGCCCCTGCCCTCCACGCCCCCACACATCAACGTCGACGACGAGCATTCGATGGAGCCCATCGTCGAGTCCCCCGTCGGGCTCGGGCCCGGCCCAGAGCTCGGGCTGACACAGACCATGTCGCAGATCTCCAACAGCTCCTCCATCCCCTCCTCGAGCCTCCTCCGCGCCGACACCGACGCCGCCTCGCTCTACTCCGTCAGCAGCGGCACGTCCAAGAAGCGCCGTCCCTGGCGGCGCAGCTCTGGCGCTTCTGCTCCCGCGCCGGCTATCCCCCCGCCCATGCCGCGCTCCCCGCAGCGCAAACCGACCAATAATCTGGCGAGCGCGCTCGCAGCGTCTGGCCTTGCAATGGTGAACCCCGGCATGACGCCAAATGGGTCCGCGAACGACCGCCCGCGCCGGCCCACGACGCCGCAGTCGGGGCGCGTGCGCTCACGACGGTCGTCGACGAGCTACGGAGGCGACATGTCCGATCGGGAGTCGTTCCACTCGGGGCAGGACGGGCTCGAGTCGGACGACGAGGACGAGGGTCTGCTCGATGAGTTAGACACCAACGACATTCCTGTCACTGGTTTTGCGGTCGCGAGCAACAAGCGCAACCAGGACTTCCATGACCTGTTCCCGAGCGTGCCAGACGGGGATTATCTCATCGAAGGTGCGTCTTCCGTGGAGACGTGATACGGGCGGCGCTGAGCCCTTTGCATCTAACAGATTACGGCTGTGCGCTGCAGCGCGAGATTCTCATCCAAGGGCGTATCTATATATCGGAAAACCATATATGCTTCCATGCGAATATTTTCGGATGGATTACTGACGTGAGCCATTTACCCCTTTCTCACGTGCCTCAAACGCGTTATGTGTGTGTGTCCGTGCTGATCTTGGCATACGAAACAGCTCACCATTCCGATGTACGACGTGGTGTCGCTCGAGAAGCGCATGACGGCCTTTGTAATCCCAAATGCCATCCAAGTCACGACTAGGAGCACCAAATATACCTTCACTTCATTTCTCTCGCGGGATACCACCTTCGACGTGCTGTATAACGTCTGGCGCCTCGCCCGGCCGGAGGACTCGTCGATGAACTCCCTCAATCCCAGCGCCCGCGGGTCCCTTGACGTACCGCAGGACACCACGCTTGAAGACGTGTCGCTCGTCCCGGGCACTGTCGCTGCCTTGGGCGAGAACGGCCGGCTAGGATTGGTGCCGAACAAACATACCCAGTGCGCGTGCGGGAGACAGGGCGAGCATTATTCCGAGCTCTGCATGGAGTGTATCTTACCCGGGACGCCTGAGAAAATATACAATCTGATGTTCACAAGCGGCTTCATGAAGGATTTCATGAGGGAGAACCAGAAGCTGTTAGGTACGTCGTTAGTCAGACTGATGACTGCGGCGGCGATTGACCTTAGCGCGCCTTGACCTGGCTACAGACATACAGATTTCTGACTGGATGCCCACGGCGGAAAGTGCGAAGCTGCTTGCGCGCAACATGTCATATATCAAGCCCCTGAATGGCAGCATCGGCCCGAAGTCAACCAGATGCGAGCTGCGCGACGAGACGATCCACTGTGATTTCGATGACTACGCCTGCATGCTTACGACCACGCGCACGCCGGATGTTCCGAGCGGCAGTGTCTTCCAGGTGAAGACACGGACCTGCATCATGTGGGCGAGTAGCGTGTCTTCAAAGGTGATTGTTACCACACAAGTAGAATGGACAGGCCGGAGTTTCATAAAAGGTGAATTTGATCCATTCGCGCTGCGCGCCAGAAGACCACCAATTCATTGTGTCCTGCAGGCATCATTGAGAAATCATGTCTCGACGGACAGCGGACGTACCACGTGGACCTCGAGAAGGCTATGCGGGAATACATCCACGAACACCAGTCCGAATTCATTCCCGAGGGTGTGGACGCGGCTATCGTGGAAGAGACGGAGGCAGCGGTCGCGGAATCGCCGAAGACGCCCGCGCAGGAGCGCCCGTGGATGAGCAGCGAGGAGAGGCGCAAGTCACGCGAGCACGAGCGCGGGCAGCGCAGCCTGCAGTGGGCGTACGATACCTTCGAGGGCACCGCGAAGGTCGCGAAGCAATCGACCGAGGGCGCACTCGAGCTCATTCGCGACGCTTGGGAGCAGTCGTCGTCCACGACGATCCTTTACTTCCTTGTTGTCATCCTTGTCATCAGCAATATCTGGACCTTGCTGATGGTCGGGCGGCGCGAGGAGGTTGGGCGGCGCAAGGAGATAAACAAGACGGGGGAACGGGAGAAGTGGGTGCAGGGGGTCGTGCAGGCCCTCTGGGAGGAGCTTCTTGCGAGCAGGAATATACCCGGGCTACCTCCTCCTGCACCCGTCGCACGCACTGTCACGGACTGGCGAGAAGAGGTTGCCGAGATCAACACGGTGCTGGACTCGATTGAGGAGCGCGTGAGGAATGTTCGGAGTAGTTTAGAGGAATTGGACTGATTTTTAGGGCTGCAGTCGATCTGGCCTCGTTCTGCGTTATTTTGAGATTTAACTGTGTACAAAAGTAATCTCCATGGTATCTACGCGCTTGGTTGTCTTCACTATAAGAAGCACATATGGTTTTCCCTAGAGCATCTGTACCCAGACCAACCTGAGAGCAATGACGAGGATTATTGTCGCGTTCAGGTAGGTTGTCGGCCTCAGCCGCTACCGCGTACGCATCATCACGGACATAATCTACGAACTCCCAGTCCGATGCTACGTAAGCAGTTATCCTAAAGTTTCTTCAGTGTGTAATCTGAGAAATATACAGGGAACGATAGAGGATGATCGTGGTATACATTCGGTCTATTGCATGGGCCGTCTTATGAATGTGGCCGCCGGCGTTGTGTACAGCATGGTGTTTGATCCATGAGATCTAAGGGCAAAATATGAAGCGTGACATATGCACTGCAACTATGCGGTGATAGATACTGCCTCCGTCGACCCAGCCTGAATTCCCATATCCTCGCTGGCGCTGCATAGCGTTAGCATCAAATTGAGCGATGTCTCAGAACCAGCCACGTACGGTGTACTGTCTACGTTTACAGATGCAATTGGCTCTTCTATGATTACTTGCTGCTCTGTTGAGGAGTCGGTGGCAGCTTGCTTCTCAGAGGATACTTTCTCTAAAGACGTCTTGGTTGCAGATCTCTCGATCCGTGTACCATCGGGTGCGATTCCGCAAAATCTAGAAGCAGTGGTACAAGGTCCGGACTCCGGTGAGAAACGGGTGACGTACGAGACAACTTGTTCCCAGTACTTTTCGAAGTCATATTCGAACTCGTATTCGCCGCCAAAATCGGCGTCAAGCTGCTCCTTCGGGATTAGCTCCAGTAAATCAGGGTTGAATCGCATCTAGCGAGTACTCAATTTGAATGCGACATTAGCGGAAGACCTTGCGGTGCTCACCTTGTCTCGTGTGACCGGATCCAAGAAGGGGGAAATACCCTTGTAGAAGAAATTCAGGATGAATGGTAGGTTAACGACAAGGGCTCGTCCGAGAGTCTCAACATAATGTTGCTGCAGAATCGTCAAGACCTAGAGCATGCCGAGAGCCAGGTCACGAAAGAACTGCGTGAGGTCATGGCCCGGGACACACCTTGCTTGCGACAGAAATAGATGGGTTTGTGCGTAGAGTGCAGCTCTTGTAGTCAACGATGATTACGAGAGATTCCTGCCCGGGGGGCATGAAATCCTTTGCGCGCTCCCTATCGCCAGCTACTCAGCTCTAAGTATCCAGACGCAGCATCAAAGCGTACAGCCACCAGACAAGGTGCCTTAATTGACGGGGGCTTGTCTCTGTATTTTCGCGCCCTGGGCGCATATAAAGGATCGGTCGACCATCCAGGTCGAAGCCAGTCAAGATGCTGGGAGTAACTGAGTGGCTGTGGGTAGAAAAACACGTGGACAGGCTCACATCTTCCCAGTCTCTGCCTCGATCTTGACCTACGCGAGCGTGAGTGCATCTACGCCACAGACGCATCAGACGAGCGCACCTCGTCTGGCGGGATGAGGTCTGGCTTGAACTCTCGCCGCCATGATATGGTATTTCGGAGCCGCTTCTTCGCTTCTTCCAAGTTCCACTTCGCGGCACGCATGTACCGCGGCATAGTATCCGGCCGGTCTAGCCATCGTAGCTCCCACTTGTAGTACGGATCTATTTGTGGGAGGGTCTGCGTGTCTGCATACTACACAAGCAGTACGCCGCGAGAACGATATTCCTGAGCACGCGCAAGCGGCGGCAAGGGGTGAAGAGCGCACCACGCGAAGTGCAGCAACTTTCTCTTTCTGTTCATCGGTGTATTCACGAACAGGACGTACTTGAGTGCCAGGGGCAGGGTGGGTGAGGACAGTACTCGTCTTCGGCATTGTTCCCACTTCTTGTTCGGCGTGGTCGCGGCGGCAGTACTCTTACTTTCAGTAGGCGCCTACATACTTGATGTGCAAAATCCACGTGGCTGGTCTACCCGTAGATGCTGCTGAGACGGTGTGGCCACAGTCTCCCGAAAAATCTGCAATCATGTCATGGCACCCAGCACGTACGAAGCATCGAGAACATATGTACACCACTACGACGTTACACAGTGATGCTAAATCCAGACATATCTAAGATAGTGAATCGGCCAGAACCTGCACCGAGACAAACCAGCCCATCTACCGTTGCAAACGCATGGCCCTTCCCCGCCCTAATGCTTTCTGGGATCCAGCACAGGCGTTTTGACGAATCAGTTGATTGGATCCAGCCCGCTTCACATTCGTAGTTGTGATGATCGATTTCGGATTTGAATTGTTCCTCGGTCGTGTTCTGGAGCACTTCGGTTGATACATCCCAGACATAGAAGAACCGTTCGAAGCCAGTCTTGATCGATAAGAAGCGGCCGTCGAGCGAGAATTGCATTTCTTCACAGATATCAATCATGGCGTCTTTGAAGTCGATGCGGATCTGTTTCTCGAGGGTCCACTCGGAATTGGAAGCGTCCCAGAACCTTACAAACGGGTCGAGTATACCGGATGCCGCCGCTAGCCATTTTCCGTCGGGTGAAAATGCGAGAACGAAGTAGCACTCCATCTCTTCGGTCGTAGCTCGCAAATTCTTCACGACATCACCACTTTCGACTTCCCATATGATGAGACCGTCAGTTTCCCCGCCTGACGCCAAGTATCGACCGTCAGAAGAGAACGATACCCCTTGAACACCGTCCTTGTGGCCCTTCAGGGTACGTATAATCCTGCCGTTTGCAGTGTTCCACAGATTGATCAGCCCGTCTTTGGAAGAAGTCGCGACAGTCTTCATATTTGGCGAGAATCGCACACATGCAATCCACTGGCTATGCCCAATATGCACCTCATCTGTGGTTCGGACGGCCAGGTCCCACACACGGACGGTGTTGTCCGACGACCCAGAGACTAGGCGGTCCGCCTTCGCTGAGAAGCGAACGCAGTGGACCCAGGAGTTATGGCGATAGACGGCTAGGTTCTGCCCCGATTCGACATCCCACAAACGGATGGTAGAATCGTCACTGCCGGATACGACCAATTTGGCATCGTATGACACATCAACGGAGAAGACGCGCCCTATGTGGCCATTCAGAACGCGACATTCTACGGGGTTGCAGTCAATCTTCCAGACGCGGACAGTTTTATCATCCGAGGAGGAGACGATGCGAGATTCATCGGGGAAGAACTTTGCGGAACGGACGTGTTCTGTATGGCCCTCCAGTTTCATCAACTCTGCGCCGGTTTCTGCATCCCAGATGAATATGTTCCGAGTTGCACCCAGTACGCGGGTCCCATCCAGTGAGAAGGCGACAGTCTCTGTGAAGACATTTGCGATAGGGTGAGATCGAACTTCTGCGTCTTCTGTGTTCCATATGTGTACAGCCCTGCGGTATGACCCGGCGACAAGTTTGCTCCCGTCGTGTGTGATAGCCAGTGAGAAGACGTGGCCCGAACCGGGTGACACGTCTCGCATGAGGGGGCTGGCCGATAGCGGGTCCCACAACTTCACCGTCTCGTCATGGGCGCAAGAGAACACATGTAGTCCGTCCGGGTGGAAGAACACTTCGTGTATCTCGTCGATGTGCCCTTCCAGTGTCTTCACGGGAAGTCCTGTCACCGCATCCCAAATCCGCACGGTGTTGTCCCCGGCACCAGATACAATCCAGCGCTCATCGGGGGAGAATGCGACTGAGTTCACGCGCCCTGTGTGGCCCTCCATCACGCGTAAACATGGGGCCCACTGGTCTTCACGAGGAGAGACCAGTTTGACCGATCGATGGTTTGAGGCTGACGCTGCGTACTGTTCGAAGAGTCGGCTCGATGGCATGAGGTGCAACGCAGAGATGTAGATCTGTTCGGGGGAGGTGTTGATTGGAACGAAGTACTCAAGGACAAGGCGGTAGCCGTCGTAAAGCAAGGCGAGTATATCAGCATCGTGATTCGCCTGCGTCTGGTGGAATATGCCAAGTGAGTGAAAGGGTAGAGGAGCGGGGAAGGACGGCTTACCTGATACCAAGTGTGCATGGCAGACAAGGCGTGAATGGCCAGGTCGAGTCTGTTCATCATGCTCAACGCTTCAAGCCAAAACAATAGCTTCTCTGTGCAAAATTTCTGGAGAAGCTGAGACAGCTCCTCGGAGAACTCCGCGCCCGTCAAGTGAGTAGCCCAGTACTTGCAGGCATACTGCACATGCAGCGGAATGTGTTGCCTAACGTGAGAGGCAAGGTCTTTCACGCCCTCTTTGTGCACAGTGGGGTCGGGTAAGTGACAGATGTTCCGCGTCAGGACGTCATTGAGGAAGTTAAGACATGATACTGCAAGCCGGCCATGGTATAACCGAGTGTCAATCCAGAAGTTTGCGTTCTTGCAACGCTCCTTGTCAACGATGAACTCGCGGAACGTCGAATGCAAAGGGTGGATCTTTCCCGTCTGCACATTCTGCTCGTCATAGACAATCACTGAGTGGAGGTCCTTTAGCGTGAGAATTGCGCTATCGGCTGTCAAGCCGAATAAGGGCGTCAAGACATCGAGGGTAACTTGGTCCTGCAGTACCACGATACTAGCGATGACGGACAAGACACGGGCGCGAACGTCGGGGTCGCTCATATCCTCCTCGGTATACGCATTGTCCAGGACTGTGAGATAAAGAGTGTCGAGTGCCGAAAGACCGTGGGCGGCCTTTCCTCCAAGGAAGGAATCCAGGTGCTTGAGTGCGACCTCGACTCGCCTCTGGCCCGTAAGCGCCTCCACGACAACCTGGGCATACACGAAGAGTTGCTCTGCCTGCTGCGTCAGGGCATCAATAGCGTTTGGGCGCATTTCAAGGAGCTCTGGGCCACAGTAGAGCTTCTCCTGGAAACGATCCGTCAAGAAGAGCTTGATATCGGCGTCAACAACCTCAGGTGGGATGTGTTCCATTTCGAAGTGTTTCATTAGGTTGGTGTAACCAGCCCTCTTAACAGCGTGTTCGACCTGGAATTCTGGACGACCTGTGATGAGAGTGCGCAGAGGGAAGTGGAGGTCGTTCAAGCGCTTGATAAGCTTGAAAAGCTGTACAAGGTCGTCCGAACATTCATCGACAGCGTCTAGGATAATAATGACAGGACCGTGACCGGGAGTGGTATCCTTGAGTGGCTCGAGAATGAGTCTTTCCAATTGGACGCCAAGTTGAGCAGAGGGGAGTTTACGGTACTCCTTGACCGCTTTGAGGATTGCAGGTCGGAAGTCCGGGCATAATGCAGCCAGTTGGTATGCGATGGTAGGAAATACAAGTCTCGTGGATCCAAGGTCTCCGGCTGTACTCCGGATGAAGAAGAACGATGCACCCAAGTGCTTCGCGTGCTCCAAACGTCTGGCAACTTCACGCGCAAGCGTGGATTTGCCCATACCCGCAGCTCCGCTGAGCAGGAATATACGACTTTCCGGTCTCGAGTCTGGACTTGTCGCCCATGCTTCCAGTTCTTCGAGCAATTGAACGCGAGTCCCTTTGAGGAAGTCGCCATGATCAGCAGCTTGGTAACCTGCGTCCGCATGTGGCAACTGCAGAAGGACTAGGCAAACACATGAGATATTGGTTAATGTCTCATAGGACAGGACTCACTATCGTCATCGTGATCCTCCTTGCTTTCCTGTGGGATACGTTGAGTACCGTGGCGAAGTAGCAATCCCCAAACTCTTCCTCACCTGCTGCATCTTGTACATCTCCGCTATCATGGAGTCCATGTGCTCAACCAGAGACGCGGTGATATTGTCACGTTTGAGCTGAGTTTCGTATAAGAGCCATGAATGGGTGTGTATCGATACAACACCTAGATACGGACCTTGAACTTGTCGAGCGCCTCGGTAATTTGTCCGTTGATGCCCTCTAGTTTCGACGCAATCTTGTTGCTCTGCAAACACTTCAAGATGAAAGTTTCTCTTGGGATCCTGTCTGCCTTGTCGCGGACACCATCCAAATCTCTGATCCTTGGTCTGAGTGTATGTGACTGTTGTCGTATCGTCGAGACTTACTTGTAGAGGTCATCCATCGTTGCGCTGATCTGCGACCTGTCGAGATCTGATTTTCTGCCGACGAGCCTGTCGACTTCCTTGATCTTCGCCTCGACTTCTTCCCGTGTCTTCTGGAGTAGGTCAACGAGTTGCGCAATCGACTTGACGAGGTTTCTTGCTGTTTCGTCATTCGCTCTCGTTTGCTGGTGTCGTAAAGGCGATGTCAGAGGTCGTTCAGGTTAGTGTCAAAGGACAGCTACCTTGATCATCTGGACGACCGACTGGATGACTGGCACAACTTTGTTCGCGCCAGGAAGGGGGACGTAGTCCGAGGCCTCCATCAAGAGGTCTAAGGCTTTGTCGATGCCCTCTAGTGCGATGTCAATGTCATGATCGATCTGCTCCTTCGTCAGGATGAACGAAGAGAAACAGGACATGATACTGAAGTTGTTACTTAGGCCAAGCCAGCTGCGTACAAGACTATCATGACCACTCACCTTGTGCAAGTCAGGGAGAGGGAGTTAAAGGCTGCAGCAGAGGTAGCAACGGTGGAGTAGAGGGATGGCGGAGTTCATCGTGAGACTGACCGTGAACTCAGGTACCATTAGTTACACCTTGCCGCGACAAGCCACACTCAGCCGAACCACGGCATTCATACCAGTTGCATGATGCATGAAAGAGAGCGATTTCGGACATCTTGTCAACCGCTTTGAGCACAGGCCGGGTGCGTTTGAGACTATCTGACCATCTAATCCGCTACGTTTTGCCCAGACTGGCCTTTCTTGTCGAGCTCCATGGGGGAGAATTTCGACCCAGTCATTCAACTACACAAAGACCATATATGGGCTCGTGCATTCATCGGTGAGAGGGTGGGTACGTGAACTGATGGGCAGACGGTCATCCATCAAAGCCCCTCACGAAAGCGCCGCCTCAACATGCCGTGAATGGCTGCGGAATGTAAAATTGGTAGCTGATTGTCCACTACATACCAGTCAGATATGACCGATGACTGCAGAACTAGGTGAAGTCGAGACAAGGCAGATTTTGCGATGAGCCTCTTGGTCCCGAATTGAGCCTAGATTTGCTGAGGTGCATGAGTTTTCGCGAGGGAGATGGAACAAACAGCGAGTGAGTCTGGGACCCCTAAAAAGTGCGGAGTACTCTGTTCTGTTTTGCTGGGTGTAAACATGCTGAAATCCATGCATAGGCTACGATCCATCCGGCGATGTGATTGTCCCGAGTGGACTTTCCTGTAAACGATTGCCGCACCACGCACTCGGGTCGAGCGAAGGATGGTGCACGTGGCTGAACGGCCCGCTTTGCCGCTCAGCTGAGCGGCTCAAATTGCATGGACCTCGCAGGTCATCAAACCACAACCTCTCACAACGTTCTCAGCTACTGCCCGTCATGCATCTTATGTACACTCTCGATGACAACGGCAACAGGGTTTACACCCTCAAGGTGTGTTTACTGCTCGGCTTTTCTACATCATTTTGGTTAAGACTTGTTTCCAGAAACTCACAGACGACGGTAAAATTACCAAGTCTGCTCACCCAGGTTCGCCTGAGCCGTGATTTTTACGCCGCTGCAATTAGCTCACCCTTATGACCCCAGCACGGTTCTCGCCGGACGACAAGTTCTCGCGTCACAGGGTGACCATCAAAAAGCGCTATGGCATTCTCTTGACTCAGCTGCCCATGAAGCCGCTGTAAAGGCTTGACAACAGTCAGACTACTTACGACGCTCTACACGGTTCTGGCGATCCTCATGGACACACGTAGGGCTTGGGTCTATCTTATACCCATAGATTATGGCCGGCCATGCATTTCCGATGGTGGGCATACGGAGATGCTTGTACAGGCGCACAAGGAGGCTCGCAGGCCGGTGTTCTTTGGGAATTCATCAGTCATGTATAGGAGACCTTTGTGGTTTCGGGCATGCAGTGCAATGTATGACGTGGCATTGTTCGTCGCAGTCAACCTCGGCGTCCAAGACCGTTCGTCAATTACGACCGCGTTCACACCGACGCTCTCCGCAGTAAATTTTAGCTCTGGACGGCCAGAAGATATACATCCCAGACCTACATGGTGCATAGTGCGTTATCGGTGTCCACTATGCATGCGATGCGGGAGCCATGCATAGATGATACGTCTGCCATGAGTCTAACAGGAGGCCACCACGTCCAGAATGGACGGACGGGCTGTTGTGCCAAGCGCATCCCGCGGTGACAAAAATAGAGCGCCATTCATTTGCTTCGGTTTGCGTCGGCTGAGACGTGAATTCCACAAAATTCCATACAATATCGTTGAAAATTGCGATTTTGAGAAGATTGCGACTCTCGCAAAGAAAGATCGTAAATTATCGTTTGAATGAGAGAGCCTGACATGACGTCGCTGCAAGAGCCGTTGCGGAGCAGGCACGAGCCGCGTGAAGCGAGAGGGTAACCGAAGCTAAAAGCGCCACTACAGTGGGGGTAAGGAAAATTTGTAAGAGAATTGAAGTCGCTTGAAAACCGGATTAGTAGATTGTAGGCGGCGTGCAGCAGCCACTCGTCTCCCACGCCCTCCTACCTCACCTCCACCTTCATCGTGCTGCCTGGCAACCTTCCCCGACGTCTAGCGTGTATGTTCTGACTGCCACTCTCCTCCGCCCTCCTTTGTGCTGCCACTCGCTATGGACCACCGCAGCCAGCGACCTCCACGCTCAGCACGTCCCCCACAGGCATCCTCGCCCCCATCGTACCCTGCCGACAATCCTAATGTCCCACACCGCCCTCCGTTCGCGCCATCAGAGCCTCTGCGAGGCATATCTTTTCAGGACAACGAGCGTGGCGACCGTCAAGACTACATTGACCAGAATCGTCAACACGCATACTCGGCATACCGGACCCAGTCGCCTACTTCTCCCGAGCCTGGCTACCTAGAAGCTGGAGGCCTCGACAGCAGAGTTGGCAGGAAGAAGAGCCTTGTCAGGCCTGACAGAGAGAAAGTAGAGCCTGGACACCGATTATGGCACTACCAGCAGCATGCTGCTCAGATGCAGGATGAGGGCGGTGGAAATGCTCTTCCTTCGAGTACGTCCACTAGATAACCCCGGTGTGGCTAAGTCTCACTCGGTGACGACGTATTCTTCCTCCTCTCTTAGCAACTGGCAATGCCCCTCAGAGAGCAGAACTACGCAGGGGCAAGTCACTCCTTGGGCGAGAGGAAGATGTACATGAGTCTGGGCTTGCTCTATTCAAGCGTGGCACGCTGCGCCGAAGAAGGCCCTCTCAAACGTCTGTTCCTACTGCAACCGAGGACAAGAGTAAAGCCAAGCGGTGCTGCGACAACATCGGCCCAGGACCTAAGGATGCATGGTTCATCTACTGCTACGTCCTCACATGCTGGGTACCGCCGTTCTTGCTAAGGGTTTGCGGTGGGTTGTCAGCCGATGACCATTGAAACTTCTCCTGATTACTGCTTCACAGGAATACGCACTCCCGAACAACAGCGTGCATGGCGAGAAAAGATTGGTCTGATCGGTATCATCCTCTGCGAGATGGCCGCTGTTGGCTTCATCACGTTTGGCTTCACGGAGACCGTCTGTGGCACCCCTCCAAACCGGTTCCATGCGGGTTCAATCGAGAATGCGTCCGTCATTATACACGGATTCGATTACGACTTTTCCCACTTCGACCATCCTGCAGTTGGACCATTCGACGGCAAAACCAATCCCCTGTTTGTGGGCGGCTGGAACGCTGCGGGCGCGGATATCTCTTTCCTCTTCCAGAATGTCGGCGGGAATTGCGCGTCGTTCATCACGAAGGCGGCAAACTCTACAATCGCTAGCAATGGACAGATGCCCGAGTGGTACTTCCCTTGCAACATTTTCAATCAGTTTGGCACGTCCGGAGTGAACCAGTCTGACTATGGCGACTCTACCAACTGTCACGTCAATTCACAAGCTAGGCAGCAGCTGGCCTCACTGACTCCCCAAGGTCAAGTATACTATACTTGGGATGACGTCCGCAACACCGACCGCAATCTGGTTGTGTTCGAGTCGTGAGTGCTCCGCCTCTCGTTTTGTAGCCCGCGGCTAACCTGTTTAATCAGGTCCGTCCTTGATTTAAACCTCTTACAGTGGCTTAGCAGCGCATACGTCAGCTATCCCTCCATCTTCAACGATTTCATGCACGGCAACGGCACCTTCAATGGCAAAGACCTGAGCATGTGGTTCTTGCGCACCAACCAACGCGACCTCGGCCGTTGTCTCCAAGATATAGTGACTGTCGGTTTCATCGACACGAACAGTATTGGATGCGTTGCGTCTCAAGTAGTGCTCTACGTTTCGCTCGTTTTCATCGTCGGCGTTGTCGGTATCCGTTTCTTCATGGCCGTGCTGTTCGCCTGGTTCTTCTCCTGGAAGATAGGCAACTTCGGCAAGGAGACGTACCAGCAGCGGATGCAACGTGCAGCCGAGATCGAGAACTGGGCGGACGACATTTACCGACCAGCACCCAGCTATTTGCGTCCCAATGTCCAGAAGAATGGCTTGTATAAGGGCAACAAGAAGCACAACTTCTTGCCCAGCACTTCGCGGTTCACTCCGGCCGAGAATATGCTCAAGGGCGTTGGCATTGGCAGTAGAAGCTCGACCGCGTACGGTATGCTCGAGCCTATGCCATACAAGAAGTCAACCGCCAGCGTGTACGGCTCTACGACAGCATACGCCCCCAGTGGTCGTAGTGTGTCGAAGCTTTCCCCTCCCGATACCCCAGCTTATCGCCAGTCGAGAAGCTCGACATCCTTAGACGGAAGTAGAGGAATGTTCGCCGACAGTCCGTGCCCCTTCCCGCTCCTCAACGTCGTCCCCCAGCCGCCCCCTGATTACGAGCCTTTCAACTTTCCCCTTGCGCACACCATTTGCCTCGTCACTGCTTACTCTGAATCTGTGGAAGGTCTTCGTACCACGATCGACTCCCTGGCCACTACGGACTATCCGAACAGCCACAAGCTCATCCTCGTCATCGCTGATGGTATGGTGAAGGGCGCTGGCAACACCATGACCACGCCGGAGATTTGTCTGTCGATGATGAAGGAACTTATCATACCCCCGGAGGAAGTCGAGCCGCACTCTTACGTCGCTATCGCGGATGGTCACAAGCGACACAACATGGCCAAGGTGTATGCAGGCTTCTACGACTACGATGACGCGACGGTCGAGCGGTCAAAGCAGCAACGAGTACCAATAGTGCTCGTGGCGAAGTGCGGCAACCCGCTCGAAGCAAATGACCCGAAGCCGGGCAACCGTGGCAAGCGCGACAGTCAGATTGTGCTCATGGCGTTCCTCCAGAAGGTCATGTTTGACGAGCGCATGACGACGTTTGAGTATGAGTTCTTCAACTCAATTTGGCGTGTCACAGGTGTCAGCCCAGATCGCTACGAGCTGGTGCTCTGTGTCGATGCGGATACGAAGGTCTTCCCGGACTCGCTGAGCAGGATGATAGCGTGTATGGTTCATGATCACGAAGTCATGGGTGTATGCGGTGAAACGAAGATTGCCAACAAGGCGGATTCTTGGGTCACTATGATGCAAGGTGAGCTATCCTCTGTAGTGCGCCCAGATATCTTGCTAAGCATCGTTGATAGTCTTCGAGTACTATATCTCTCACCACATGACGAAGGCCTTCGAGTCCATGTTCGGTGGTGTGACGTGTTTGCCGGGATGTTTCAGTATGTACCGCATCAAGGCTCCTAAGGGCGAATCGGGCTACTGGGTCCCAGTTCTTGCTAACCCGGACATCGTGGAACACTATTCGGAGAACGTCGTTGACACCCTGCACAAGAAGAATTTGCTACTTCTTGGAGAGGATCGGTACCTTACGACGCTCATGCTGAAGACGTTCCCCAAGCGCAAGAACATCTTCTGCCCTCAGTCCGTTTGCAAGACCATCGTGCCGGATACATTCAGGGTCCTCTTGTCTCAGCGTCGTCGTTGGATTAACTCGACGGTGCATAACCTCTTCGAGCTGCTCCTCGTCAGAGACCTTTGCGGTACCTTCTGTTTCTCGATGCAGTTCGTCGTGGGTATGGAGCTTGCTGGAACTCTAGTCCTCCCCGCCGCCATCTCGTTCACGCTCTACCTCATCATCATTTCCATCATCCCCGGCGGGACCAACACAACAATCCCGCTCATCCTGTTGGCTATCATTCTAGGTCTTCCTGGATTCCTGATTGTCATTACATCCCGCAAGATTGTGTACATCGGCTGGATGCTCGTCTACCTGCTGTCGCTACCAGTATGGAATGGTATCCTACCCGCATATGCGTTCTGGCACTTCGACGACTTCTCATGGGGTCAGACGCGTCAGATCGCTGGCGAGAAGAAGGACTCTCATGGCGACAAGGAGGGTGAATTTGACTCGTCGCACATTGTCATGAAGCGTTGGGCCGAGTTCGAGCGCGAGCGGCGCTGGAAGAGTGGTAGTCAATCGCGCGACTCTACGTACTACGACTACACCTCTCCTAAGAAGTACGTCTCACAACGATGTTGTTGCTGCATTGTTACTGACGAACTCTTCACAGGAGCGAGAGTAACCGACAGTCGTTCATTTCGACCGCGGACACCAACCAGCCTACGACATACAGCGACCAGAATACCTACGAGTCATCCACTGCGCCTACTCCCCGTCAGCGGCACGACAGCAACCAGCTCCTCATGTTGCCTGCCCCTCTTGCTGCCAATCGTGGTGTGGCCGGTTCCGCCACATCTGCATCAGTCTCCACGACTGCACTTTCTCGGTCAAGTGAGGAAGACTCGACATCGGACATTGGCTCAGCTCAGAGGCTAGTTTCATCGCCACAAGACATGTATGCGTCGCAAGGAGACCACCAATCCCCCTTCTCCGAGCAGTACTATGCAGCGCAGCAGCACCCGCAGCAATCATATCAGCAGCACTATGCCCAACAACAACATTCACAGTACTCGCAGCAGGCGTATGCTCAAGACCCCAATGCCTTCGAGGCGCGGGTGTCGCGGACTGCTCGATCGCAGAGTGGGGTTCTTCGTCAGGGAACCGTGTCAAGCCAGTTCCCAGGCGAGACGCATAACCCATACGGCTACTCTCAACCGCAGAGCGTATACGATGAGGCGCAATCGCACATCCCGTTCTCGACAGAACCCGAGGACATGTCTAGCGTACCCCCACTCACCGGTCCTTCAAGAGCACGCGGCATCAGCCTTGCTGACAACGGCCCTGTGCCTGGCCCAGGAGGCGTGCGGAGAGTCTCAAGGCAAACTGGCCGGCGGACATCAGCGCAAGCTCCGCCTCCGCAGAACCGCTACTCCAGGCCGACGCCGTCACCCTACACGAATCTCCCACCTGGGGCGGCACCACCCAACACAGGCTACGGCTACTGAGACATGACCTTTCTCCCTTCATGCGACAGTTGTGCAATGATACATCTCAACGGACCTTTGTAGGCCATGGAATTTCTTCCCCGAGAGTCTTCTATCGGACCGCGTACTCTAGCCTTCCCATCCCTTACCTATACGTATCTTTACCGTCTACTACATCCAATAGTTAGCATCAACTTCATGATCAAACTTCCGTATTCACGACTTTGTATGACGAACTTTCTCCTGCGCTCCAATCGCCGTTCATTCGGATTGAATGTAGCGCGGATCTGTACTCAATGCATCACAAAGTATGATAGATCGCAGTCTAGTTCGCCTTCGAGCGTACTTGACAGGAGTTGTCACCAAAGGATCGCAACGTTGGTTCTCGAGTTTTTCGAAGATCTGTTTCACCCTAATGGGGCAAATTTTAGCGATCCGAAATGTATCCAACGTCGTCGAACCGACACGCAAATTATTCATGAAATCGATGCCCGAGTAAATCCGGCATGCATTCTTGAAACGATCCGCAAGCTGCAGGTGTGTCGACACTCCGAACGTTGGGTATTTATGACTATGGAGAGGACGGAGTCGCCCCGTCTTCTCCTTTGCTCTCGCATCTCATCGTCATGGTCAAGAACAAGGAGGATGTTATTGCCGACTTCAACCAGCAAATCAACATGTCTGTTGACGAACTACAGGCGTGGCTGAATGACCCCAAGAGCAAGACGGCCGGCACCGGGGTCGGTCTGGAGAGCGGGCACAAGATCATCGAAATTTTGAAGAAGAATCCGACCAAAGACCCGGAGAAATACGATGAGGTGAGTTCCAACGAATGCGCGATGTGTGCTTGTTCTGACGGCCGTACAGGAAGATCTTGAGCATATGAGGAAAGTAGTTGGGTACGCTGTTCAACTTCGGTTAACCTCGGCTCCATTCATTCCGCATCGTGTATGAAGATACAACAAACGCCATATGGCAGGTGAGGATCACCTGAAGGAGACTAAGACCAAGGAAGAGCTCGAGAAGACGAAGAGCGCAATCAGGTGCGCAAACTTATATTATTCATTGACTATATGCGCAATTATCCATACGAGTATGGCTGCAGCATGAAGAATTGGGGACATGTACGTTTCGAAACTACACCTGCATGTTCTTGCTGGAGGTTTTGATCATCTTTTTTGCAGGACCCCGTCAAGACTCTTGACGACACTGTCGCGGAAGATGAAGCGCAGGGGAAGGGTAGCGTGACAGGACCTGCGAAGGAGGCATCCGAAGAACCATCCGCCGGCGCCGAAGGAATGGGTGCCAAGCGTAAGCTGGAAGAAAGCGAGGGCGAAGAGGAAGATATCACCGCAGCGGGCAAGGACGCGACTGCAGAAGATGCTCACGAGGTCGACGCCGGTAACGAAGATGACGAAGAACGCCCCCGTAAGAAATCGAAAACCAACGGTGACGTGGAGAAGCACGAAGAGGAGGAGGAAGAGTCCGCAGTGAACCTTGAAGAGAAAGCACCTGAAGCGCAGTAATGTCGTGATAGTTCCGCAGACTGGACGGTGAGATCCTGGCTATTATGTAGATCAGTATGTCAGATAGAAGTACATCAATGCTGGGGTTAGAGTTTTGGCGAACGCGGATTTCGCAAGAACATGATATGTATTGGAACGCCGGGTTCATACATGCAAAGCAAGAGGTCGTACAAGTGTCAGTGAGAGGCAGAAGTCCTGGGGCTACCTGCTCTTCCCGCTTTCACAGCCTCAACGTAATGCTGGCGCTTCTCAAGATCTACCGGTTGTGCGTAAGGGTTGCGTGACAAAGCGAGCCCATGCATTGGTTGAAGTGCTTACCATGTGCCCACATAGCGGCTCCCACCCTGTTAGAGACGGAGAACACGAGGCCAATCAACGGGAGACGTTCTAACAGAGCGGCAGCGAATCCGAAAGCTAAAAAGTCAAGATCGTGTCAGTAATTGAACGAAACAGATATGATGAGGAGAGTATCGGTCCATCGGGCTTACTTCGGTAATCCCACTTGCGCTCCTCGATGAAGACAGCCACTTGGTCAGGTGTCATGCCCTTTGCTTGATAATACTATAGCAACAAATTATCAGTCAAAAGATCAACGCGCTACACAGGGCAGGAACTCGCAGGCTTATGGAGGTACTTCGCCGTGCCCAGAGATCTGAAATATGCAGAGATCGACATCCCTACAAGCGGCACAAGATGGAACGGGAGTAATGCCACTGTGGATCATGAGTTCCTGTGTTGCAAGTTCGCCATAGAGTTGCAATGCTCACTCTTCACAATCATTTGACCAAGGAAGCCCTTCATCATCCGTCCAATGAAACCCTCTTTCCGTGGACGAGGAGGGTGCTCCCACTCCTCAACATATGGATGCCAGAAGTCCGGTCCTTTCCCGCGTGAGACTATGGTCTGTGCATATGCACGGTCCCGAGCAATATGCAGGTTGCGAGACAGGACGAAAGTGATGATGGCTGTTATCTGGGTGGACAGGAAGAAGACGGTAGCATCTATAACATTGCGCAGTAAATCATTATCAGTGTAGGGGAGTACTCAGGATACACACATGTTGGGAGATCAAACGGAAGATGAATGCCCAAAATTGTCTCTTTCGACAGACCAGTTACTCGAGGCGACCTAGTCACAGTACCCCAGAGGGTTGTTACGGTAATCTCTTCAAACATAAAATTCGGGCTCACTTCATGAGGAACAACTCCACGAACTTCCTTTGGAGATGGAACGTGGCTGCTGCCTATCAGTAATTCGAGGTCCGGTGATCACATTGGCTCAATCCGAAGAGTACGTTGCATATGAAGCACTCACCCATACTGCCCCCACCGTCAAGCCCCTCACAACACCATGATGGCACTTCTGCCACACGGGCCCATAAAGCTTGGGATCCGTGAAAAGCCTGTACACACCAACGACCACATAGGAAGGAGGAAAGTGCAAGCGCGAGTGCACCCTGCGGAGATCCTCAGGCAAGTCTTGTGAGTACGGGTCCGAGTCGTGAGCAAGTCCACCGGGGACTGCAGGAGCCATATCCGCTTTGGCAGTAGCCATGATTGCGGCCCAGGAAGACAGAGAGCGGAAGACAACCCGCTAGCCTGGCAGCTGCAACGTGTAGTCGGCGCAGCGTCGTAGCATTGAGGTGAATATCATGCGTGTTCGGAATGACAGCCGCCGACACAGGCGCACAACGTAGCGCGGCGGTGAGTGCAGGGAAGTATCCCCAGCAGTTGTCGTCTACAACGAAAACCCCTCCATTATCATATCTTCTAGGATACATTGACTCTACTACGGGGCATGCCTATCAGGTACATGTGAATACAATAACATCAACAAGGCGAGACTACGGCCAAGGCGAAGATGGCGCGCCTCATGGTACGCATGGTGCATAGCATGGTCATCATAGAGTTCATGTCTTCCTCTTCTTGTATGGCCGCTTGGCAGGTGCTGCAGCGGGCGTTGTACTTGTAGGGGTGGATGATCGAGATGCCTTTTCCACCTTTTGAACATCCTCAATTCCGCGTTTCTGGCAAGAGGTTATAAGTCGCGAGTTATTCCACAATAAGATTTTCCAGACATTACCTTGCCCTTGGTACCCTTGATTTTGATCTCTTCTGCTTGCTTCTGCTCCGCTTCCTTCTCAATCATGCCTAGGAGAGTGTTGCATCTCCGTTGCAACTCTTGCGGGCTGCGGCTCTTAAAGAACCAATCGAACCGGAACACGGGGAACTCGGTGATGTCCTTCTTGATTCTCTCGTAGACATCTTCCGTTTGCATACCGTAGTGATTGAGACGGCAGAGCAGATATCTATCTTCCTCCTCCGAGTAGACCTTGCCCTTGGTCGTCGGATAGTTAAGCTCGAGCTCTTGCATGGGGTAGCGGACTGAAGCAATCTTCTTGGCAAGCAGAGCTTCGAGGTTTGAACGCTTGTTGCGCTTAGCTTCGCCTTCCTCAATACGAGCCTTGATACGCGGATATTCTGAGAGATACTTGTCAGAATGACACACGGTTAGAACGGGCCAGAAACTTACCCGAAAGCTCCTTCCATTTCTTCTTGAACACTGGATAGTATTCCGCCACGTCGTCAGCATTCTTGTCTTGGATTTCAGATGCTAATAGTTCGTAGTCATCCGTCCTGGAGGGGAGGTGAACAAGAGGGATCACGCAGACGGCCAGCCAGCTTACCAGCCATATGTCTCCAGTGCGCGGACAAACTGCTGAAAGTCGCGCCTACTCCAGTCCTCGAAGCCTTGCGCAATCAAGTCTTCCTTCTCGGCAAGTTGTTCTTCAGTGAGGGGTTCGGCTATAGAAAGTCGCTGAGTATACTGGGCATCCCTGAATCTAATCATCCTCACCGTTGTCGATAAATTCCTGTGCGGCTATGCGCTCTTCCTCGAGCTTCTCAGGCGTGTCTTCCGGACCAGCCGGATCCCGCAATGTTGCAGAGATATCGTTGAGTCTCTGCGCTTCGAGGTCAGAACGGTGTTCCTTGAATCAGATGGTCAACAGTGATAATACCTTGTGCGCTGCAAGTTCTTGCTCTTGCAACTCTGCCAGTCGGGAAGGAAAGAATTGGAAGTCTTGCCTGTACAGGGTGTCAGCGCATCATTGACGATTCCTGAAACACACACACAGTTGGATCTGCTTCGGTGCACGGGGAATTTTAGGTGCCTTCTCTGTCTTTGATGGACCAGCGCGCATCGTCTCCTTGAAGTAGCTATCGACAGAGTAGTTGAGCTTTCGCTCACGCTTAGAGAGCGAAAGCGGGTTGAATTGAAGGGTTTTCCGCTGCTATGTCCCCCGTCAGCATCTGAAGCTTACTTGAGATACGAAGTTTGACCTACCCCAGACCGGAAATCTTCACCTTCCCACTGCTGCACGGATGCTTCTGACTTGAAGTTACTGAGATCTTCGAAAGTGAGGCCCTCGTATTTGCTGTTGAGCTCCTGGGTCCTCGCTTCGCCTCGCTGGATGATCTCGTCGATGTGATCGTTGATCAGTAAGCTATGGGAGTAAAGCGGTCAGGTCAACGACTATGCGAGCCGGCTATGGGCCACTGACTCTTCGTTAGAGTTGACGATATTCTCGGCGCCGTGGGCAATCATCTCTAGCAGCTCCTCCTTGTTTGCAGCTACCATGACAATAAGTAAAGTATGTAGACTGAAACGTCAACTCATACACACCCTTCGTGCTTTGCGTCCGGCCTTGCTGGATAACGAGCTGATCCAAGCGGAGCTTCTGAGCCGCTCGTTCAAGCATGCGCTCCTCGACACTGCCTTCTGTAATGAACCGGAAGACATACACCTGCTTCGTCTGGCCAATACGATGCGCACGATCCATAGCCTGGAGATCAGCCTGCGGGTTCCTGCAGACGTTTCAGTATCCAGGAAATGCTAAGAAACGGAGGCTTACCAATCACTGTCGTAGAGAACGACAATGTCAGCGGTGGTCAGGTTGATACCCAGGCCACCAGCACGAGTCGTAAGAAGGAAGATGAACTTGTCGCTGTCGGGCTTGTTGTACTCGTCAATAGCGACAATTCGGTCGTCATGGGCAGTTCCTCCATCGATTCGACAATACTTGTATCCCCGGAAGAGACAATAATCCTCCAGGATGTCAAGCATGCGACTCATCTGACTGAATATCAGAACCCGCGACCCCTTTGCCTTCATCGACTGCAGCAGCTTGTCCAGGATAACCATTTTGCCCGAGTTCTCGACCAGGTGTTCGTCAGTCGTGTACGGAGGACCAGGTTCCGCGCCGTCGAAAAGGTAAGGATGACAAGTGACTTTGCGCAGTTGCATGACCATGTTCATCAGGCGCGTCTTGCCCTCTTTCTTGCCGGTGAGACCGTTGACTGCATCAATGTCCTTCTCAAGCACAGACCGGTACCACTTCCTCTGCATCTCTGCAAGGCCAACATAGATGTTGATCTCCTTCTTGGGCAGTAGGTTCTTCTCTACGTCACTCTTGACACGCCGCAGAAGAAATGGTCGCAAGATCTTGTGCAATGCCTCAACCACCTTCTTGCTCTTCTCATCGTCAGCTTCACCCTCCGCTTCATCCTTGTGGAGGAAGCTGTCTAGATCAGCGTAGTCTGAGAAGATCTCCGGACAAATGAAGTTGAGCAAAGCGAACAGCTCCTTCAGGCTGTTCTGCAGCGGTGTACCAGTGATCAACAGACGCCCACGAGATGTGAAGGACCGAACGATCTGCGAGAGGATAGAGTCGACATTCTTGATGCGGTGCGCCTCGTCGATGACGATGTACTCGAAGGAGAACTTCTTGAGGGCGGACTTCTCGATGAGACATATCTCATATGAGGTGATGAGTACATCAAAATCTTGAGAAATTAGCCGGTTTGCGATGATTTCCGCACGCTCCTCTCTACTACCAGTGAGCAGGACGGTGTTACTATCAGATGTCCACTTTTCGAACTCGCGAGACCAGTTTTGCAGAGTTGACTTCGGGACGACGATGAGGTGTGGACCAGGAATATTGCGGTAGTGCTTCAGGTAGGACAGGAAAGAGATGGTCTGCAGTGTCTTTCCCAAACCCTAAAAAAAGAGGGAAGTGCATAAGCAACGTGCAATACAGCAGCCATCGTAAACGCCACCGAACACACCATCTCGTCGGCGAGAATACCATTGAGACCGTTATGATGTAGGGACACCATCCAATTGAGACCTTGAAGCTGATATGGGCGCATTGTACCATTGATAACTGAGACTGATTGGCTGATGCTATCACTAATGAGTGAGGAGCACTCACAACTTGGTGACTCCTCGAACACGAAGGGCTGGTCATCGCCATCTGCAGCCATAGCTCCATCTTTCAGTAGCTCTTCATCCTCCTCCTTCTCTGACTTCCGGTGGCGAGTACTATTATCCCTGTGTATCCTGTGAGTACCGCCCGTAAGTGGCATGACGCCGAACACCTACACGGCCTTCTTCCTTCCTCGTCCTTTGGGTTTGGGTTGCGCATCAAGAAGAGCTGCATATTCCGGATCCCGTGCTTTCTGTAAAAGCCTCGGTTGGGACCTATAGCTGGCGGAAAACGTGTATAGGACCTACCTTGATATCGACAAAGTGCTTAAACAATTCCGTTTGCCCCAGGAGATACGAGTACCGTTTTACCGCGTCTGAGATCTGGTGGTATATGTTCAGTATCAGCGATATGAAACATTCCGAGACGTTGCTCACCTTGGCTTTGTCCATTTCTCGCCGCTTCACTTCAAGCTGTCCCTCCGCCACCTTCCGCTTTTGCTTTTTCTCATGCCGCTCAGCTGTGGCCTGCAATTTGGCAACTTTTGAAGGTGAGGCGAGACCTGCGCCTTGGTCCTATGTGGCCACAATATCCATAACGCGTGAATGAGAAGATTGGTCGCGTGAATAATGTAGCAGCCGGTCACCACGCACTTGGTTGGAGGGGCCCTCATCGTCGCTCTGCAGCTCGTCGACCTCTTCTTGTTCGCTGACAGCATCCTCTACATACTCGCTCTCAACACCCTCGCTCTCCTGCAAAGTCGCTCAGCAGAATGAAACGCGAGACGGTGGCGCAGACCACCACTTACCTGACGCGACACGATATTGCTTGGCACAACATCGCTGAGAATGTCCTCCTCCATGGGTACAGCGAGGTTCTGAGCTTGATCATGAGTAAATGGACGCGATGCGAGGATTTTCTGACGGCTTACACTCATGGCTGTAGTATGTGGTGGTCGGGAGTCTGGAGGCGTGATTTCTGAGCGTGCCACAGACAAGTTGTTAAACAATTATGTAAGCCTCTTATCACATCGAAAAGTCAAGTTTCCACGGCAGGGGCGGTCCGTGCGCCTCCGGTACCCCTGCGCAGTCTCTGCGCTCTTCCCCGCTCTTCCCAGCGTCCGAGCGTTCAAGTCGACATGATGCCCGTTCGATATTGCTCAGTTCGTCTTGCTGTTGTACATATCTCGATGTGTGTCCAATTTAGATGCACGATACCATGATCGGTCCTGATCATAAGTTACGACTAAACACTTCTTGCTCAAGGCTCCTTAAGTCATTCGTCAAGCTGAGCAAGGACTCTCGAGATCACCTCTAAGACGGGCCGTGTGATCTTCTTGGGGGCTCCAAACCGAAATCTCTTAGACTCTGTATAACCCCTTGTGATACTTCAGATAATGTCCTTCGGGATATCAGAGCTCTGGGCTCCCGATGTTCCCATACCCCTGACTGCGTTTGCTCTACGAGCGAACCCTGCTGCGACCCTCAAACATGAAACTAAATTTCTCGTCAGCATATTCTCACAGTCAACACCATCATTGCGTTTCTGATGTGGATATTTACCGCTTTGCATGCTTCAGCGTCGGTATGATCGATGCGCCGCAGCAAATCCGCGGCATTGTCTTGGAAGGCGAGCCCTCATGTCCCTGTATTTAAGGGATACAATTACTCCATCTCCTTAGCCCCAGCAGCTCCATTATCCCGATCCCCATCTGTGAATATCGTTTATTACACGCAATGTCTATCCAGGAGCGCGTTCAGAGTCTCCGTGCACTGGTTCGACTCTTGACGGAAGCCTCTGAGGTGGTCATCAAAGAATGGGAGGATGAAGAGCGCTGTTCCCCTGGCGATTTCGACGATATCAAGGATGCCTATATCCCATCACCTGCACTTTTCGATGCTCGAAGGACCGTAGTTGGTGCTTGTGGGATGTGCCTCGACCTTGTTCAAGATCCTCGTTGTCGATTGATGGAAGTCGGAGTCTACTACTACGTCTCCAGGGCTATGCGGATCGTCTGCGAAGCACACATTGCTGATATTCTGGCGAACGCTGGCCCCGAAGGCATTTCGGTTGAGGTTATCAGTAGAAAGATTGGCATTGACGGGCAGAAACTCAGTAAGCACGTCCTATGCTCGATGGACACTCCGTACTTATGTACTTATCTTCAGCTCGTATTCTGCGATGCTTGTGCTCGATTCACATTTTCATCGAAGTACAACCAAAGCGGTTTGCAAATTCGCACACCAGTCAATTTCTTCGGAATGACGATCTACGTTGTTGGATCCTGACACAGTAGGTGTACAATTGCAACGTATGATCAGAGCGCCATGTCTGATCCGATTCGAAGTGGGCTAGACATCTACACGGCTTCAGACAAACTTCCCGCCGTACTCTTCAATCCCGATAAGACACGCTCAACCTCACCTAATGACTCCGCTTTTCATGAGGCGTTCGGCGCAGATTTCTGGACCTATATGGAACAAGGCGAAGAACAGTCAGATGGTACGGTGAAGCCAAGACCAGCGCTTGACATCTTCGCTCGGGCAATGGTGGGTGGCGGTCGTGTCGCTGCGCCTCCCTTATATGTCGGTAAGTACTCCGCGCATGAGAAGGCAAGCTACTGAATGTACGCCAGATTATCCCTGGAGTAAACTTGGCGCTGCTACCGTAGTCGATGTAGGCGGCGGCGTAGGTGTGTACCCTTCTTGTTTATCCCGATAATTACATATTGCTCAAGGACCCGAAGGTGGATTGAGCCTTGACTTAGCGAAGAGGTATCACAGTCTGAAGTTCGTCGTCGAGGACCGTTCAGCCGTGATCGAGAAAGCATCGGCTGTGTGGCAGACCGAACTTCTTGACGCTGTCAAGAATAACCGAGTACGACTGTTGGCGCACGATTTCTTCGCCGAACAACCGATCAAGGGCGCGGAGGTCTACACAATGCGCTATATCCTGTCCGTTCTGCTCTGTGCCAGTGACTGGTGTACCTGTTGGGGCTGATCTACCGGTTTTCGGTTGCAGACACGATTGGCCCGACGCAGAGTGCATCACGATCCTGAGCCAACTCCGCAAAGCCATGGGGCCGAACTCGCGCATCCTCAGCATCGACACGATGCTCAACACGACACTCGGCTCCCCGCTGCTGCGTTCCGCGCCGCCTCCTCTTCCAGCGAATTATGGCATTGAGCATCAGCTCACCCATAGTCGCGACCTGAACATGCTTACATTGTTCAATGGTATGGAACGCACGCCGGAGGACATGTGCATGCTGGCGGAGAAAGCAGGCTTGAAAGTCGTCAAGGTATGGGAATGCAGGAGTAGCTTGGCTATCACAGAGATGCGCCTGCCGTTGTAATATGATTGTTTTCCATTCATCGGTCCTCATGGAACGGGTTGGGAAATATGCTTGTTCAATGCCAAGTGTTTGATCCAAGAAATACTGTAGAAGCGATTTTCGCATAACGGTAGACTTGACAATGCCTCGGTTTCTGTTGATCGGGCACGCCCGACCAATGTCTGTATGAGTTTATGTCTACCGAAACACTTTCGAAAGACGTATGCAGTGATCTAAAATGGGTGGGACCAGGGTCAAACACGATACACTTTGCAGATGGAGTGACTGTATCACCTATGGTGATTTCTCTCCAGTATTGGACGTAAGCATACTCGGGACACAGACTCACGGTATAAATTGCGGGCGAGCTCGGAGCTTGTTTCGTCTCTTCGGATTCTACAGTACCGGGCTAAGCCTTAGCCAGCTAGTCTCCACCGACTACTGATGCGGACAAGTCCAGAACCCCTCTCCGCGCCATTTTTCGACAATGCTATACTCACGACCATCCATTTAGTCGGCAGCCGTATTTCAACAAAATTCGCGCCCCTCAAACGCACTTTGCCTCGCATCACGCCAAACCTTCGGAGCTGGCTCACAAGGCATCGGCCCCATGCTGCTGACTCCACATACATACATTCTATGAGTCGCAACTCAAATGAGAACGCCCTGGAGTGGCCCGTTGTACACGCATCTGACATCGAGGCACGAAGGCGCACGGCCTATGACGACACGACGGACGGTGCATGTTCACAAGGATATGACGGAGACGAATCCGAAGTGGACGAGTCATAGAGGATGTCATAGCTGGATTTACAGAATCAAGACGGTACGCGATCCATACGAATGCTTGCGCAGTTGCATGATAGACTCAAAAATGACTCGGTCGCTGCAAGACTTGCAGGGACTTGCTTGTGGCTGGCCAGACCGCGCACTGGGAAATGCCGTATCGATGGCAGGACGCGAGCTCATTGGGGACGGATCTTTTGTATCTCGTTTGAGCGAATGAAGTGCGCGTGCTTCTGATCTTCGGCACACCCACGGCAAATAAGAGATGTAATGAGGGGTCCAGCTGATGCCGGAGGTGAGGACGAGAACGTCCTAGAATACTCAGGGCATCTGGTTCTCTGGGAGCAGAGGCCTGCCGCGGCGGACACGAGAGCCATCGCGAGCTGCGAACTAGTGTGCGCGTGGCTGTACGAGCTGTGCAACACGAGGGCCTAAGGACGTCGAGGACGTCGAGCTCGGGCTGGCTGGAGGCCGGCAAGGTGCACGAAGCGATGTCAAGGCTCCGGGTAGCCGATCGGATCTCAGATCTCCCCATACTCATCGTGGGAAATCTATCGATATTAAGTAGACCGTCAAAAGTTGGGCGACGCAGAGTCGTCCCTCCCCTCGTACCACATCGATAACTCACCATGTCCGTCACCAAAATCCACGCCCGCCAGGTATGTCGGCGGGCGAGCGATGAGCGAAAAGGTACTGAGATGCGATGTGCTCGCAGATTTTCGACTCCCGCGGTAACCCCACCGTCGAGGTCGACCTCTACACCGCGAAGGGTACGCGCATCGCTTTTTGCACCCCTAGCATCAGCTCTGACGCGTTATATAAGGTCTCTTCCGTGCCTCCGTGCCCTCTGGTGCCTCCACCGGTGCCCACGAAGCCGTCGAGCTGCGCGATGGCGATAAGGCCAAGTACGTCGGCAAGGGTACGCGCACCGACTCCGCACCATATCGCCTGCGCTGACGCGTCGCAGGTGTTTCCAAGGCTGTCGCAAATGTGAACGACATCATTGCGCCCGAGCTGGTAAAGAGCGGTCTCCCCGTCACCGCGCAGAAGGACGTCGATGACTTCCTCATCAAGCTCGATGGCACCCCGAACAAGGGCAAGCTCGGCGCGAACGCGATCCTCGGTGTCTCCATCGCGGTCGCGATGGCCGGTGCCTCTGAGAAGGGTGTCCCCCTCTACCAGCACCTTGCTGACCTCTCCGGCGTCAAGCCGCCCTTCGTCCTCCCCTGCCCTGCGTTCAATGTCATCAACGGTGGATCGCACGCCGGCAACAAGCTCGCGTTCCAGGAGTTCATGATCCTCCCCACTGGCGCGACCAGCTTCACCGAGGCGATGAAGATTGGCACGGAGACCTACCACACCCTCAAGAAGGTCATCAGCGCCAAGTACGGCATTGACGGTGAGTCGCGGTGCATATAGTCAGGTGTTCTAGCGCGGAGATTGATAGGGCATAACAACTAGCCGTTAACGTCGGTGACGAGGGTGGTTTCGCGCCAAACGTCTCTGGTGCTGAGGAATCGCTTGAGCTGCTCTCTGAGGCTATTAAGAAGGCCGGCTACGAGGGCAAGGTCAAGATCGCCCTTGATGTCGCGTCGTCCGAGTTCTACAAGGACGGCAAGTACGACCTCGACTTCAAGAACCCCAACTCGGACCCGAGCAAGTGGATCTCTGGTGTCGAGCTCGCGGACCTATACCTCAGCTACGCCGAGAAATACCCGATTGTCTCGATTGAGGACCCCTTCGACCAGGATGACTGGGAGGCGTGGTCTCACTTCACGAAGCAGAGCAGCATCCAGATCGTTGGTGATGACCTGACTGTCACCAACCCTCTGCGCATCAAGACTGCCATCGAGAAGAAGGCATGCAACGGTCTCCTTCTCAAGGTGTGTTGCATAACTTTCTCAGCAAACATCGGTCCTGACATGACATCATTCGTAGGTCAACCAGATTGGTACCATTTCCGAGTCCATCCAGGCTGCGCAGCTCTCGCAGTCTGATGGCTGGGGTGTCATGGTTTCGCACCGCAGCGGTGAGACCGAGAACACCCTCATTGCTGACCTCGTCGTCGCGCTCGGTGTCGGCCAGATCAAGACCGGCGCACCCGCGCGCAGCGAGCGTGTCGCCAAGTACAACCAGCTTCTCCGCATTGAGTAAGTCCATTCGTTTCGCTTTGCCGTGTTGTGTCTGACTCGACTCGGTGTTACAGGGAAGAGCTTGGCAGCAACGCTGTTTATGCGGGCGAGAAGGGCTTCTCTGCAGGCCTCACCCCGCCGGCTCTCCTTAAGAAGTAAAAAGGCTCACTAATACTGGTAGCGAAGTGTGGAGGGTGTAGGATGAGAAGTATTGAACACTCATAGACTGTATCTGTTCCCCCGCTGTGCTGCGATTTCAACCAATAGCAATATTGTTGCATTGTCTTTCTACCAAGGAACAGATAGACTTCGACTCGAACGTGCGCACTGTTCCGATGAACGTTTGTGAAAGTGCCAGGGGCTGGCTGTGCAAGCTCCGAGCCTCCAACGCCTTGTCGGGACAGGTGAGCGCGGTGGGGAGGCGCCAAACAACGCGTCAACACCGCACGTAATACAGGCGCTATTGACGAGTTGCCTTGTATGGGGGGCGCCGCCGCGCTTGCATGGGCCGATAGCTGAGAGCGGCTCAAGCTGGCTCAGCCACTCGAGCAGGGGCCCTGAACCAGCCCCGTTGCCTAGCGCTACCTCGCACACCATGGCGGTACTCCACCCGCCCATCTTGTCTCACCCTCTCTTGTCCTCGAACCACCATCACCACCTTAGACCACTGGACCAGTCGCCTCCCTAGTCCGAGATAAAGCCTATTTATTCTATTCGCCTATCGCCCTATCGTCCAACTTGCCTCTCGACGTCTATCTATCCAGCATCTAGTCATGCCAGCCCACCTCTCCAGAGTCCGCCCGTCCATCGGCCGTACCCTTGCGCCTGCCCTCACAGTCCTCACGCTGAACGAGTGCGAGCCTGTGCGCGAACGCGCTGTCTCCCCGACGTCCCCCCGGCCGCCTGGGGAGTCCCCCTCCATCCTGAAGGCGGTACGTGCACTCGAACATGATCGCCAGCGCGCGAAGCGTGCGGAGACCCGGCGTGCGCGCGAGCAGAAGGCGCGGCGCGACGGCATGGACAAGCGGAGAGCACATCCGGCGCGGGGCGCGCAGGCACAGCGAAAGAGCGTGGGACAGAAGGCAGCAAACGCAAGTTGGGCGGGGGATGAGAGGGCTGAACGCGCCCTTGCGTTAGAGGCGAGCGATGAGTCACCTATTCTGGAGAGTTCTGCCGCTGCACCGGGGCGGATCGAGGTCGAGCTGTCCGAGCTTGTCAAGCCCGGGAAAGTGCACAAGTCCAAAGGTGAGCTTCTTGTAAAGGTATTCGTAAGATGTTGCTATTGTGTCTGATACTGCCTGTTAGGTGCAGCGGACTTCGAAGTTATCCCTACCGTGCGCCAAGTGATTGTACTAGAGGATGGGATTGCCCTCGAAGCCGAGCTTGACGAGCCATGGGAACATATCAGCGCGGAGGACGCAGATGATAAGCTGGAATCTGCTCCATCTTATGCAGACATTGTTGCAAGTTCGGCATGATGCTGCTGAGCGGACATCGCCGCCTTGGACCCGCGTTTTAGTATCGATTTCTTCTTCAGGATGCGGACATTCGGACGTTGAAATACCTATCGGAGGCAGGGATACCGATCCCAATAATCACCCTACCTTATCAGTAACGACGTTATGACTCGTACTTATTCTGCTACGATTTCTCCATGTAGCAGCGCAATGCTGGATGTATCATGTACGATTATGACTCGGTGTATGTGTAGCCCTCGTTGAACAAATGACACTCATAAGTAGACTGCAGCGCGTGCGGTGAGAATCAATTATCAGATCAGGGGCATCGAGAACCAGAAGATCAGCCTTAGCATCGAGTCAGAGAGCATAGGGACAGACCCAGGAGCGCTGGTATTGGAAGCAACAGGGGGGACCGCAGGTGTCGGGAGCGTGCCCTGATCAGGAAG